>CAJQUW010008346.1:0-515772 GCA_907163375.1 Prostheceraeus crozeri | reverse complement strand
GTAACAGGGTTGCTTATTTGTTTATATGTAGTAAAATTATAACTAGTACTTAACGTAAATATTTTAATTATAGGTGTTGGTATTTTCACTATTGATGTGAAGAACTAAATTGTATATAGGTATTGCTCACAAATCTGGGAGCATTGGCGCAATTTTCTGGTGAAGGGTTGTAAAGTTATATCACATTCAAGTGATAATTGAGGATTTCACGGACATGTATATATTGTATATAATTGTAAGGTGTTGGTGGCTTCCGATTTATGGGGTTTTGGGTGGTTTCTGGGTAAAAGTATAGGCAAACATAAGATAAACATGAATTAAGTATTCCTGGTGTTAGAATGTACCATTTTATTATAAATGCAATGAGTAAAGCTCACGGCGGCTAGCGTGCGCGGTCAAGCAAAACGTTGCTCTCTTAAAATTATACGGCTGATGGTAAGTCACTGCTCTCAACTGAACTAAGAAGTTTTAGGCAAGTGGCGTAGGTTTATGACATAGGTTTATGATACTTCCTTTGCGGCTAATTAATTAATCGTAAGCAGCATTATAACTTAGCCGTCGCATCTGCGGGTTACGATATATGTAAGAAGTTAGCAAGACATAATTTCAGCTGAATTAGGAGGTTGGGGTTTTATGATACTTCTGTTTCAGCTTATTAACTGCTACCCACAACCGTTATAACGTACCTGGGTAATACCCACAGATTCATTCGAGTTAGGGTATTACCTATAATACCTAGTAACTGGTAGGGCAGGGTTAATAACTAACCAGGCGCATCTTCGAGTGACGTTCGCGTGGCTGTCCGGTGCTCGTCCACATCATAAAGGATTCGACGTGGTGAACTTGGAGTGACCGGATCGTGATATGGGGGTTTTGGGGGTGCTGGGTCTGAAAAGTATAGGCAAACATAGATAAATGAATTAAGTATTCATGGTGTTAGAATGTACCAATTTTATTATAAATGCAATGTGTTAAAGCTCACGGCGTGTAGCGTGCGCGGTCATGCAAAACGATTGGCACTCTTAAAATTTACGGCTGATGGTAAGTCATGTTTTCAACTGCTGAACTAAGAAGTTTAGGCAAGGTGGCGTAGGTTTTATGATATTTCCTTTGCGGCTTATTAATTAATTCGTAAGAGCATTATAACTTTGCCGTCGCATCTTGCGGGTTAGATATATGTAGAAGTTAGCATGAACATAATTTCAGCTGAATTAGTAGGTTGGGGTATTATGATACTTCTGTTTCAGGATGTGTAACAGGGTTGCTTATTTGTTTATATGTAGTAAAATTATAACTAGTACTTAACGTAAATATTTTAATTATAGGTGTTGGTATTTTCACTATTGATGTGAAGAACTAAATTGTATATAGGTATTGCTCACAAATCTGGGAGCATTGGCGCAATTTTCTGGTGAAGGGTTGTAAAGTTATATCACATTCAAGTGATAATTGAGGATTTCACGGACATGTATATATTGTATATAATTGTAAGGTGTTGGTGGCTTCCGATTTATGGGGTTTTGGGTGGTTTCTGGGTAAAAGTATAGGCAAACATAAGATAAACATGAATTAAGTATTCCTGGTGTTAGAATGTACCATTTTATTATAAATGCAATGAGTAAAGCTCACGGCGGCTAGCGTGCGCGGTCAAGCAAAACGTTGCTCTCTTAAAATTATACGGCTGATGGTAAGTCACTGCTCTCAACTGAACTAAGAAGTTTTAGGCAAGTGGCGTAGGTTTATGATATTTCCTTTGCGGCTAATTAATTAATCGTAAGCAGCATTATAACTTTGCCGTCGCATCTGCGGGTTACGATATATGTAAGAAGTTAGCAAGACATAATTTCAGCTGAATTAGGAGGTTGGGGTTTTATGATACTTCTGTTTCAGCTTATTAACTGCTACCCACAACCGTTATAACGTACCTGGGTAATACCCACAGATTCATTCGAGTTAGGGTATTACCTATAATACCTAGTAACTGGTAGGGCAGGGTTAATAACTAACCAGGCGCATCTTCGAGTGACGTTCGCGTGGCTGTCCGGTGCTCGTCCACATCATAAAGGATTCGACGTGGTGAACTTGGAGTGACCGGATCGTGATACGGAGACTGGTAGGTTTCTTACTGTAGTAATCAATTGGGTTAAGGGTCTCTCATAGCTCGGTCTGTTACAGATGTCATAATAACGACTTTTAGCAAATTATTTCACTTGGACAAAATTTGTGAGCAATTGAATTAGTGGTGATTAAAGAAAGAGCTTAGTCAGCTGACAGTATAATTCTTAGATTATTTATATTAATAATACGTTTAGCTCATTTTAAGTGTGCTAAAAATCAAGTAGCTTTAAATAAATTGCTGGGAGAAAAAGTAAGAATTGCACCACTAGACTTACAGAAATTTTTACAAAACTTCACCAATGTGCTTAATGGAAGTTCAAGACTATAATGAAACCTTAATATCAAATCTTGCAATTTATTCCAACTACGCCTATTTTTTGACTTAAATTTCCTAGACTATAAGAGGCATTTTGAAGGTCTGCTGCGGTCTCTCTGCCATCTCACGCACCGCAGATAGGCAGCTCATTCCTAAGCTCTCATTGTATGACATCATCGCCGGTGGCGTACCAGGAATAGTATTGACAAACATACATGTACATGTACATTGAACATTGCACGAGTTTACAGTCTTTGTATTTATCTTCCAATATGGTCATGAAGACTTATAATGCTGCGTGGACTAGTGTGCTATTATTCTTCACATGTTCATCAACACATGGAAAATTTGCATCACTATAATTAACGCTGCATAATAATTAAAGCTTTAACTTTATTTAATTCAAGCTATAAGCAAACTCCACAATGAAGTATATGAATTATTTTTCTCCAGATTTTTCTCATGGCATGAAAAAAAGCCTATTGTAAATCAACATTCGTCATCCCAAAGGGTGTCTGTGTAATTAATAATTTCTAACACAATAACACAATTAATTCACTGCCTGGCGACAAGGACTGTTCGAAAACCTGCTGACGGGGTTCGCATAGCTACGATCGTTTCAATTGAAATAATGATGAAATCAAGAGTTTTTGACCAATTCTATTGGTGTGTATAGCTGCCTCGGCTGTGGTAGTAAAAGCACAAATTATATCACAAAAATTCAAAATTTTCCATTTTTCACGATCGTTTTAATCGAAATGATGATGAAATCAACAGTTTCAGACCAATTCTATTGGTGTATCTGTCTCGACTGTTCATGCGATAGTAAGCGCACAAATTAGGGCATATATCACAAAAAATCAAAATTTACAGAATTTCCCAAAATTTTCCACGGAAGCATCTGCTGTTTCAACGCTAAATAATCATGTTAACATCTCGCTCATCACTGAACTTTACAGAAAATAGTGGACCTTTACGCATCCATGCAGATTCGAAGTTTCTGGTCTGTAAGTCAATTGCAATACCACGATTCGGACGAATCGTTCCTCTTACATCGGTAGCAAGCCTACCCTTCCATAAGTATTCCGTCAAGCGAACAAACCAGTTGTCTCTTCGTCCTCCGAACGACCGACGTCGACTTCGATATCGTCTCTCCGAATATCTTCTATCGAGTTGCAGCTGTCTTTATTTTCATCGTAGCCATAACGACGCACCTGTCTTCTAGCTCGCGTAGGACGCGAATACATCCTATAGAACAACCTTCTGTAATATACAGTCGACTCTTGATATAAGCGACACCTTGGGACCGGCTGCTGTCATCAACTGTATCGAGAGATCGCTTATATCGAGAGCTAGTCACATATCCATCATTCGGCAGGGACCAACCTACCCTGTCACTATCGAGAGATCGCTTATATCGAGGGTCGACTGTACGTTATCCCAAGGATCATGTTCAAGACTCGACTCGCTCTGTAATGTATCATCCAATCAGCGATTACTTATTGTTTAGCACGAGACACGATGTGTCACAATTCACTGTTGTTGAATTCACTAACTGCATGCAGTCAGTGTTTATTCATGACTCATTAATAATTATCTTTATTCAAATAACGCACCGGTGTGTCCAGAGGCGTCGCGACCGGGGGGGAGGGGGTTTTGGGGGAAAGTAACACCCCCGCAATATGAAATTAATAAAAAGATTCAGGTAAAATGAGAAATTTCAGGCAAACCGCCGGTTTGCCGGCGATTCAGCTCCAATATTCACTGACGTTGTTCTTAGCCACAAAAACACGTCTTAATGTCACAAAAACACATCGTAATGTCGGGAAATTCTCACCCTTTCTAGACACCAGAAAGTATATGGTTAGTTGCCGTTGATGATATTGATTTGTCACGCGAAAGCGGTCAAACATAGCGCGCTGAAAACGACCTGCACCGGGGATGACTGTATATGCGAGCAGGAGGAACAGTCGCCTCGCATTTTCTTAAAAATTGGAACATAAGGCGATGTGAGTTAGCTCTGCTAAATTTAAAATATCTAAGTGGAATTGAAATGTAATTCCAGTACCTTACCTATAATGTGGCCAGTAAATATTGGCACTGAATCACCTAACGCTGAAACGCCTGCAACTCATTCTGCCTAGCTGGGTAGTGTATATTTAACCGTTGATTGATATACGTAAGCTCTGGCTATTGCGTTGTCCCTTGAGGAGATGACGTCATCGTTACGGTGGATTTCATCAAACCTTCCTCATACCGAGTCATTCACACGCGCACCGCGGAAAGCTCACGGTATGAATAAGGCACACCGTCTTCTCTGTGCGTAGAAGTTTATTGTCAACAGCGTGTTAACTTTCTCGATGCAAACACCGTCGAAAATTTCCTTAACAGTCAATACTATGGGATCCAATTGCGCACAAATTAACTTAACGTCATCGGCATTTCATTGGCCACTTAAATAACCACCAATTAAATTATTTTTCATTTATAGGCGTCATTTCCGAACGATTAGATGATTAGGTAGGTACCTAGTGTTGGATTTGAGCATGATAGCAGTAGGGGGAAGCTTTCGAACGGAAGTTTTTGGGTCAACGCTGCAACCAAAGCCGGAAAAAGGGTGATCAAAAGAAAGAGGACATTGATTCATATAGCACCACTATCATCCTCGCACTAAGAACGCCCGCGAATTATTTTGAAAACAGTTGAACCATAAATGGAAAAAGTAGGAGATAGGCCCATTTGATCCTTGAAAGGGACTCTCCAATGCATGCATTTGGTGCCACCCGCATTTGGTTAAATAATGCTTCAAATAAGGTGCGTGGATACCCTTGTGCATCAGAAATTCATAGTAGGTCTCGCATGTGAAGATCCACACAAACATTCCGCAGATGATCATTCTGTAATTTATTGTAATTAGACCTATAATGAATTCACAAAATTCGGGCTTCTGTCAATATTCACAGAGTGAAAGTTAAACAATGTTCCCAAACTTGATTTTATTGATTGTGAAGAGTTCTATTACATTAATATGAATAAAATACTGTGTGTGTTGTCATCAAGACCCTGAAAGAATCAAGATAGCATTCTGGATTCCACTCTTTTTGTGATGGTTTCGCTACCTTCTAATTATTTCATTCAGCACTTTCTGCTTCTCGAATTTATTTGTTATCTTTATGAACAAAGAAGGTCAATTTTTGATGATAAGACAATTAAACTTATGAAGAATCGTGAGGAAACTAGGCCTGCGCCTGTCAATGTTGCTCATATTCACTAAAATAATGAACTGATGCTCAATCAATCTGGTTGAGGCAATGTAAAGCCTATCTACTGGAAATATTCTTCCCCCTCAGGGAAGGAAGGTAGTAGTAACAAAAGGTCCAGAATAAACACAGCGCGCCCCCCCCCCTCTGGAATGACAGAGGTTGTGGTCTGTCGTGGTGTGCCGGCCAGGTTGGTTCACAACATGTTCGCTGACTCCCCCCCCTCTGCAACGACAGAGTGTGAGACTCGAGTGAGTTGGTCCGACCGCCTGGTTGACTTGGGCGACCGTCCAGGTTGACGTGGGCGACCGTCTAGGTTGACGTGGGCGACCGTCTAGGTTGACGTGGGCGACCGCCTAGGTTGTCTTGGATGGTGAAACGGTGGCCAGATTCGGATTCAGCGTAAAATTCTGCATCTGTGGTGTGATTTCCAGCTCAATCGGCGAGAAAAAATTTTTCTTCAAAATTTTAACAGAGTTAGAATTTGGGACGTTTTGGTGTGTAGCGCCCAAACGAAGCATCGGATGAGAAAACGGAGGTAAGATTCGGAATCTACGTGAAATTTTGGGTTAGGAAGGATGTTTCCAGCGAAATCGGAGAGAAAAAATTTTCGGCTGACGTCCCCCCCCCCTCTGGACAGCTTGCTTCGATTTTGGCTTCCAGTGGACGGATTTTGTCGTGCGATAGCTCGTTTGAAAGCTAAGAGTGAGACAAATTCAGTGAAAGAATCGGCTTGTTCCCATCTGTCTTCGTTTAGATGTGAGACGCCATTTAAGATTTTGGGACATTGGCGAAAAACGACAGAGTTAGAATTTGGGACGTTTTGGGCTGTAGCTTCAAAACGAAGCATCGGATTGGAAAACGGATTTCAGATTTGGAATCAGCGTGAAATTCTTTATCTGTATGGTGAGTTTCAAGTCAATCGGAGAGAAAAAATTTTCAACATTTTTCGAAAAAACGACAGAGTTAGAATTTTTGCCATGGCTGCCTACTGTAGAGCCAAAACGAAGCATCGGATGGGAAAACGGAGGCCAGATTCGGATTCAGCGTCAAATTCTACATGGAAATGGTGTATTTCCAGCTCAATCGGAGAGAAAAAATTTTCACTGACGTCCCCCCCCCTCTGGACAACTTGCTTCGATTTTGGCTTCCAGTGGACGGATTTTGTCGTGCGATAGCTCGTTTGAAAGCTAAGAGTGAGACAAATTCAGTGAAAGAATCGGCTTGCTCCTATCTGTCTTCGTTTAGATGTGAGACGCCATTTAAGATTTTGGGACATTGGCAAAAAACGACAGAGTTAGAATTTGGGACGTTTTGGGCTCTAGCTTCAAAACGAAGCATCGGATGAGAAAACGGATTTCAGATTTGGAATCAGCGTGAAATTCTTTATCTGTATGGTGAGTTTCAAGTCAATCGGAGAGTTTCAAGTCAATCGGCGAGAAAAATTTTCAACATTTTTCGGAAAAACGACAGAGTTAGAATTTTTGCGATGGCTGCCTACTGTAGAGCCAAAACGAAGCATCGGATGGGAAAACGGAGGCCAGATTCGGATTCAGCGTCAAATTCTACATGGAAATAGTGTATTTCCAGCTCAATCGGAGCACTAGAACCGGAGATAGACGGGATTTTTAGTGTTTGGATGATGGGTATTACGTCATCAGCTGATCGTCACACACTATATAAGCTGGGAACCGACGGAGACTTGTCATTTAGAGGAGAACGATTGTCAGAGGTAGGTCGTCTCTCTGAGCTCCGATGATAGCTTCGGACATTCCAAATTCCAAGTTTCTGTAAGAAACCGACTTAGAAAATTTCATTGCTGATATCAGCTAAGCCGTCAGACTTAGAGGTTCGCCAGGAGATGGCCTTCGTCTCAAGGCCATAAAAGACTCCAAAACTTTAAAGGCTCGTAACTTTGCTTCTACAAGTCCGTTTGACTTGATTCAAAAAAGGTTCGGTCGCTATTGACCTGCCCTAAGTGATGGACTACTTATAAAATTTTATAAGTAGTGCTAAAAAGTTGAAAAATTTAAATTCACTAGTTTTGGAGGTTTTCTGGGGTTTTCGACCCTGCTGAAGTCAATGAAAGCATTTTTAATGATGTCTGAGCCAGTCTTCTCATGGTATAAGCGGCTTTTCACTGAAAGCGAGCAAGACATGGAGAGTTTTGCTGTAATATTCCACTGACAGGGTGTTCCTTCGGGACGGCGGACGATGCCGTAGTGATAAGTGTGGCAAGGGAATGTGTCATATTTAAGACCGTAACCGCTGGGACAACTCATGTCTCATGTTGGGCATTTGACACAGCTCTCAACGTAGCACTTTGAACGCCAATCGGTTGAGTCTTAGCTATCTTGTCATGGGTGGCCTCTAAACATCTCCATTGCAAAACGCTGGTGAATCAAGCTCTCTACGGCTTGCTATCAAGCAGATCAAAGCAACAACTTGGGATGTTTCCTCAAGGTTTTCAAGTATGCTGAGTTCAAATCTGCTATCAGATTTCAAATTTAACTAAGTCTAAGGCAGCTTTGAGGGGTTAGATCCCAGCTACTGTTCACTACCTTTGACTCGGCGTTCCTGTTACCACTTCGGGGCAGTGACAATGATGTCTTCAGCTGTAAAGAGCGGGTATCGGGGAAGATCTCTCACTTCCCTAGTGATCAGTACAAGGCCTTCGGGCTGTCGACGGGATCGAGTGCCACTCACTACACTCAAATCTATCATTCCTCAGCCGAGGCCTTGGAGTTGGGATAAGATCCCCTCTGAGTAATACCTGTAACGGATTCATCAGCTTAACTTGTCTATCCTCAAGTAATGATAGCATTACAGTATGACTTTGAAAACATAATCTTCACATTTACTGACATTTTATTTCTATACGTTGCGCTCTGCTCAGGTTTGATATCAAACTTTCTCATTTTTCTTTGCAGTGAAAAATGACCAAAGACGTGAATAAACGCCTACAATTTTTTAAATGCAGTTGTGGGGATGTGTTTAGGGGTGAGAATTTTCACCTTCACCATAAAAAGAATGCTGCGCATAGTGTTGCGGTTAAGGTGTGGTTTTGTGTGTGGTGTAATGTGAGGTGTGATGAAAGGAATGATGCCTTCAGTGAGTTGCACTCGAAGTGTGTATTCAGAAAAATTTCGAAAGTTTTGATGAAGAAGATGATGTGTGGTGAGCAGGGAATGCTGTATGAGGAGGGAATGTGTGCTCGTTTGCCACCAGTAGAGGTGGTAAATGTTGAAAAGCGTGTTGTGAGTGATGTAGATTTGGATGCGAGTACTTCCAAAAAGAGTAGAGTGATGTCGGTGAGTTGGATTTCATCGGATGATGAATGTATGAATGATGATTCGAGTGTTGCTGCTGCTGAGCGTGAGCTTGAGAAAGCTGTGAGGGCGATTGTGCCAGTACCCGAGGTGTTGGCACAATCAACGCCTAGACCTTCACCGAGGTGCGTTGAGAAAGTTGAGAGGTCGACTGTTCCGTGTGAAGTTGTGCTGTCGAGGGATGATGTGCGTGCTTATACGAATGTGAGGCATGAGTGTACAAAGTTAGAAGGAAGAGTGAGATCGCTGAAGAGTACGCTGAAAGAGGTGACTGCTGAGCGTGATAGTTTGAAGTTGAATGCTGAGAGTGTGACTCAAAAGTTAAGGGAGTGTGCGGCTGCAAAAGAGAGTATGGTGAAGGAGAGAAAGTTGAAGGAAGAGGCGGTGATGAAGTTTGAGAAGTGTGATCGAGAGCGAAGTGAGGAGCGCATGCTGAAGGAAGCGGCGCTTGAGGAAGTGAGTTTGTTGAAGAATGAGTTGGCGCGTTTGAAGGAGTGTGAGAAGGTGAAATCTCTCACAACTATGCACATCCCCATCGCAGGTGTCGTCCCTGACAAACCAATTGTATATCTAAATATAAGCAACGACGACACTCAGGAGTGCTACAGCTGTGCGGATGTCCGTTGCTACCATGTAAATATTCAACACACCGACGACATCCACATAGCTTGTTCAAAGCCATACAAGTATCGTGAGTATAATGACTGAGATATATCATCATGCCATCTTTCCAACTCTTACTTCTTTCATTTCAGGAGCCATAAAGAAGTAAAAGAAAGCTATTTCTTGTGAACGCACCAAACGGCCTTTTTAAAGGCCACTCTTAATGTGGCTAGATCGGTCCCAAGCCCGACAGCATCTTCGGATGTGAACACAGAGGGAGAGTCTACAATTAAAACTTAGTAAAATAGATGTGTGAGATGGATTCAACCCGAATCCTATAACACCTTTACATTTACTGACTATACATTTGTCCTGCTATCAGGTTGTTTTGACTTGCTATCTAGTTGAATAGTCTCTTGCTATCAAGAGATTCACTTCTGCTCATAAAGCACATCATCGCTGTAATACCTCCTTTGCTCGAGCGTTCCTTCGGGACGGCGGATACTGCCGTAGAGGGATTGTGTTGCACGGGTTGTTCGTCGTTTGTTAGACCGAAACCTCTGAGCCGTTGCTCATGTTGGGCGTTCGACTTCATACTCAACGTGACGTTTTCTCTCGCCAGGTCAGAGTACTTCAGCCATTCGACAAAGGTTAGTCTTTATGATATGGAGTAGAGTGAAATGTAATTCATTAGATGTCCCTTCAATGATTGCTCCCATGATAAACGTTGATGAGACAAATGAAATGATTCTCATCTTCCCTTTTTCAGCGATTGAAATCTACTAACACACTACCGTATAATCGACCACTATGGGGCAAGACATGATAGAGCCTCCACGCGCTTTGCCCTGGGCAGTCTTTAGACTGGTGAATACTATCATTAAGTTGAATCTGCTATCAGTCAACTTGAACGTTGCGTCGTGTTAGAGGGTATATAAACCACTGCCTCTCATTTCATTTCATTTCAATCATGCAGACGCCGAACAGTCAAGTCAGCTCTCCTCGCGGACCGCAGTTAAGGCCGCGAAATTTATTTGAGGAGTTTGTCAGGCTAGAGGAGCAAGACAGAGTTTTTAATAATCTTGCTCGGATTGGCAATCCGATGACAGCAACTGCTGTCAATCCAACGGAATGGTGCTACATTCCACTTTTTAGCCATGTACCAGTTAGTGTGGAAGTCGACAGTGCTACCAAAGAGAGAGTCAAAGACTCTCTCAGTAGAATTGGTAGGGTGTAAGATGACGTTACTCCCGAGAACGAACCATCGGCTCTCTTAAGGGCCACCATGGGGCAAGACATGATAGAACCTCCTCGCGGTTTGCCCTGGGCAGTCTTCGGACTGGCGAATACTATCATTAAGTTGAATCTGCTATCAGTCAACTTGAACGTTGCAAATGAAGTTCGGTGTAATACTTCCTTTCAACGGGCGTTCCTGTAAAGGGCGGCGGTGAAACCCGTAGCTATGTATACCGCAAGGGACATTCGGCAATGGTCAATCTTGTTAAACCTCTCTGCGTCATGTTTGCAAGTGATTGCCTCTGTCTCAACGTAGTATGCATTCGCGCCAGGGCGACATTTAGCCAACTGTCGAAGGTTGCCTAAAACTTTCCATTGCATACGTTATGAGAACCATGAGTTCTACCTGTCTCTATCAATGAGACGAATTGATGAATGGAATGAAATGGGAGGACACTCACGTGCCACACGCAACATAACACACTTCTCTCTTCCGTAGTCTAACAAGCTCTTTACACATGGATCGCAGTCGATTGCTATCCCTGTATCAGAAGTGCAAGCTATCTTAATTTTGTTTGACACTATTTCATCTATCATCATCGCCCATATGAAATGTTTTAAGATTTACAAGTTAGACTAAGCGTGCTACTATTTCCAAATGAAAAAGTATACATGGTTAAATCATCCACTTAAGCCCATCCGTAGTCTAACAAGCTCTTTACACATGGATTGCAGTCAATTGCTATCCCTGTATCAGAAGTGTAAGCCATCTTAATTTTATTTAACACTATTTCATCTCACGGTGCGTCGGAAAAAAATTTTGCCAAAAAAATTGTCCATCAAATTTGAATCATGCATTTTGATATATGGGTCATGTGAAGTGAAAAAATGCCTGATTTAAAATATTTCATCGGGGGCTTTTTTTGCTAGGCCTATTTAAATATCATATGATATTTCAGGTACGAAATGAGCTGATATCGTAAGTTCAAGACACGATTACTTGCTACAAATATGTTTTTCACTAAATTTCCAAAAGACAAATGTACCGAAATAATATTGACAAAGGATAATATTTGTGTATGAAATCGGTTATATACATAGTATGCTTATAAGTAGTATTTATAGGTTGATAATATATTTTTTGATTTTAGAACATAATTTTTGTCTTAACAACACTTCAACTAATTAACCGACTGATTGATTGATTAATTTCCTGATTCATTAGATGTAGGAAAATCAGATCATATCAACAATGTGCATGTATGATACTCACCTGTCAATCTCTCCTTGACTCACTCGACTCACTTGACTCAGAAAATAAGTAATTAATTTCTACTTAATCATTTGCGCTTACCTTTGAAAAGCTTCGGAAGGCCTTGCAATACTTGAGGCAGGATAGTGGACTCATCGCTTGAAGCTGGTCTATTTTGGAAAGCAGAATTTTGCAAGTGTTGCCGGTGAAGCTGCCGCCATGAATGAGCTCTCGCTGTACTTGGCATGCTTCCAGCCAGGACACAGCTCCACTCCACTCAGCTGCTAATCCTTTGTATATGGAATTGACCGTTCCAGTGAAGAGGTGCAGTTCCGGTGGTGGGACAATGCGGATGACTGGAACGGATTTGTCTTCTTTGGACACGATTGATGGATGCACGACAACATCTTTGCGTTCTTTCGAACGGCACCTTTGTCGTAATAATTCCAGAAGCTTGTTTCCAATGTCTCTAGTGTTCTGGTAAAACCCGACTGGTTCAGATGGTCTCTGCTTGCGGAGCACCAGCAACAGGGATGGCTGGATCCATGAGCCATTATGCCAAGGAAAAGGTTGCACAATTTGAGATCAGTCGATATGGTGAAGTCGGTACGGATTCGATGAAGTCCTAAGGAAATCCATAATTCTCCTGAACATTGGGTGCGATAGCAATAATTATGAGTTTCTTGACTCCTGAATCTTTGAAATATTTGTCCTTCCCAGTTGCAGTAAGAGGGAAAATGTTCAGACAGATCTTAAGGAATCCACCCCCACTATCCAATCCGACCTTAGCGAGGACTTCCTCTGTTTGGTTTGATATCGCCTTTTTTCCTTCACTTGTTGAATCAATTCGTCTACATCTCGACAAAGTACTGTCCACCTCGGCGTTTTCTCGATAATCACGTTTTTCTCCATTCGAACGAAATCAATATTTACGACTTGAAAAAGGTCATCAAGTTGATGATTCATTTCGAAGAGTTTTTCTTTCAATTTACTCTCGACGGAAAGCTTTGTCGAAGCTCCTGATCTCACATGAGCACCATTTTAAAGTCTTTCGGTCGCTTAAACTCAAAGAAAGTCTGATATCATTCATGTCACTCGACGACAGAATCTGAGTCTTCTTCGCAGATGAGTTTGATTCTGGAAAATCAGCAATTCGTAACGGATGACCGCAGCCATATTTTGCC
Source organism: Prostheceraeus crozeri (assembly GCA_907163375.1). Taxonomy (NCBI): domain Eukaryota; kingdom Metazoa; phylum Platyhelminthes; order Polycladida; family Euryleptidae; genus Prostheceraeus; species Prostheceraeus crozeri. The sequence continues at coordinate 502,474 of CAJQUW010008346.1, read as the reverse complement.
AGCTGTACCCCACTTTCGCCGTTTTTCGATTTATTCGTTATCACCGCAGATGCCAACTGTTCTGTTCTATTGGATGGGCCAAATCCTTGAAATTTGAATAAAGGCTCGTTGTTGTACAGTGATGAGGTTTGCCAGGACCGATAATTGATAAACAAATGTTGCACAACTTTATACACTTCTTCTCGCGGACAGCAACGTTTGTTCGAGGTCTACCAGGTGACCCTTTGATCTTGCCACCAACCAAGTTGGTGATGGTGCATCTTGCTCGTTGACATACGAGGCATTCGCATTTTTGTTGAGATTTTGATTTCGCTTGGTAGGATGAACTGATTTGCGAATGATCAAACGACTTAACGTCTCGAGTGAAAATTCCTTTGCTATATTCCGCCAAGACAATTCTGCAGGTCCCACAAATCCCAGTTGGTAGTCGGTCGTCGCTTTTATCATAACCAGCGATCAAATATTCCTGTATCAAGGAATGCAGATTTTCAGTGAGTGGTCGAATGTTTTTAGATTTTTCAAAACAAATGATGCACAAGAGGCTGCGGCACTCATCATGTGTTCGTGCGACGTGAGGCATTATCATGCAGAATAACGTAAACCTTCCAAACGTTCTACTTTTGTTAAGTCAGTGTACATTTAAAATTTTGAAATTAAAATCGAATGGATATCAAGGTTAATCAATAGATAAGTCTAACTTTGCCATGAAGAGCCTTTACATAAACCGAGCCGAGTTTTACCTATATCTATATGTACCATAGCTAGTTAATGAAACACAATATAATTCAAAGGAAACGATCTATCACGTAATTATCAACCGAAATGTCGACAATATCGAAATAGAATCATAGAGATGAATATGTAAGAGACATTTCCATTTATAACACAGAAAGTTTGAAATAAATGGACAAACAGTGTGTTACATTTTTGATACCAGCTGATTTGAAATCGAAAGCAGTTTATATTTTTTGATGTAAAATGGCTTGGAAGTGAAATGTTCAGTATCTCTATGATAACAACACTGGCGACAGTAGGTTCATATCGATATGTAAAAGATTCGAGATTTTACATAGAAAAGCTCACAGGAGGTTGATAGTGTGATAAACATAGTACAAATTTGAATATCAATCATGCTTCGATCGTGTTTTCAGTTGAATTGAGCTATAATGCTTGTAATTGTTAATTGATTTTCTTATTGATATTGATATATTATCAACTAATTCGAATTAGAATAGAAATCTCTTCCTCTACATCATGTCTTATAATCTGCCAAACGGCGACAAGATCAGGATTATTGACGAGGATTGAATTTTTCAATGAGTACTTCAAAGTGATGCTATATGTAATCTGGTAGTACATTGAGATGGTATGATTTCCATGTATTACATATATAGCCTAATCAATCAATTAGTTGAAGTTTTTGTTTGAAACAAAATTATGTTTTAAAATCAAAAAATATATTATTAACCTATAAATACTACTTATAAGCATACTATGTATATAACCGATTTCATACACAAATATTATCCTTTGTCAATATTATTTCGGTACATTTGTCTGTTGGAAATTTAGTGAAAAACATATTTGTAGCAAGTAATCGTGTCTTGAACTTACGATATCAGCTCATTTCGTACCTGAAATATCATATGATATTTAAATAGGCCTAGCAAAAAAAGCCCTCGATGAAATATTTTAAATCAGGCATTTTTTCACTTCACATGACCCATATATCAAAATGCATGATTCAAATTTGATGGACAATTTTTTTGGCAAAATTTTTTTCCGACGCACCGTGATCTACCATCATCACCCATATGAAGTGTCATAAGATTTACAAGTTAGAAATAAAGTTTCAATAGTGTATGTGTTAGAAATAAAGGTGTAACTGTTTGTAAAAATAAGATCGCAAGATTTACTAGTTTACAAGTTAGACTAAGTGTAAATTAAAAATAAAATTATAACTGTTTCAAGAGTTTACAAGTTAGAAATTAAGTTTCAATGGTGTATACGTTAGAAATAAAGTTTTAGCTGTTTGTATATCAAAATGAAGTTTCAAGAGTTTACAAGTTAGAAATAAAGTTTCAATAGTGTGTGCGTTAGAAATAAAGTTTTAGCTGTTTGTATATCAAAATAAAGTTTCAAGAGTTTACAAGTTAGAAATAACGTTTCAATAGTGTGTGCGTTAGAAATAAAGTTTTAGCTGTTTGTATATCAAAATAAAGTTTCAAGAGTTTACAAGTTAGAAATAAAGTTTCAATAGTGTATATGTTAGAAATAAAGATGTAACTGTTTGTAAAAATAAGATCGCAAGATTTACTAGTTTACAAGTTAGACTAAGTGTAAATTAAAAATAAAATTATAACTGTTTCACGAGTTAAAGCGTTGATGCAACGATGAACAATTAATAAGCTGAAAAGTTTTAGATTCACTTTAACATTACCATATGTTTACAGATAGAAATGTATCACAGCAAAGCTACTTCATGAGTTAGTTTGCCAGGAGGTATCATCTCAAACTTTTACTCCGACTGTGGAACATTGATTTCCATGATGAAGATTTAAATAGTTAGATTCGATGACGAACAAGATTTACTAGCTTACAAGTTGGACAAAGCGTTCTACTATTTGTAAATGAAAGATATCATTTCAACAGTTTACCAGTTAGAAATAAAGTTTCAACAGTCTACAAGTTAAAAATAAAGTTTCAACCGTTTACAAGTTAAAAATGAAGTTTCAATAGTGTGTATGTTAAGAATAAAGTTTTATCTGTTTGTATGTTAGAAATAAAATGAAGCTTCACCAGTTAACAAGTTAAGAATAAAGTTTTATCTGCTTGTATGTCAGAAATGAAGTAAAGTTTCACCAGTTTAAGAGTTAAAAATAAAGTTTCAATGGTGTGTATGTCAAGAATAAAGTTCTATCTGTTTATATGTTTGAAATAGAATGAAGTTTCACCAGTTTACAAGCTAAGAATAAAGTTCTATCTGTTTATATGTTAGAAATAGAATGAAGTTTCACCAGTTTACTAGCTCAGAATAAAGTTCTATCTGTTTATATGTTAGAAATAAAATGAAGTTTCATCAGTTTACAAGTTAAGAATAAAGTTCTATCTGTTTGTATGTTAGAAATAAAACAGAGTTTCAACCGTTTACAAGTTAAAAATAAAGTTTCAATAGTTTACAAGTTAAAAGTAAAGTTTCAATAGTGTACATGTTAAGAATAAAGTTCTATCTGTTTATATGTTAGAAATAGAATGAAGTTTCATCAGTTTACAAGTTAAGAATAAAGTTTCAATAGTTTGCAAGTTAAAACTAATGTTTCACAAGTTGGCAAGTTAAGAATAAAGTTTTATCTGTTTGTATGATACAAATAAAACAAAGTTTCAACCGTTTAGAAGTTAAAAATAAAGTTTCAATAGTTTACAAGTTAAAAATAAAGTTTCAATAGTGTACATGTTCAGAATAAAGTTCTATCTGTTTATATGTTAGAAATAGAATGAAGTTTCACCAGTTTACAAGTTAAGAATAAAGTTCTATCTGTTTATATGTTAGAAATAAAATGAAGTTTCATCAGTTTACAAGTTAAGAATAAAGTTGTATCTGTTTGTATGTTAGAAATAAAACAAAGTTTCAACCGTTAACAAGTTAAAAATAAAGTTTCAATAGTTTGCAAGTTAAAACTAATGTTTCAATAGTGCGTATGTTGAGAATAAAGTTTTATCTGTTTGTATGATAGAAATAAAACAAAGTTTCAACCGTTTACAAGTTAAAAATAAAGTTTCAATAGTTTGCAAGTTAAAACTAGTGTTTAAATAGTGCATATGTTAAGAATAAAGTTTTATCTGTTTGTATGTTAGAAATAAAATGAAGCTTCACCAGTTAACAAGTTAAGAATAAAGTTTTATCTGCTTGTATGTCAGAAATGAAGTAAAGTTTCACCAGTTTAAGAGTTAAAAATAAAGTTTCAATGGTGTGTATGTTAAGAATAAAGTTCTATCTGTTTATATGTTAGAAATAAAATGAAGTTTCATCAGTTTACAAGTTAAGAATAAAGTTGTATCTGTTTGTATGTTAGAAATAAAACAAAGTTTCAACCGTTAACAAGTTAAAAATAAAGTTTCAATAGTTTGCAAGTTAAAACTAATGTTTCAATAGTGCGTATGTTGAGAATAAAGTTTTATCTGTTTGTATGATAGAAATAAAACAAAGTTTCAACCGTTTACAAGTTAAAAATAAAGTTTCAATAGTTTGCAAGTTAAAACTAGTGTTTCAATAGTGCATATGTTAAGAATTAAGTTTTATCTGTTTGTATGTTAGAAATAAAATGAAGCTTCACCAGTTAACAAGTTAAGAATAAAGTTTTATCTGCTTGTATGTCAGAAATGAAGTAAAGTTTCACCAGTTTAAGAGTTAAAAATAAAGTTTCAATGGTGTACATGTTAAGAATAAAGTTCTATCTGTTTATATGTTATAAATAGAATGAAGTTTCACCAGTTTACAAGTTAATATTAAAGTTCTATCTGTTTGTATGTTAGAAATAAAATGAAGTTTCATCAGTTTACAAGTTAAAAATAAAGTTTCAATAGTTTGCAAGTTAAAACTAATGTTTCAATAGTGCGTATGTTGAGAATAAAGTTTTATCTGTTTGTATGATAGAAATAAAACAAAGTTTCAACCGTTAACAAGTTAAAAATAAAGTTTCAATAGTTTGCAAGTTAAAACTAATGTTTCAATAGTGCGTATGTTGAGAATAAAGTTTTATCTGTTTGTATGATAGAAATAAAACAAAGTTTCAACCGTTTACAAGTTAAAAATAAAGTTTCAATGGTGTGTATGTTAAGAATAAAGTTCTATCTGTTTATATGTTATAAATAGAATGAAGTTTCACCAGTTTACAAGTTAAGAATAAAGTTCTATCTGTTTGTATGTTAGATATAAAATGAGGTTTCATCAGTTTACAAGTTAAGAATAAAGTTTTATCTGTTTGTATGTTAGAAATAAAACAAAGTTTCAACCGTTGACAAGTTAAAAATAAAGTTTCAATAGTTTGCAAGTTAAAACTAGTGTTTCAATAGTGCGTATGTTAAGAATAAAGTTTTATCTATTTGTATGTTAGAAATGAAATAAAGTTTCACCAGTTTAAGAGTTCAAAATAAAGTTTCAATAGTGTATACGTTAGAAATAAAGTTTCAACCGTTTACAAGTTAAAAATAAAGTTTCAACAGTGTCTACGTTAGAAATAAAGTTTTATCTGTTTGTAAAGTACGATCGTAGGATTTACTAGTTTGCAAGTTAGACTCAGCATTCTACTAGTTGTAAATGAAAAATATCGTTTCAACAGTTTACAGATTAGAATAAAGTTTCAATAGTGTGCACGTTAGAAATAAAGTTATGACTGTTTGTATGTGTATGTGTGTTAGAAATAAAGTTTCAACCGTTTACAAGTTAAAAATAAAGTTTCAACAGTGTGTATGTTAGAATTAAAGTTTTATCTGTTCATATGTTAGAAACAAAACAAAGTTTCAACAGTTTACAAGCTGAAAAATAAAGTTTCAACAGTGTGTACGTTAGGAATAAAGTTTTATCTGTTTGTAAGTTAGAAATAAAGTTTTAACTGCTTGTATGTTAGAAATAGAGGTATAACAGTTTTTATGCTAGAAAGAAAGGTATAACTGTTTGTAAGACAAGATCGTAAGATTTACTAGTTTGCAAGTTAGACTCAGCATTCTACTAGTTGTAAATGAAAAATATCGTTTCAACAGTTTATAGATTAAAATAAAGTTTCAATAGTGTATATGATGGAAATAAAGTTTAAGCGCTTTGTGCGTTAGAAATAAAGTTTCAGCCGTTTACAAGTTAAAAATAAAGTTTTAACAGTGTGTACGTTAGAAATAAAGTTTTAGCTGTTTATATATTAGAAACAAAATAAAGTTTCAACAGTGTGTATGTTAGAAATAAAACAAAGTTTCAACAGTTTACAAGCTGAAAAATAAAGTTTCAACAGTGTGTACGTTAGGAATAAAGTTTTATCTGTTTGTAAGTTAGAAATAAAGTTTTAACTGCTTGTGTGTTAGAAATAGAGGTATGACAGTTTATATGCTAGAAAGAAAGGTATAACTGTTTGTAAGACAAGATCGTAAGATTTACTAGTTTGCAAGTTAGACTCAGCGTTCTACTAGTTGTAAATGAAAAATATCGTTGCAACAGTTTACAGATTAAAATAAAGTTTCAATAGTGTGTATGATGGAAATAAAGTTTAGGCGCTTTGTGCGTTAGAAATAAAGTTTCAGCCGTTTACAAGTTATAAATAAAGTTTTAACAGTGTGTACGTTAGAAATAAAGTTTTAGCTGTTTCTATGTTAGAAACAAAATAAAGTTTCAACAGTTTACAAGTTGAAAAATAAAGTTTCAACAGTGTGTACGTTAGAAATAAATGAAAGTAAGAACTTCATCGTATGAGTATTCAAAGCATGTTTTGTAAATCAAATGTGTGTCATACTGACATGATAGAATCAAATGAACTTGACAAACGCGTTTGTCAAGCTTGATTCTATCATGTCAGTATGACACACATTTGATTTACAAAACATGCTTTGAATACTCATACGATGAAGTTCTTACTTTCATTTATTTCTAACGTACACACTGTTGAAACTTTATTTTTCAACTTGTAAACTGATGAAACTTCATTTTATTTCTAACATACAAACAGATAGAACTTTAATATTAACTTGTAAACTGGTGAAACTTCATTCTATTTATAACATATAAACAGATAGAACTTTATTCTTAACATGTACACCATTGAAACTTTATTTTTAACTCTTAAACTGGTGAAACTTTACTTCATTTCTGACATACAAGCAGATAAAACTTTATTCTTAACTTGTCAACTGGTGAAGCTTCATTTTATTTCTAACATACAAACAGATAAAACTTAATTCTTAACATATGCACTATTGAAACACTAGTTTTAACTTGCAAACTATTGAAACTTTATTTTTAACTTGTAAACGGTTGAAACTTTGTTTTATTTCTATCATACAAACAGATAAAACTTTATTCTCAACATACGCACTATTGAAACTTTAGTTTTAACTTGCAAACTATTGAAACTTTATTTTTAACTTGTTAACGGTTGAAACTTTGTTTTATTTCTAACATACAAACAGATACAACTTTATTCTTAACTTGTAAACTGATGAAACTTCATTTTATTTCTAACATATAAACAGATAGAACTTTATTCTTAACATACACACCATTGAAACTTTATTTTTAACTCTTAAACTGGTGAAACTTTACTTCATTTCTGACATACAAGCAGATAAAACTTTATTCTTAACTTGTTAACTGGTGAAGCTTCATTTTATTTCTAACATACAAACAGATAAAACTTTATTCTTAACATATGCACTATTGAAACACTAGTTTTAACTTGCAAACTATTGAAACTTTATTTTTAACTTGTAAACGGTTGAAACTTTGTTTTATTTCTATCATACAAACAGATAAAACTTTATTCTCAACATACGCACTATTGAAACATTAGTTTTAACTTGCAAACTATTGAAACTTTATTTTTAACTTGTTAACGGTTGAAACTTTGTTTTATTTCTAACATACAAACAGATACAACTTTATTCTTAACTTGTAAACTGATGAAACTTCATTTTATTTCTAACATATAAACAGATAGAACTTTATTCTTAACTTGTAAACTGGTGAAACTTCATTCTATTTCTAACATATAAACAGATAGAACTTTATTCTGAACATGTACACTATTGAAACTTTATTTTTAACTTGTAAACGGTTGAAACTTTGTTTTATTTCTATCATACAAACAGATAAAACTTTATTCTCAACATACGCACTATTGAAACATTAGTTTTAACTTGCAAACTATTGAAACTTTATTTTTAACTTGTAAACGGTTGAAACTTTATTTCTAACGTATACACTATTGAAACTTTATTTTGAACTCTTAAACTGGTGAAACTTTATTTCATTTCTAACATACAAACAGATAAAGCTTTATTCTCAACATACGCACTATTGAAACACTAGTTTTAACTTGCAAACTATTGAAACTTTATTTTTAACTTGTCAACGGTTGAAACTTTGTTTTATTTCTAACATACAAACAGATAAAACTTTATTCTTAACTTGTAAACTGATGAAACCTCATTTTATATCTAACATACAAACAGATAGAACTTTATTCTTAACTTGTAAACTGGTGAAACTTCATTCTATTTATAACATATAAACAGATAGAACTTTATTCTTAACATACACACCATTGAAACTTTATTTTTAACTTGTAAACGGTTGAAACTTTGTTTTATTTCTATCATACAAACAGATAAAACTTTATTCTCAACATACGCACTATTGAAACATTAGTTTTAACTTGCAATCTATTTAAAATTTATTTTTAACTTGTTAACGGTTGAAACTTTGTTTTATTTCTATCATACAAACAGATAAAACTTTATTCTCAACATACGCACTATTGAAACATTAGTTTTAACTTGCAAACTATTGAAACTTTATTTTTAACTTGTAATTGATGAAACTTCATTTTATTTCTAACATACAAACAGATAGAACTTTAATATTAACTTGTAAACTGGTGAAACTTCATTCTATTTATAACATATAAACAGATAGAACTTTATTCTTAACATGTACACCATTGAAACTTTATTTTTAACTCTTAAACTGGTGAAACTTTACTTCATTTCTGACATACAAGCAGATAAAACTTTATTCTTAACTTGTCAACTGGTGAAGCTTCATTTTATTTCTAACATACAAACAGATAAAACTTAATTCTTAACATATGCACTATTGAAACACTAGTTTTAACTTGCAAACTATTGAAACTTTATTTTTAACTTGTAAACGGTTGAAACTTTGTTTTATTTCTATCATACAAACAGATAAAACTTTATTCTCAACATACGCACTATTGAAACATTAGTTTTAACTTGCAAACTATTGAAACTTTATTTTTAACTTGTTAACGGTTGAAACTTTGTTTTATTTCTAACATACAAACAGATACAACTTTATTCTTAACTTGTAAACTGATGAAACTTCATTTTATTTCTAACATATAAACAGATAGAACTTTATTCTTAACATACACACCATTGAAACTTTATTTTTAACTCTTAAACTGGTGAAACTTTACTTCATTTCTGACATACAAGCAGATAAAACTTTATTCTTAACTTGTTAACTGGTGAAGCTTCATTTTATTTCTAACATACAAACAGATAAAACTTTATTCTTAACATATGCACTATTGAAACACTAGTTTTAACTTGCAAACTATTGAAACTTTATTTTTAACTTGTAAACGGTTGAAACTTTGTTTTATTTCTATCATACAAACAGATAAAACTTTATTCTCAACATACGCACTATTGAAACATTAGTTTTAACTTGCAAACTATTGAAACTTTATTTTTAACTTGTTAACGGTTGAAACTTTGTTTTATTTCTAACATACAAACAGATACAACTTTATTCTTAACTTGTAAACTGATGAAACTTCATTTTATTTCTAACATATAAACAGATAGAACTTTATTCTTAACTTGTAAACTGGTGAAACTTCATTCTATTTATAACATATAAACAGATAGAACTTTATTCTTAACATACACACCATTGAAACTTTATTTTTAACTTGTAAACGGTTGAAACTTTGTTTTATTTCTATCATACAAACAGATAAAACTTTATTCTCAACATACGCACTATTGAAACATTAGTTTTAACTTGCAATCTATTGAAACTTTATTTTTAACTTGTTAACGGTTGAAACTTTGTTTTATTTCTATCATACAAACAGATAAAACTTTATTCTCAACATACGCACTATTGAAACATTAGTTTTAACTTGCAAACTATTGAAACTTTATTTTTAACTTGTAAACTGATGAAACTTCATTTTATTTCTAACATACAAACAGATAGAACTTTAATATTAACTTGTAAACTGGTGAAACTTCATTCTATTTATAACATATAAACAGATAGAACTTTATTCTTAACATGTACACCATTGAAACTTTATTTTTAACTCTTAAACTGGTGAAACTTTACTTCATTTCTGACATACAAGCAGATAAAACTTTATTCTTAACTTGCCAACTGGTGAAACTTCATTCTATTTCTAACATACAAACAGAAAAAACTTTATTCTTAACATATGCACTATTGAAACACTAGTTTTAACTTGCAAACTATTGAAACTTTATTTTTAACTTGTAAACGGTTGAAACTTTGTTTTATTTCTATCATACAAACAGATAAAACTTTATTCTCAACATACGCACTATTGAAACATTAGTTTTAACTTGCAAACTATTGAAACTTTATTTTTAACTTGTTAACGGTTGAAACTTTGTTTTATTTCTAACATACAAACAGATACAACTTTATTCTTAACTTGTAAACTGATGAAACTTCATTTTATTTCTAACATATAAACAGATAGAACTTTATTCTTAACATACACACCATTGAAACTTTATTTTTAACTCTTAAACTGGTGAAACTTTACTTCATTTCTGACATACAAGCAGATAAAACTTTATTCTTAACTTGTTAACTGGTGAAGCTTCATTTTATTTCTAACATACAAACAGATAAAACTTTATTCTTAACATATGCACTATTGAAACACTAGTTTTAACTTGCAAACTATTGAAACTTTATTTTTAACTTGTAAACGGTTGAAACTTTGTTTTATTTCTATCATACAAACAGATAAAACTTTATTCTCAACATACGCACTATTGAAACATTAGTTTTAACTTGCAAACTATTGAAACTTTATTTTTAACTTGTTAACGGTTGAAACTTTGTTTTATTTCTAACATACAAACAGATACAACTTTATTCTTAACTTGTAAACTGATGAAACTTCATTTTATTTCTAACATATAAACAGATAGAACTTTATTCTTAACTTGTAAACTGGTGAAACTTCATTCTATTTATAACATATAAACAGATAGAACTTTATTCTGAACATGTACACTATTGAAACTTTATTTTTAACTTGTAAACGGTTGAAACTTTGTTTTATTTCTATCATACAAACAGATAAAACTTTATTCTCAACATACGCACTATTGAAACATTAGTTTTAACTTGCAAACTATTGAAACTTTATTTTTAACTTGTAAACGGTTGAAACTTTATTTCTAACGTATACACTATTGAAACTTTATTTTGAACTCTTAAACTGGTGAAACTTTATTTCATTTCTAACATACAAACAGATAAAACTTTATTCTTAACATACGCACTATTGAAACACTAGTTTTAACTTGCAAACTATTGAAACTTTATTTTTAACTTGTCAACGGTTGAAACTTTGTTTTATTTCTAACATACAAACAGATAAAACTTTATTCTTAACTTGTAAACTGATGAAACCTCATTTTATATCTAACATACAAACAGATAGAACTTTATTCTTAACTTGTAAACTGGTGAAACTTCATTCTATTTATAACATATAAACAGATAGAACTTTATTCTTAACATACACACCATTGAAACTTTATTTTTAACTTGTAAACGGTTGAAACTTTGTTTTATTTCTATCATACAAACAGATAAAACTTTATTCTCAACATACGCACTATTGAAACATTAGTTTTAACTTGCAAACTATTGAAACTTTATTTTTAACTTGTTAACGGTTGAAACTTTGTTTTATTTCTATCATACAAACAGATAAAACTTTATTCTCAACATACGCACTATTGAAACATTAGTTTTAATTTGCAAACTATTGAAACTTTATTTTTAACTTGTTACCGGTTGAAACTTTGTTTTATTTCTAACATACAAACAGATACAACTTTATTCTTAACTTGTAAACTGATGAAACTTCATTTTATTTCTAACATATAAACAGATAGAACTTTATTCTTAACTTGTAAACTGGTGAAACTTCATTCTATTTCTAACATATAAACAGATAGAACTTTATTCTGAACATGTACACTATTGAAACTTTATTTTTAACTTGTAAACTATTGAAACTTTATTTTTAACTTCTAAACGGTTGAAACTTTGTTTTATTTGTATCATACAAACAGATAAAACTTTATTCTTAACTTGCCAACTGGTGAAACATTAGTTTTAACTTGCAAACTATTGAAACTTTATTCTTAACTTGTAAACTGATGAAACTTCATTCTATTTCTAACATATAAACAGATAGAACTTTATTCTTAACATGTACACTATTGAAACTTTATTTTTAACTTGTAAACTATTGAAACTTTATTTTTAACTTGTAAACGGTTGAAACTCTGTTTTATTTCTAACATACAAACAGATAGAACTTTATTCTTAATTTGTAAACTGATGAAACTTCATTTTATTTCTAACATATAAACAGATAGAACTTTATTCTGAGCTAGTAAACTGGTGAAACTTCATTCTATTTCTAACATATAAACAGATAGAACTTTATTCTTAGCTTGTAAACTGGTGAAACTTCATTCTATTTCAAACATATAAACAGATAGAACTTTATTCTTGACATACACACCATTGAAACTTTATTTTTAACTCTTAAACTGGTGAAACTTTACTTCATTTCTGACATACAAGCAGATAAAACTTTATTCTTAACTTGTTAACTGGTGAAGCTTCATTTTATTTCTAACATACAAACAGATAAAACTTTATTCTTAACATACACACTATTGAAACTTCATTTTTAACTTGTAAACGGTTGAAACTTTATTTTTAACTTGTAGACTGTTGAAACTTTATTTCTAACTGGTAAACTGTTGAAATGATATCTTTCATTTACAAATAGTAGAACGCTTTGTCCAACTTGTAAACTAGTAAATCTTGTTCGTCATCGAATCTAACTATTTAAATCTTCATCATGGAAATCAATGTTCCACAGTCGGAGTAAAAGTTTGAGATGATACCTCCTGGCAAACTAACTCATGAAGTAGCTTTGCTGTGATACATTTCTATCTGTAAACATATGGTAATGTTAAAGTGAATCTAAAACTTTTTAGCTTATTAATTGTTCTTCGTTGCATCAACGCTTTAACTCGTGAAACAGTTATAATTTTATTTTTAATTTACACTTAGTCTAACTTGTAAACTAGTAAATCTTGCGATCTTATTTTTACAAACAGTTACATCTTTATTTCTAACATATACACTATTGAAACTTTATTTCTAACTTGTAAACTCTTGAAACTTTATTTTGATATACAAACAGCTAAAACTTTATTTCTAACGCACACACTATTGAAACGTTATTTCTAACTTGTAAACTCTTGAAACTTTATTTTGATATACAAACAGCTAAAACTTTATTTCTAACGCACACACTATTGAAACTTTATTTCTAACTTGTAAACTCTTGAAACTTCATTTTGATATACAAACAGCTAAAACTTTATTTCTAACGTATACACCATTGAAACTTAATTTCTAACTTGTAAACTCTTGAAACAGTTATAATTTTATTTTTAATTTACACTTAGTCTAACTTGTAAACTAGTAAATCTTGCGATCTTATTTTTACAAACAGTTACACCTTTATTTCTAACACATACACTATTGAAACTTTATTTCTAACTTGTAAATCTTATGACACTTCATATGGGTGATGATGGTAGATGAAATAGTGTTAAATAAAATTAAGATGGCTTACACTTCTGATACAGGGATAGCAATTGACTGCAATCCATGTGTAAAGAGCTTGTTAGACTACGGATGGGCTTAAGTGGATGATTTAACCATGTATACTTTTTCATTTGGAAATAGTAGCACGCTTAGTCTAACTTGTAAATCTTAAAACATTTCATATGGGCGATGATGATAGATGAAATAGTGTCAAACAAAATTAAGATAGCTTGCACTTCTGATACAGGGATAGCAATCGACTGCGATCCATGTGTAAAGAGCTTGTTAGACTACGGAAGAGAGAAGTGTGTTATGTTGCGTGTGGCACGTGAGTGTCCTCCCATTTCATTCCATTCATCAATTCGTCTCATTGATAGAGACAGGTAGAACTCATGGTTCTCATAACGTATGCAATGGAAAGTTTTAGGCAACCTTCGACAGTTGGCTAAATGTCGCCCTGGCGCGAATGCATACTACGTTGAGACAGAGGCAATCACTTGCAAACATGACGCAGAGAGGTTTAACAAGATTGACCATTGCCGAATGTCCCTTGCGGTATACATAGCTACGGGTTTCACCGCCGCCCTTTACAGGAACGCCCGTTGAAAGGAAGTATTACACCGAACTTCATTTGCAACGTTCAAGTTGACTGATAGCAGATTCAACTTAATGATAGTATTCGCCAGTCCGAAGACTGCCCAGGGCAAACCGCGAGGAGGTTCTATCATGTCTTGCCCCATGGTGGCCCTTAAGAGAGCCGATGGTTCGTTCTCGGGAGTAACGTCATCTTACACCCTACCAATTCTACTGAGAGAGTCTTTGACTCTCTCTTTGGTAGCACTGTCGACTTCCACACTAACTGGTACATGGCTAAAAAGTGGAATGTAGCACCATTCCGTTGGATTGACAGCAGTTGCTGTCATCGGATTGCCAATCCGAGCAAGATTATTAAAAACTCTGTCTTGCTCCTCTAGCCTGACAAACTCCTCAAATAAATTTCGCGGCCTTAACTGCGGTCCGCGAGGAGAGCTGACTTGACTGTTCGGCGTCTGCATGATTGAAATGAAATGAAATGAGAGGCAGTGGTTTATATACCCTCTAACACGACGCAACGTTCAAGTTGACTGATAGCAGATTCAACTTAATGATAGTATTCGCCAGTCTAAAGACTGCCCAGGGCAAAGCGCGTGGAGGCTCTATCATGTCTTGCCCCATAGTGGTCGATTATACGGTAGTGTGTTAGTAGATTTCAATCGCTGAAAAAGGGAAGATGAGAATCATTTCATTTGTCTCATCAACGTTTATCATGGGAGCAATCATTGAAGGGACATCTAATGAATTACATTTCACTCTACTCCATATCATAAAGACTAACCTTTGTCGAATGGCTGAAGTACTCTGACCTGGCGAGAGAAAACGTCACGTTGAGTATGAAGTCGAACGCCCAACATGAGCAACGGCTCAGAGGTTTCGGTCTAACAAACGACGAACAACCCGTGCAACACAATCCCTCTACGGCAGTACCCGCCGTCCCGAAGGAACGCTCGAGCAAAGGAGGTATTACAGCGATGATGTGCTTTATGAGCAGAAGTGAATCTCTTGATAGCAAGAGACTATTCAACTAGATAGCAAGTCAAAACAACCTGATAGCAGGACAAATGTATAGTCAGTAAATGTAAAGGTGTTATAGGATTCGGGTTGAATCCATCTCACACATCTATTTTACTAAGTTTTAATTGTAGACTCTCCCTCTGTGTTCACATCCGAAGATGCTGTCGGGCTTGGGACCGATCTAGCCACATTAAGAGTGGCCTTTAAAAAGGCCGTTTGGTGCGTTCACAAGAAATAGCTTTCTTTTACTTCTTTATGGCTCCTGAAATGAAAGAAGTAAGAGTTGGAAAGATGGCATGATGATATATCTCAGTCATTATACTCACGATACTTGTATGGCTTTGAACAAGCTATGTGGATGTCGTCGGTGTGTTGAATATTTACATGGTAGCAACGGACATCCGCACAGCTGTAGCACTCCTGAGTGTCGTCGTTGCTTATATTTAGATATACAATTGGTTTGTCAGGGACGACACCTGCGATGGGGATGTGCATAGTTGTGAGAGATTTCACCTTCTCACACTCCTTCAAACGCGCCAACTCATTCTTCAACAAACTCACTTCCTCAAGCGCCGCTTCCTTCAGCATGCGCTCCTCACTTCGCTCTCGATCACACTTCTCAAACTTCATCACCGCCTCTTCCTTCAACTTTCTCTCCTTCACCATACTCTCTTTTGCAGCCGCACACTCCCTTAACTTTTGAGTCACACTCTCAGCATTCAACTTCAAACTATCACGCTCAGCAGTCACCTCTTTCAGCGTACTCTTCAGCGATCTCACTCTTCCTTCTAACTTTGTACACTCATGCCTCACATTCGTATAAGCACGCACATCATCCCTCGACAGCACAACTTCACACGGAACAGTCGACCTCTCAACTTTCTCAACGCACCTCGGTGAAGGTCTAGGCGTTGATTGTGCCAACACCTCGGGTAATGGCACAATCGCCCTCACAGCTTTCTCAAGCTCACGCTCAGCAGCAGCAACACTCGAATCATCATTCATACATTCATCATCCGATGAAATCCAACTCACCGACATCACTCTACTCTTTTTGGAAGTACTCGCATCCAAATCTACATCACTCACAACACGCTTTTCAACATTTACCACCTCTACTGGTGGCAAACGAGCACACATTCCCTCCTCATACAGCATTCCCTGCTCACCACACATCATCTTCTTCATCAAAACTTTCGAAATTTTTCTGAATACACACTTCGAGTGCAACTCACTGAAGGCATCATTCCTTTCATCACACCTCACATTACACCACACACAAAACCACACCTTAACCGCAACACTATGCGCAGCATTCTTTTTATGGTGAAGGTGAAAATTCTCACCCCTAAACACATCCCCACAACTGCATTTAAAAAATTGTAGGCGTTTATTCACGTCTTTGGTCATTTTTCACTGCAAAGAAAAATGAGAAAGTTTGATATCAAACCTGAGCAGAGCGCAACGTATAGAAATAAAATGTCAGTAAATGTGAAGATTATGTTTTCAAAGTCATACTGTAATGCTATCATTACTTGAGGATAGACAAGTTAAGCTGATGAATCCGTTACAGGTATTACTCAGAGGGGATCTTATCCCAACTCCAAGGCCTCGGCTGAGGAATGATAGATTTGAGTGTAGTGAGTGGCACTCGATCCCGTCGACAGCCCGAAGGCCTTGTACTGATCACTAGGGAAGTGAGAGATCTTCCCCGATACCCGCTCTTTACAGCTGAAGACATCATTGTCACTGCCCCGAAGTGGTAACAGGAACGCCGAGTCAAAGGTAGTGAACAGTAGCTGGGATCTAACCCCTCAAAGCTGCCTTAGACTTAGTTAAATTTGAAATCTGATAGCAGATTTGAACTCAGCATACTTGAAAACCTTGAGGAAACATCCCAAGTTGTTGCTTTGATCTGCTTGATAGCAAGCCGTAGAGAGCTTGATTCACCAGCGTTTTGCAATGGAGATGTTTAGAGGCCACCCATGACAAGATAGCTAAGACTCAACCGATTGGCGTTCAAAGTGCTACGTTGAGAGCTGTGTCAAATGCCCAACATGAGACATGAGTTGTCCCAGCGGTTACGGTCTTAAATATGACACATTCCCTTGCCACACTTATCACTACGGCATCGTCCGCCGTCCCGAAGGAACACCCTGTCAGTGGAATATTACAGCAAAACTCTCCATGTCTTGCTCGCTTTCAGTGAAAAGCCGCTTATACCATGAGAAGACTGGCTCAGACATCATTAAAAATGCTTTCATTGACTTCAGCAGGGTCGAAAACCCCAGAAAACCTCCAAAACTAGTGAATTTAAATTTTTCAACTTTTTAGCACTACTTATAAAATTTTATAAGTAGTCCATCACTTAGGGCAGGTCAATAGCGACCGAACCTTTTTTGAATCAAGTCAAACGGACTTGTAGAAGCAAAGTTACGAGCCTTTAAAGTTTTGGAGTCTTTTATGGCCTGGAGACGAAGGCCATCTCCTGGCGAACCTCTAAGTCTGACGGCTTAGCTGATATCAGCAATGAAATTTTCTAAGTCGGTTTCTTACAGAAACTTGGAATTTGGAATGTCCGAAGCTATCATCGGAGCTCAGAGAGACGACCTACCTCTGACAATCGTTCTCCTCTAAATGACAAGTCTCCGTCGGTTCCCAGCTTATATAGTGTGTGACGATCAGCTGATGACGTAATACCCATCATCCAAACACTAAAAATCCCGTCTATCTCCGGTTCTAGTGCTCCGATTGAGCTGGAAATACACTATTCCATGTAGAATTTGACGCTGAATCCGAATCTGGCCTCCGTTTTCCCATCCGATGCTTCGTTTTGGCTCTACAGTAGGCAGCCATCGCAAAAATTCTAACTCTGTCGTTTTTCCGAAAAATGTTGAAAATTTTTCTCGCCGATTGACTTGAAACTCACCATACAGATAGAGAATTTCACGCTGATTCCAAATCTGAAATCCGTTTTCCAATCCGATGCTTCGTTTTGAAGCTACAGCCCAAAACGTCCCAAATTCTAACTCTGTCGTTTTTCACCAATGTCCCAAAATCTTAAATGGCGTCTCACATCTAAGCGAAGACAGATAGGAACAAGCCGATTCTTTCAGTGAATTTGTCTCACTCTTAGCTTTCAAACGAGCTATCGCACGACAAAATCCGTCCACTGGAAGCCAAAATCGAAGCAAGCTGTCCAGAGGGGGGGGGGACGTCAGTGAAAATTTTTTCTCTCCGATTGAGCTGGAAATACACCATTTCCATGTAGAATTTGACGCTGAATCCGAATCTGGCCTCCGTTTTCCCATCCGATGCTTCGTTTTGGCTCTACAGTAGGCAGCCATCGCAAAAATTCTAACTCTGTCGTTTTTTTGAAAAATGTTGAAAATTTTTTCTCTCCGATTGACTTGAAACTCACCATACAGATAGAGAATTTCACGCTGATTCCAAATCTGAAATCCGTTTTCCAATCCGATGCTTCGTTTTGAAGCTAGAGCCCAAAACGTCCCAAATTCTAACTCTGTCGTTTTTCGCCAATGTCCCAAAATCTTAAATGGCGTCGCACATCTAAACGAAGACAGATAGGAACAAGCCGATTCTTTCACTGAATTTGTCTCACTCTTAGCTTTCAAACGAGCTATCGCACGACAAAATCCGTCCACTGGAAGCCAAAATCGAAGCAAGCTGTCCAGAGGGGGGGGGGACGTCAGCCGAAAATTTTTTCTCTCCGATTTCGCTGGAAACATCCTTCCTAACCCAAAATTTCACGTAGATTCCGAATCTGACCTCCGTTTTCTCATCCGATGCTTCGTTTGGGCGCTACACACCAAAACGTCCCAAATTCTAACTCTGTTAAAATTTTGAAGAAAAATTTTTTCTCGCCGATTGAGCTGGAAATCACACCACAGATGCAGAATTTTACGCTGAATCCGAATCTGGCCACCGTTTCACCATCCAAGACAACCTAGGCGGTCGCCCACGTCAACCTAGACGGTCGCCCACGTCAACCTAGACGGTCGCCCACGTCAACCTGGACGGTCGCCCAAGTCAACCAGGCGGTCGGACCAACTCACTCGAGTCTCACACTCTGTCGTTGCAGAGGGGGGGGAGTCAGCGAACATGTTGTGAACCAACCTGGCCGGCACACCACGACAGACCACAACCTCTGTCGTTCCAGAGGGGGGGGGAGGGGGGCGCGCTGTGTTTATTCTGGACCTTTTGTTACTACTGAAGGTGCATCTCCAGTGCCGGGGATGAGATGAGGCAGTGCAGGGGAACTTCCCCACTTTCCCTCCCCTCAAATCCAACACTGCAGGTACCTCTTCTGTAGGATATAAACATGAAACATGTTGGAATGTGTGTGAGTATGCGTGTGTGCAATAATCAGGCAAATTTTGGCTCTAAGTTGTAAATCAGGTAAAATTTAGCAAACACCCCCCCCCCCCCAATGATGTTTCCTTAGCGACGCCTCTGGGTGTGTCTTAGCGAGTAAGCATGTAACGCACCGGTGCGTCGTAGCTTGTTTTTAATTAAATTACCAATTTGTATACAGCTTCGATTTTATTAAATGATCTCAAGTTGTACACAATATTGATACCAAATTTGAAAGATGCAAATTTTACAGCTTCGAAGAAATTACCACGGAATTGACTGATCATAATTGCAATACAGAAGGAATAATAGCAAAGATAGGGTAGAGTGGGAGTAAGACGCCCCCTTAAGCGAGATTCGACTGTTCAGGAACAATTGCGCTTCTTCCTGCCAGATCTTGCCATTATTAATTATTTCAGTGTATGCACTAGTTACATGGACAAGGACTACAGCTAGAAATTCAGAGAAGATCCTATATTTTCCAACTTTCAAAAAGTACCAAATGGGGCGTCTTACCCCCTATAGGGGGTAAGACACCCCTCCTGGGCGCAACCCACTCCCAACTTTTAAAATTATGAAATATCTTAAGGAAAGCTTGTCTATTAGGCCAATGTGATATGATCATCTAGTAAAACCAAAACAACTTGTCTTCCAGCAGAGTTTGACTTGAAATCAATGCCAGTAAAATCAGAAGATATGAATTAATGCCGTTGACAGCGAAGGCGTTAAAACGTATGGGGGCAAAATGCCCCGGGGAGGCGTCTTACCCCGTCATGCAGGGGGCGTCTTGCCCCCAGCTGTATCTTTTCTTCTTCAATCTGTTTTCGAATGAAAACGTTAAACTGAATCAAGCAGCTGTTTTAATCATATCTTGTGATGCGTTAACTTAAATTTCCTGCATTAAAGAAAATTATGTCTTATTGCTTCATAATACTTCATTTAACTTCAAAATAAATTACATCAAAAGCATCGAAAATGAGAAAAGCAACATTTTTCTAAACTAATGATGAAAATTCAATGATTTTTGGGTTCCAACCCATTTTTCTATGAGTATCAACCCTGAGAGGAGTCAAATATCCTGCATCATTATAGACTTCTGAGAAATCGATGGGTACGTCTTACCCCACTCTACCCTATTTTACAGACCCTCCGTGCCATGACAGCCTTGGAGAGGTTAAATTAGCAATTCGATAAGTGGTTTTTACTTTCATGCTCAACCTCAAGAGTATTTTCTTAAGCGTGTTCATGTCACAAGCAACCTGCCACTGGATGAGCAAAGTAACATAATCAAAGACAATGATTTCAATTAATTTTATATAAAAGATGTAAATGGGTCTAACTATTCAGATTCAACAAATGAAACATAAATTTATTGAATCATAAAATCATGCCGATGAAAATTGAAATCTTGAAATTTCACCCAAGAAAGCACAATAAAACCTGGACTTTTTCTTGAAGACTTGCATTATAATGTAACTCATGAAATTTACTTGATAATCAGCTTAATTTCCGCTTCATTCCTTTTGCTATCCAACATGCTTTTCACTAGTTATATATTGTGTTCACGTCAATAAACACAGGAATAACTTGCAAAAGTTTGGATTTTTAAGAACTGCTCAAACAATGTTTTGTACCACAGGAACGTCATCTCCGCAAAAAACTGAATCTTATCATATGAAAATTTTTACTGTATAAGCCTACAGATACTTTTGAGTCAATGCTCTACCTAGTCTGTATACTTACTCTATGGTTGCGCGGCAATCCGAAAAAACGTATTTTCCATTTGGCCATGCAAAAATTGGATGTTTTTGTATTTCAAGTCAATTTTTATGTCAAAAATCCGGCATGAAATTTAAAATGATAAACATATTATTCAGCTACAGAAGACGAAGACCTATAAATGGTGTGCGAAACTGTCATAATGGACCTATCGTGCCCACAAAAGGTAGAAGATAAGAACCAAAAAAAGCACTTAAATTTCTCGATTTTGACATCTATTTGTGTAACATGATCATCCCATGACCATGCTTCGCTGCCCACACGTGTGGGCAACGCAGGAGAACACAAACTTTTAGCTGTTTGCCTCCCGATGATAATGAAATGCAGTCGCAAACTCAGTCGTTACTATATTTTCTTGGATATAGTCAGTGGCGTCGTGCCATTGAGGCCAGAGCAGGCTCTGGCCTGCTCAAGATTTTGAACACAAGAAATTGCCGTCCTATTTTTTCTGCCTACACTTTTCCCAAAGTTGGCCTCCCAGCTAACCCAACTGACGACGGCAGAAGCGGTAGGACTAACTCTCTGTTCAGTACATTTCTATCCGCACACCGTCGTCGTATGAAGTGTCATACAATAAATTGCTGCTCTCATTGATGACTGCGCCTAGCCACGATGCTTTGCCTAGCCGAGTCACAGCGACTGCTTTGAATGAAATCACGTGATTTCTGGCAACTGTACAGCGTCACCATCACCATAAAAACTCGGTTCGAGATTATCTTGAAGCTATTTTCCCCACAATGTGAGGCGGTTAGCCGGACAAGGTCATCTGACTGCACGCAGCAGCATGAAGTCACAAAAGTCGATCTGCTCTTCAATGCGGTCTCATTTCGAGTCTCTGACTGTACGGCTGCCACTTGTTTGTAACATCATTGCTGAAGACTTAATAAGCTGTCTACGTCGGTCGTCCATGTGCATGTTACATGTATATCCTCCTCCTCCTAGCAACTTGAACGAAACATATCAATATACATTTTAACCGAGCTCATTCCACAAAATTTAAGACCGACTTTTGTTTATACACTTTATGTTTGATCTCAGAACCGTGAGCAAGCTTATAAAGTTGAGAGCTTTCTTCCATCTATCTCCGCCGTCCTTTTTCATCGAAACACCAAAATTCATTTCTCCGAGTTCGAGCATATATGTCGGGCATAGAGGAACATGCAACTACAAGAACGTTACAATGAAAATCATCATCCAAGATATCTAAAACATTCTTGCACGAGTCACGACGAATAACATCGCTTCTATGAAATGTGCTGACAAGTGTAAAACGCATCCTGTGAATTTTGTGATCTTGACTCTAATTTTCGTCGACATTATGCTGCAACTGCAATTGGATTGAATGCACAGCTAAGGTATGTCACGAAATTTTAGACACTTCATCGTTTCTACACTTGTATGCAGGCGTATATGTTTGGATACAAGCCGATCATGAAGACAACATCTAATTTATAATTTCAACAATGTTCTTTCATGAAGTAAATGCAGAAGCAAGGTCTTGGTCTCTTTAGTATTTCTACACATGTACATACGTGCGCTGTACATTGCACATGCAAGGGAATGGAAGGGATTACTTAACATATTGAAGAGGAATGTAGCTGAGGTATCGAAAAGTGATTTTCTAGAAATTATTTTCGTAAATGCTAACACCTGTCCTCGCAAAATTTTTCTTGAATCTACATGTACACTTATGATTTTTTGCATATTGTAGCTGAGGTATCGAAAAGTGATTTTCTAGAAATTATTTTCATAAATGCTAACACCTGTCCTCGCAAAATTTTTCTTGAATCTACATGTACACTTATGATTTTTTGCATATTGTAGCTGAGGTATCGAAAAGTGATTTTCTAGAAATTATTTTCGTATATGCTAACACCTGTCCTCGCAAAATTTTTCTTGAATCTACATGCACACTTATGATTTTTTGCATATTGTAGCTGTATAATGTGCAATGTCTTTCTTTGATAGCTCTTTCTTGGATGGATGATGGATGGTTTTGTGATACGACAAGCTAGATCGGCTAAGTGCAAATCCACCGCCGTTGGCGAGAATGGAGATGTTGCGACTTCATCGAACAGTATAGAAACGGAGACGGATACCTCTGCCATCGAAGAAACGGACGGAGCGGGATGAATATATCAGGTAGGCTACATATATTTATGAATAAAATCCTATTTTTGTCACTAAGGTTTATTCTTTACATATTGCAGACGTGGTCCTATCCGTCAAGAATTGCAGAATTATCCCAAAACGAATATTAACAATTGGCAGAGATCTTTCCAATCAAAATGGTTTGCTGAACGACCATGGTTGGAGTATAACTGTCAGAAGGATGCAGCATTTGCTTCCCTTGTCGAGTATTTGGACAGCCAAATTCTGAGCTATCATTTTCCGTTGATGGCTACCGTGAAAAATGGCTCTTTCAAGGAACAGAGGATTTGATAGACATACCAGTAGTAGCCAACACTGTTTCAGCATGGAAAAATGGAATCAATGGAATTCCAGCACACCAGTAGATGTTCAACTAAACGAGCAACAGCGAATTTATATTGAGCAAGCAAAGAAGGACAGAGAGAGTCGAAAAAACATTCTCCCCATCTTATTCGATGTGACAAATACAATTTCTCGACTAAGATTGCCTTTCAGAGGTCACGACGAAAGTCCAACCTCATCAAACCGGGGAGTATTTTTGGAAATTGTAAACTTGATTGGGAGGTGGAATGAACAACTGAAAGCACATCTAGAAAAATCAGAGCGAAATCCCAAAGCATGGCCTAGTTATACATCACCAACCTCTCAGAATGAGATGATCCATAGTAGTGCTCAACTTCTTCGCGAAGATATAGTCAAGGAAATAAAGGATGCTGTGTACTTCGCCATATGCCTTGACACTACTCCTGATGCAAGCAAGAAAGACCAGCTCTCAATGATTATTCGATTTGTGAAAGAAGAGGGTGACGTGATTGAAGCCTTGCTAGATATGTCACATGCAGAACACGCTGACGGTGAAAGCCTGTATAACCAATTGTGCTCATTATTGAATAAATATGACCTAAGCATGAGCAAATTGCGTGGTCAGGGATACGATGGGTGTGCGACAATGGCGGGGCAATATCGTGGATTACAGGCTCGTGTGAAGGAACATTGTTCAGAGGCACACTTTGTACATTGTCATGCCCATCGCTTGAATTTAGTAGTTGTTGATACCTGTTCGCACAACGTTACTGCACGTAACTTTTCGGTGTTGCGCAGAAATTGTACGATTTTATTGAACACTCGACCAAACGACACGGTCTCTTTAAACAGATTCAAAAAGATGAGCAGTCTAAGGATGACAATGATGAGACGGTGCATCATACAGGTACATTGACGTCACTGAGTACTACTCGTTGGTGTTCACGTTCCCAAAATTGCACTGTGTTGGCGAACAATATCACCGCAGTTGCACGGACGCTAAATGATATTTCGACAGATGCAAAGTACGACTCAGATACTGCTGGAAATGCAATTCAAATTTTGTCTCTGTCTAACAGTGTTCGTTGAAATTTTGAAGCTTTGTGATATTACATCAAAATCTTTGCAATCATCGAAGATAGACATTTCTTCTGCTGTATCCCTTGTTGAAGCATTGATCGCTGCAATTCAATCTCAGAGAAATCAAGAGAAATATGATGAATATTGGGATCGAGCCGAATCAATGGCAGCAAGCATTGGTGTTGAAGTTATTGCTCCCCGTCGCAGAAAGGTGTCCTCAAGAATCGATGCAAATTCTGCAAATCAGACCTGCTTTGATTTTAAACAGGAATGTCTCGTTGAATTCTACTATGAGGTCACAGATCTCATGCTCAATGCTTTGCAATCACGATTTAGTATTGAACTAAATCCACTATTGAAATCAATACAAGCTCTTGAGTCGCCGTCACTTCAGAATTTGAATTCTTTGTTGACACTGGCAACATTTTATCCCCGTGATATTCCATGTTCAGATACGCTTAAAACGGAATACCAACTTTTTGTGCACCATTTATCTTCAACGCAAACCGCACCAAATGGCGTGCACAACTTATATTTGTACATGGTAAATAATAATCAGCACAAAATGCTTGCATCTTTAGCCAAGTTGTACCGCCTTGTACTGACTTTGCCCGTAACATCATCATCTTGTGAGCGTTCTTTTTCCGCGTTGAAGTTTGTTAAAAACAACTTAAGAACCACAATGAACCAGGACCGTCTAAATGACTTGATGGTCATTGCAGTTGAAGCAGCTCGATACCAGAAGCTATCACTGCCGCTTGCCGGGACTACTTCTGGGAATCATTTGCTGAGCGTCGCAAATAGCTTTTCCACTGTGCGAAATCTATCATAAAAGCAGCTCTTTACTTGTGGTCTCTATATGCCTATCTACATGTACCCGTAGATTTAAGATTTAGGACATAAAATTAACTAGGCCTATACAAGAAGAAATCAATTGTATGTACGTGCAAACAGTGTATTTCAAGACCAGTCTATACTTCAAGTTGTAAATCGGTTTTGTAGGTATGAAACATAGTAGTAGGTATGAAACATTGTAGGTAATAAACATTGTAGGTATGAAAGCATTCTGATTACACTTAGTGTTAGTAGCCTAGCATATCAGCAACATTAGGCCTATACAATTACAAGTGTGCAAGCTGCTTTTATGAAATATTTCAAATGTAATGCATGCAGTTTACATGTAGAGGCCTATACCGGTAGGCCTACATGTGTATTACCGGTGTATACATACACATAATTGAGTGACGGTTGCTTGTACTTGTACGTGTAGCCTATAACACAGAAATTTCCTATTCTCGTTTTTATTGCTAGATCTAACAATGTAAGTTCATAGCTTATCCCAAGTTTGTGCTTGTGCCATGAAATCCAAAGACGATTGATGAAATCCATGATACCATGCCGATAGATTTTCTTAGAATCATTTTTTGTTGACGTGTAGTCTACCCTCAACCAATTAAATTTTTTGTGCATGAACTGCCTTCATAGCACCGAAATTTGTTTAACCGATTTTTGTGTGACTGAATCCAAAGACGACTGATGAATCCATGCCATGCCAACAGATTTTCTTAGAATCATTTTTTGTAAACGTGTAATTTTCCTCATAACCAGTTGTACTTTTTATGCTTAATTGTTAGACTTCACAGCACCATTTTTACAAGCTTTTTCATCCTCGTTATTGTTTTCTTGATCATATGAAACACATGCACTACACCACTTCCTTGTTTAGGCATACACAGTGATATTTTGTCTGCATGTAGACCTATGTCTTTTAACAGCATCTGCTTTTTTGAATTGTTTTCGATCCACACCACTAGATTTTGTGAGAGTACCAGCTTACAATACTCAGTAGGTAGATTGTTTCCCTTGTCAATCGTGTTTTCGAAGACTGAATTGTTAAATAGCTGAGTTTCAGATATCTCCAAAGCGGTGTGTTGTCTACGTGTATCACGTAATTTTTCAGAGATAATGAAATATAAAACTTGTTTATCTTAACTCTGTTGCTATCACTTTAAACAGTGTAAAAGGGCGAATGAATGAATTAGAATTCAACAATCAGAATAGCAAGAAATAGAGAATTCAAAATATGTACATTTATAGGCCTACAGGCCCATGGGGGTTGACAGCAAGGGTCACGATCACGGGTGAAAGTCAATGGTGTGGCGTGGACCCATAAACTTATGAACAATGATGTCACAAAAATGGGCCTGCTCAAGTTTTTGCGGCGCACGACGCCCCTGGATATAGGGTTTTATTTAAAAACCAACGAAGCTTTGCCAACAGAATTTTAGGAGGCCGAATCATCGAAAGAAAGTGTAGAGAATTGTTTTATGATGAGAATTATTGACAGTTCATGTAGTTGTCAGATGTCAGAAATGCTTCTTGGCTCTACATATACAGAATAAGTATGATTAATTAAAGCATTCACAAACTTTGTAATATTCTTAGTAGTTCCTGAATTAGCAAAGTTTCTGTATAAATGGCATCACTTTACTGATACGGAAAAATTTATATCACTAACTAATTGATATCCCTGTTTTACAAATCTATTCACGAATGCTCTTGAATATTTCCAATCCCAATCACAACCTGTTCGCCGATGTCCATATGCTGAAGTGTGATGTTGAAATCACTGCATGAGAGCAAGTGTATCAATAAAAAAGATATATTAGTACACTGATAAAAATCAATAGAAAACACAATAGCTAAATTTGTTTTCGACTTAATGCACGGTTTACTTGATATAAAAATCAAATTGCAAAATCATGATTCAATGAGATATAGCTACTTTGGCAATTGTTCTCACATGAAATTAAAAACGGAAATTCAAAAAGGTGTATGTACAGCATGTAGGGGTCGCCAGTTCAACAATTACAAAACTTATCAAAAATACCATTTTAAGTGTTGATAGGTTCAATTTTGTTTTCTTGTACATCGACTTCGTCTGTATCCACACCTGTTCTTCGGTAATCCGCTCGTAATGCTATTAAGAATGGCACCATGACAAGAAAAGAAGCGCCCAATGCGATAGCCACCCAAGTCATTCCTGAAATTAGAAAGGAGTTTCATACATATCTTATCACTTGAAGGTGAAATAAGGTGACTATGAAGCTGAAATATAAATATTAGAGTATAGGGATGATCAGGTGCCATCAATAGCGTTCCGTTATTTCAAGTATCCAAACGCTCCGTATACTCAACTGTTTCAATAAAAAAGAGAAAATGCATTGAGAATTTCATGACCTTGGTGACTGTGGCAGACGCAATAAACATGCAAGTCTTGATTTGAGAACTAGCAGATCAGTGTGATAACCTATCTCCCTAAACTTACAGCAGCCATACCCACGTTCAGTTGATGTAAACCTCGTACCATTTTGCTTTCGAGAAAACCTATCTGCTCCTCTGCTCCACTGCTCCACTTAGCGTCAATGACTCACTCACTCACTCGTTCCTCGTTTACAGTCCTTGAGTTCTCTGCCGGAGTTGTCCGGTTGAGGACTCGTGTCCATCTGTTTCGGTCCAAGGCAAGATCTTCATTGATTTCGAGCTTCTTGAGATCTTCGATGCATCTTCTCCATGACTTCTTCGGTCTTCCTGCTGGTTGGTGACAGCCTACTTCCATCTCTTCAACCTCTTTCACCATATTGTTCGCTCTCTTCACATGTCCAGGCCAGCGGAGTCTATTTTTACGTCTATCGTCACCTCTAAGTCCCTCAGACCACACCGTTTTAATCAGGTTTGGCACAAAAAACAAGTGTTGTTTTAAACATGTTTAAAACAGTGTTAAAAACAAGTGTTTTTTGCTTTTTCTAATGTTTTTTAAGAATTCTGTTTTTTTAAGAAGCACATTATTTACTACGCTTATTTGCTGCATGGTGATCAATAATGTAATATCAAACAATAGCTAACATCGGAAAATTTTTGCAAAATAGATGAATGAATCATAATTGCTATAAAAGAAAATAAAGAGATGTTAAACTGTCCTATCTCTCCGTGTTAAGAAATTAGAAAATACACACTTATCCTGAAGCATTCATGCGAATGACATACACCTGCCCTTGAAGCTCACCGGAAGAAAGCAAAGTAGAAGTGATTGTTATCGCACTCTAGGCTTTGTCAAGACCGAAGGTCGAGACGAAGCTCAGCTTGCGGATGACAGCGCGCGGAGACGAATTGCACGGTGTTATACATTGAGGTGGGGGAGGGTGTACAGGTAGAACACCAAGTTAGCGTATTCCTTCATGAAGTGATGCGATGCAAATTTGACTGACTTTTATAGTAGAACATGTTTGGACAATAATCATGGTATATAAATACCATTGATATAGTAGTTCGATTTTTGGGACTTAAAATAATAATGTACTGGCTTGCCATTGCACCGTTCCGATGAAAGTCGTCTGCTATGCGTCAAGCCCTTAACTAATTCTACAGATGTCAGCTGTAAGATGGCGACTACTATGAAGGAATGGTTCCATTAGGTGCATATTCCTATAGCAGTCATTGCGTATTCAGCCTGAACTGTGCCGACATAACTGACACTGTTCAGTGCATAAGAGGTCGCTGTGTCGCAAATCCAAATCAATTTCAGTTCAAACTTTCCCGGTTCAAAATTGACATGGTGAAATCCGAGATTCAGTGGTAGGCCTACCGATGCATCTCATAGTCTGCTGGGCCAAATTAGATTCACAATTGGACAAATAAATAATGTACTAAAATAATGGGGTATGCTATACTCTGGCATTGATAACCAACTACCGTGAAATTTGTTCATCAGAACACATAGATTAATTAAAACTACATCACGGATTTACTTGCTGTATATAATAATTAAAGTCACGAAAAATCAATTATTATTTTTTGTTTCAAAGCACCATGATTCAAACTTGCGTTTTGTGTATGACATACCTCAAACATATAGGATAACCGTTTAAACGACCCACATCATGGAAAGATAGGCGTAGCGAATGCTGTGCTACTGCTCAAAAAATGCATTGTTGCTATAAAGCAACAGTCTCAATGAAATGAGCACGAAACTGTCAATTATGAGCTATCATATATTTATCCATCTATTTATGGTTGTAATTCATTCTCCTTATACTTAGACTTGAGGCAACGATGATTGCTCAGATCCGTCGCCGTTAGCACTTGCATGTATTGCGTTTTCTGTACAGTGTTCAGGCTTCCATCAATAAACGTGCAAAACCACTTTCCAGAAGAAAGCTACTAAGTTGTCAACACATGTAAAAATACATGTTAGCAGATCAGAAAAACCTATCATTGTTATAGAATTTATGAATTATAGAAATGTTATAATCATTGTATTGTACCCACTAATCATTCAAAAGCATACCTTTTCGCAATGAGGTGTTATTGATTTACCTGCTACTAAACGGACTGAAAAATGTAATTGATTACAATTACAAATTACTCCGTTTTTCTTCAATTACATATAGTTATTTCACATAACTGCCGGTTCTTAATTTGGATTTTGAACTAAGTTTAGTCTTAAATTTGTTTAAAAAGTTACCGATGTAATTGTACCCTTGGTACAAATCTAAGTATAATTTTATACTGTCATTATTAGCAGTTATTAGTAATGGGCAAAAGACTGTTCCAGGACACCATAAAATTCAAAAAAATAGTATCTTTAAAAACGACATAAATTCATGAATTTAGACCCTTTTTCAGGTTTTTAAGACCTAAATACATGAATTTAGTCCATTCAAAAAGTACCATTTTTTCAAAAAATGGTATTTTTAAAAACGACATAAATTCATGAATTTGAACCCTTTTTCAGGTTATGAAGACCTAAATTCATAAATTTGGGCGTTTTTAAAAATACCCAATTTTCAAAATTTTCAAAATCTCAAATTTGAGAATTATGATTTTTACCTTGAAAATCATGACCGTTCCAGGACACCGAAAAAATCATAAAAGTTGAGAATTTCAAATTCATGAATTTTATCCATCTTTCAGGTTTTTAAAATATATCATGTGACTGAAAATATTTCTTTAAAAATGGAAGAAACAAAAGTGGAAGAAACCGCAAGAATATATCCTTCGTTATCATATGAACGTAGTTCTACTTTAATGGACATTGAAAAAATGAATAAAGAAAAACACAAAGATAGAGTTAGGTATATGAAAGATAAGGAATCTCAATTATTATTAAGATTAGAGCATTATAAAAAATTAAGAAAGAGATGGACTAAAGTTAAGAATGTAACACAAGGAATTGGCATATTCTTAACAATAAGTTTAGGTGCTTTAACAATTGTTATATCTTCAGGTGTTTTAGTAATTCCAGTAGTTGCTACAGCTTTAACAGGTACGGGTGTTTTTGCAACTTCACTTGTTACAATGTTAGATAAATCTTTAATAACTAAGAAACGAAAATCATTAAAAACTAAGCATTTACATATTAAAGAAGTTTATGACAAATTACACTACTACTTTCAAAGAGTATGTGATGATAATGTTATTACGTTAGATGAGATTGAAAAATTTGATCAAATAGCTAATGAAGTAAATCAAACCTTTCAATTACAGTCCGAAAAAGTTGATGATAAGAATAAACAGGATGGCAAAATTTCTAGTGATGGTAAAACTTTTACCGATGGCAAAATTTCTAATGAAGAAAATGACAAAATTTTTTTAGAAGAGCTAAAAACTTTAAGCGAAAATTTAAGCAAAACTTTATTAAACAAAACTTTATTAAACAAAACTTAAAACGAGAAAACTTTAAACGAAAAGATGACAAACAACAAAGCAATAAAAAAATAATTTGTTCAGTAAAATGTTTTTGCTGTATTCCAATGTTACCACAAAATTCAAATATTATATTTTAAAAATGGATAAAATTAGAGCTGATAATTTTAAAAGAATAAAACAATTAGAAGAGTTAATAAAACAAAGAAATATTATGAAAGAAATCATCTTCAACATAGAATGATAAAAGCTAGTATTCAATCTGATATGCTTGAAAAAATGCAGCAAACCGAGCAAGTAAAAACTGATTTTGAAAAAACTATGAAACCATTTAAAACTCTTGAAAAAGAAAGTACAAATAATGATAAACAAATTGATATAACAGATCCAGAGCACAAAACTATATTAGATGACTATGGATTACTAGAATCAAACATTAATAAGAAATTACCAAAATCTATGCAATTTGAACATTCTATTTCATTTATAGATGGAAAAACAATACCTAGATTTTATCTCGGACAAAAAGAAATATTTCCACAACCTTTTCGAGGTTTAATTTTTTCACCAGATAAATCTCCTTTTAATTTAGATAGAAATTTTGTTAATCTTTTAAGAGGAGCAGATTTAAATAATTATGCTGTAGAAGATCTCATAAAATACAAAGCTATGTTAGATAGAGTTGGTGCAGTAAAATCTCTTAGACGTTATAAACAATTAGAAAATTTATTATCAACGGGAGTTAAAGTAGGAAAAGGTTTATCTGAAAAACAGAAAACAGAAAAAACTGTATTTTTACCAGATGATCCACAAGAATTACTAAATAGATTAAATATTTTAATATCTGCAATAAAAGAAGGACATAATTCTAGTTTCAATGAAATTCATGCTATATTAAAAAGACTGTTAGAAAAGAAGATTCTAAATGAAGAGGATTATAAAAGTATAACCGGTCATCTCTGATGTCTTTAAGGGTTTCGCCCGTAGCTGAAATATGTTGTTGTTTTTAATTTTTTATAAAAAATATTTATTCAAAATTTTAACTAAAAAATGTGTTCAGCAGATTTAGACAAAATTAATAATCATTTAGAAAATTTGACAGAGATTTTGGGTTCATCAAAATTTAGTACGACGTTAAAAATTATAACAACTACTTCATCACACACTTCTAATTTAGAACCCATTCTACATTTGGAACAAAATAAAAATTATCAAATTGCATTGACTAGTTTCTCTACATTTAACACTATTCAAAACGTTATCAAAGATGTGAATGATCAATTTAGATATTCTACTGATAAAGGCAAAACATGGAAAATATTAACTTTTCTTCCTGGTTCTTACGAAGTTGAATCAATATCAAATGAAATTAAGAGACATTTAGGTATACCATTTAAAGATAAGAAACAATTACATTTTGCAGTTGAACCGGCAGTCAATAAATTTTCTCTTACTTTAGACGAAAATCATCAAGTTGATTTTAATCATGATAGATCATTGTCAAAGCTATTAGGATTTAATAAACAAACCTATAGTCAAGGTTATCATTTAGGTGAGAAGATTCCAAAAATAACTGAAATAAATTCAATTGTTGTACATTGTGACATTATTGGAGGAGGTTATATAAATGGTAAATTATCAAATTTAATATTCAGTTTTCCAGCTTTTACTGTACCCATTGGTTATAGATTAAATGTAATTCCACAAACATTAATATATTTCCCTATTACAAGAAAAACTATTAACAACATTAACATTAGAATCACTGATGAAAAAGGACAAGAAATAAATTTTGGAGGTGAAGAGATTATGATAGATCTTTTGGTTCGGGAGGTATAAAATCCTACGCGAAGCTAGAGAAGTTTAATTTTCTTCTTCTTCTTTAGAAACAAAAAATAAAAAAAATAAAAATAAAATTTTTTTATTAAAAAATGAGTGAACTACCTCCATTTAATAAAAAAAAACTTAAATTTAATCATCATCTAAATTTATCTAATAAAGTTTTGTCAGTTATTTGTGGAAGATCAGGATGTGGAAAAACATATCTATTATTTAAAATTTTAACGACTCCAAATTTTTTGGATTATAACAATCTTATAATTTATACAACAACGGCAGAACAACCCGTCTATCAATTTTTAAAATATGGATTTGAAAATAATCTTAAAAAACAGCAATTGCTTCATTATTCAAAGAATATGAAAAATCTGAAGATGAAGAAGAAATAAGTTCGTGGTGTGAAGAAGCAGCAGAAAATAATCAGTTAGTAGAATCTAATAAAAATAAGCATATAAAGATACAATTAATAGATGATAGTGGTAATATGCAAGATCCTAGTAAACTAGATAAAACAATGAAACATTGTGTAATTTTTGATGATTGTGTTAATGATAGAAATCAGTCAGTTCAGAGAAATTATTTTACAAGAGGTAGACATAATAACTGTAGTGTATTTTATTTAACACAAAGTATGTATTCATTAGACGGAAGTGTTATTAGAAAGAATGCAAATATATTTATACTATTTGAAATAAATGCAAGAAACTTAAGTGATTTGTTAAGAGATTTATGTGTAAGAAATAAAGATGAATTTAAACAATCGTGTAACAATGCTTGGTCAAAAGATTATGGATTTATCACAATTAATATTGATAAAAAAATTCATGATAGAGTTATAGAACATTTGTTTGGCGAGTGATAAAAAATATACAAATATAGTGTTACAATATTTTTTTTATTTTATATATATATCAAATTTGTCTATCTTAGAAATTAGAAAATTAAAAAGGTGAAGTAGTTATTCCATCAGGTAAAATTTTTCTTTTATCATCAAATGGATCTAATGCTAATTTATGTTCTTCTTTTAAATACATTTTATGTTTCTTTGAATTAAGTCTATAATTACATGCTGTTTTTATTTCATTATTAAATAATGCATTTTTATAATGTTGAAATGTTATTTGATTAGCCACTGATGCCTTTGAAATTCCTTTTAATGTTTTATGTGTTTTAATATTATTAGTTGTATCATAACAGTAACATTTAGATTTTAAAAATATAGCTTCTGTTATGAAATCTTCATTTCCTTCTAATTCATCTTTTACTTTGCATAAATCAGAAGGATGAATGATATCTTTTATTTTATTTATTTTTTCATCAAGTGTAGAATTATACGGTATTGTTAATTCTAAGAAAACAGAATCGGTATCTGTAAAGTGTAATTTATAGTTTTTGCCATAAGCAGGTGCTAAATAATCATATATAAATCTATACATAAATAGTTTAGCTAATTCTAATATAGTGAAACCAATGAAAGTAAACTTATCATGTTTTACGCTAATTCGACGTAAATGTACAGCACATAGTTCATCACTAAATCTAGTAGTTCTTTTATATGTAGGTTTCCTTGTTAAATTTTGAAACCTATCTTTATCATAAACTATTTCAATATTTTGTCTATTACGCACATTTTCTAAAGTCTTACCATAAAATGCATTATTCATTAATTTGAAGAACACGTTTCCAAAATCATCTTTATTTCTTTTAGCTATTTTACGTTTTTCAATATTGAACTCTATATAATTTTTTAACCATTTAGATTTTTGATAAAATAGTTTTCGATGTATTTTGGTGAGAATCATTCCATGTTCTAAATACCAATCTAGCAGTCTTCCTTCAACAACATACTTTCCTTTATTGCTTTGTGTTAACATAAGTTTTTTTGTTGGTCTGTATTTCTTAGGAATTAAAGATTTTTGATAATCTGAAAAATCTTCTATATTGGGAATTTTGTTTTCGGGACCGAAAGGAAAATATTTTGTTTTATCTTTTATTTCATCAGGGTATACTAAATCAACTTCATATATATAACCATGATTATAATTTCCATCATATGTTTTTTGATAATCTAGAATATTACACCATGACATTTCACCTGTTGGTAAGAAGAATATAAGCTATTAAAATCATAATATAACAAATAGTTTTCTCTCATGATTTCATCAACTGCTGCTTGACTAACTTCATTTGATATAAGTCCTTCTATATTTTGATTAAACAATTTTATAAACTGATCACTTTCTTCTGGAGATAAAGGTTTCATTATTCCATAATCATCAGGATTTACTTTTTTATTGTAACACTGTACATAACGATTACCTAAAACTGATGAAACTCCACCTCTAATTCCAGATTCAAAAAATAATGATTTATCATATGTATTTTCTTTATAATGTTTAAGTTTAACATTTGTATGTTTTAATCCTGCTAACCATGTTAAACCTGGTGTAGAATAACAATAACATGGATCTATTCCGTAATATTCTAAACACATGTCACGAAAGTTTTCGAAAAGATCAGCTAGCATTAATACATCTGTCTGAAGATATTTCATTGTATAATCATACATTTTTTTACAATTTAACTCTCTCCAATTCTTTTCAGCTTCTGCATAGTCTTCGTCAGATAATTGTGATTGTTTTAATGTTGATTTAAATTTATTTATTGGAGGAAGTTGTTTTTCTTCCATAATTTTATTCACAGAATTAAAATCTCCAGTTATATCAGTCTTCGACTGTGAGCCGCAGGCTATATACTCATACGGAAATATTCCTTTTAAAGGTTTTAAATTATATTTATTTAATATTTTACATTGTTCAGATTTCAAAGTTTTTCCCATAACATCTAATGAATAAGGAGTAAAAAATCTAAATGCATCTAAAATTCTAATACAACCTAATTGCATTGAAAAATATTCTTCTTCTGTTTTACATAGTACATTTATTTGTTGTCGTTGTAATTTTTCAGATGAAAATAAATCTTTCATTACTAGATGGAAATCATATTTAGAACCATAATAGAAATATAGAGGAACAAAGTTATATTTAAATTTATTAGCATTAAGATTACAAGAATTATGTGCTGCACCTCTATATAATCCATTTAGATGATCATGATCTTTTACCTTATCAAGATATCTACCTCTGCCATTTTTATAATTTTTTGCAAATTCTTTTCCACAGTAATAAGATTTTGTTTCATTAATAAAATTTAATTTTTCTTTTTCTGTTAATGGCATCATTGGTATATTTGTTTCAAGCAATTGTGAAAAGCGCCTTGTAATTCTTCTACTTTCTTTGTAAACATTTCTGAACTATCTTCACCATAGTATTGAAAATATTCTGATTTAAATAATTCAGGATAATTTGAATGAATGTACATTCCCCAACATAATGGTTTTTGTTCAAATAAATATTTTTCTTTACTTAGTTCAGCTGCACTTTTTTCATATTTATAATTATCAGAATTAACATTTTCAGAATCGGGCGAAGCCCTGGAAGACATCTCCGATGTCCCGTGATTTTGTGTCATATTAACATTATATGCTTCAAAATCACAATAAATAGTAAAGGGTACTTTATTTTTAAAATACCATTTATTATATTCTAAATAATCATCTTTAGGAAAAGTATTTTCAACTGCTTCGTTTTGTTGACAGTTCTCCAAATGTCTATTCATTTCTTCTTTAGTTCTAAAACTTGTCATACATTGGAGACAAGGAAAATTGGCATTATCTGAAGTTTTTGTGAATATAGAAACATCTTTACACAATATAAAATGACCCTGATAATATAATATATTCGCTTGTGCTGGCTGTTTTGTCTGTTCTAGTTTTTCAAATTTATCTTGATATATTTCATGTGTTTCATCAATTTCTTTTGTAAGATTAAATGTATTTCGATGAAAATTTTGATTAAATATTTGTAACTGATAACTATATTCTTTATCATATTGTTCTTTATATTGTTGTAGACATTTTTTTAAAGATTCATTTATTTTGATTGGTTTCATTTTCTTCATTATTTAATTCTTTATTGTCTTCATTTAATTTCTGAATCGTTTCTATCTTATTTTGACATTTATGGCCATATTCTTGTACTAATATTTTTGTTTGTTGTTGATAATCTGTTTTACATTTTTGTAAACTTTCATTTAAATTTTGTAGTTTTTGTTGATATTCTAAAGGTAAAGATAAATAATCGGAATCATAATTATAATTACGTCCTTTATAATTATTATGATTAATCATTATTGGTGATAGTGTTTTAACAATTTGAAATTTTTCAGTACATATTATATTTCCTTGGTAAAAAATATTATGATGCATGTAATTTCCCCTATCATTATATACTATTTCTGATTGACATAAATTTTTATTATTCAAATAAAAATTTTTTGAATCTGAGTAAAGTGGAGTAATTTTACCAATAGAAACATAATTCACATTTAATTCAAAAACATTTACTTCTATTAAATTTTTATTCTTTTTATGAAACTTTATTAACCTATTATAATCATATGGAAATTCATGTAAGCTATCAGAAAGATCAAATTCATTTATGTATTCTTCTTTATTATAATGACTTAGTCTTTCTTTATGATATTCTGCAGGATGTAAATGTGCTATAATACTCCACAGAAAACAATAATCATCTTCATTTTTCATGTTGATTATTTGTGATGAACTGAAAGGTAAAGGAACATAACTACCACCAGTATTATTTTTATATTTATCAATTACTATTTTCTTAGATAGTATTTTAACAAATCTCCAACCAGATTCACGTAACTGGGCTTCAATTATACAATTTTCTAATTTAAGTATCATCGATTCAAATATGGGTTGTATATCATTTACATTATGAATTTCTTGTGAATTTGTAAAATGTCCTTGTATTATTTCTTCAGGAATTCCATCAGGTCCATTTTTTGTATAAAGAACTTCTACATTCATATAACATTTGAAAGATTTCTTAAATATATTATAAAAGTTTGTTCATACATTATAAAAAGTTTCATCGGTTTCATTATGTTCAACGGGCGAAGCCCTAGAACCTTCGGTTCGCACGGACTGATTAAATAAATATTTTATATCTGTTACGGCTTCATCAAATTCATCTATTTCGTTAAATTCATCAGTATCGCTAAATAAATATCTTCCATCTGGTACATGTTCATCTTCTCTATTAACAACTTTTTTATATTCCGAATGTGAATAATCATCAAACATTTTTTTAACTTTTATATCAGTAGGCAATGTTTCTAGATAGTTTATATAATTATTTAATTTTAATATATTTCCTTCATCAACTCGATCTACATTTTGTAAATGCATTTTACTATTTAAATGAGATTGATAACTTCTTTTTGTTTGCAACTTTTTTTTACATAAGTTACAATAAAACTTGGTATTTTCCATTTTTTTATTTTTTAAGGAAAAAATTGTGTTTTAATTTTAGATATAAACATTCGAATAACAAGGTCTTGAGAGTTATTTTATATTATTATATATTTCACGTTCCTAAGTTATTTTATTTTCTTTATCATATTAAGTTTTATCATATTAAGTTTTATCATATTAAGTTTTATCATATAACGTTTTATCAAAAGATAATTTAAATTTATTTTCACTAACTATTGATTCTTCATCATCATCATAAATTGATTCTTCATCATCATCATAAATTGATTCTTCATCATCATAAATTACACTTTTTGGTATAGGATGCCATTCCCTGATAGGATACCATTCTCTTATTGGAACATCTAACTCTAAATTACATTTTTTATCTGATAATAATATAATAGAGAAAAATATTGGTCTTTGATCTCTTTTGGAAAATTTAATAACACCACCATAATCTGAATCACTTTTAGTTTTTATTAAAGATGATAAAATTTTAAATTGATTAGATGTAAATCCTAATTTAAATTTTGTAGAACGACACATAGTTGTCTAACAGTATCTTCAACTATACCATCATTATTATTTTCAATTGTAAGAAAATGAAATTTAGATAAATTTTTATAATTACTAATATTTTTATAATCTTTTTTACCATTTACACCTTTTTTAGATGCTTCAGAATCATCATTTATATTATCAGTTTCTTCAATATGATTCAGAGGATTATTATGATTATGATTATGGTCATTGTTAATAGTATAAGGTGTAGACCACATATAAATTTTCTCTTGTTGAGCTAAACCATTTATATAAGATTTTAATAAATTAATATTTAAGTTGGAATATAATCCTATATAAGTATCATCATCATATCTTTGCGGCATTTCTAATGTTTCTTGTTTATAAATTGTGTCTCTATAATAAACTTGACATAATAATTCTTCATTATATTTTTTACTCTCTATGTGAATGTTATATTGATTTTGATCGTCAACAAATAATCTAATTTTTTCTTTCGAAAAAGATTTTAATTTTTTAACTAATTCTTTAATATTGATATAATTAGTAATTTTAGTTTCTATCCAATCAGTATTACTAATTGGTAATACTGCTCTAATAAAACCATAAACATTATTATGACCAATAATAACCATATTTTCTTTATTTAATTCAACATAAGCTACATCATTATATTTGCTAACAATATCCATAAATTTAATAAATGGATCACCTGGAAATAAACAATAGTTAGTTTCTATAGAAGGTAAACCTTTAGTCTGTTCTCTAAATATTTCGGCTTGTAATTCAAACAAAAGATTTACATCTTTTCATGGATTTGTAATAGTATTATTATTATTATTATTATTATCAAAACATTTATTTTCAAATCCCGTTGATCTCGTCGAATAAGAAGAACAGGATGATGCGGACGAATATAATCTTTTTAAATTTGGTTTTTCCATTTTTTTATTTTTATTAGAAAAAAAATTTTTTTATTAGAAAAAATTTTATTTTTTTATTGTTAAAAAATGATGTTACCAAATGTTGGTGGAGGTGCATATATCCCGAATAATCGTG
The DNA here is from genome assembly GCA_907163375.1 of Prostheceraeus crozeri. NCBI lineage: Eukaryota > Metazoa > Platyhelminthes > Polycladida > Euryleptidae > Prostheceraeus > Prostheceraeus crozeri. The sequence continues at coordinate 461,954 of CAJQUW010008346.1, read as the reverse complement.
AATTAGAAATAGAGATAGAAAATTATATTATGAAAACTGGAGACGTTTTATCTGGTCCATTGCATCTTTCTATTCTTCCGCAACAAAATACAGAGTTGACAAATAAACAATATGTTGATACACAAATCAATGACTTAAAAGAAAAATATATAAACGATGTTTTGGTTCCACTGATGAATGAATTAAAGTTGCTAAAACTTAATGACAAATCATTAAACGAAAAACTATTAAAACTTGATAAAAAGGATAGAGAGAGATAGAAGCAGATATAGCAAAACTTTTAAAAAGATTTCTGAACAATCAAAAATTTTAATATTACTTTCTATAAATTCAAAATCTGCAGTCATTAAAAATAAACATCAGATAAAAATGTTAAAAGAACAATTAGAAGATGAAATAGAAAAACTACCTGAAAGAATTTTAAAAAATTTAAAGCAGTTACAAACTACATTCCAAAAAAGTGTTGATGAATTGAGTTCTAAAATTACTCAACAAATGAAAAAGATGAATAGAATAATAAATGAAATAAACTCACTTAAACAAAAAGTTGATAAAATGAAAACTCTTAAAATCAATTTAGAAAATGAATTAAAGAAAAATTTACAAGAAAACTCTAAAGAAAATAAAGAACAGTTAGATTCTGTTAAAAGACAACTAGATGTTCTTAAAATTAAGTTAAATGCACTTAAAGCGGCGTTGAAGATGAATCAGGAGAAAATGCAAGTTAATAGAAAAGAAATTAAAGTACATCGCACGCTGCTTGACGCAATAGATAAAGTGCAACAGTCAATTAATAAAGTTATCTCGAAGTTGTTGTCCATTCACAAACGTAAATCTTAAACGGACCAAAGGTCCTCAGGTTACTAACCAATCGGAGCGAAGCTCCTCGAGGCTTTAGCCGATCGTAAATATTTTTTCCCAAAAGTCAAATTTAATCCTAAAAAATGCCTATAATTTATAAACACAATCTTAAACATTTTGCTTCAAATCAAAAAATTGCTCATGAACCTTCTATGAAATCTGTTTACCATTATGACAGTGTAGAAACAATCGGAACACAAAAGTTCCTAGGCACCGCAGGTGCCGTTCAAAAAGAAGGGGCTGGCATCTTTTCTGGTATTGGTAGTATCGTTAACTTAATTAAAAATAATAAAGATTTGATTACATCTGCTGCAAAAGGAGCAGCTGCTATAGGTAGTACAGCTAGTGCAATATCAAATGCTGTTAAATCTCAAAACGAATTAAAACAACTAGAAGCTATTCGTAAACTTAGGAATGATTCTGAAGAACTAAAAAATTTAAAAAAACTTTCAGAGGAAACAAAAAATAAAATTGCTAACATAGCTGTGGGGGAAACCTTGAGGAGCGGAGCTCCGTCTGATAGTAAACATAAGAAGAAATCAGGCGTAGCCATAAAACGTTCAATTGAAGAAATAAGAGGCAATGGTATTAACAGCAACCTTCGGTCTAACCAGCAAAGCTGTAGCGGAGCTGGTCTAGCAAAAATCTAAAATATATTTTTTAGTAAAATTATTTTAGTAAAATTTTTTAGTTAAATTATTTTAGTAAAAATTTTTTCTGTCTGTGAGAAAAACAAAAAGTCAAATTATTTTTTATAAAAATGTCTTCGCTCATCGAAAATAAATTTAGATTAGACGATCCTCCGTTCGTCAGTTATAATCAAAAAAAGAATGACTATATAAGAATTGCTATGAATCCCGGATCTTCCAGTAGAGTGAATACTGGAGGTGATTTAATTTTTGAAGTTGATAATCAACAAAGTTATTTATATCTAGCTGATTCATTTTTACACTGTGAATATTCTTTATATAGTGATGCCAATTTTACAACACCATTACCAGATACCGATAATATTGCACTAGAGAATAATTTCTTTCCAAAATTATTTACACAAATGCGTTTAGATGTTGCAACTCAAAATATAGAAACAATAAGTGATTCTCCAGGTGTAATTGATACAATGCTTAGATTTGTAACCATTGGTGAAAATAATAAAAAGTATGAAATCGAAGGTTGGTTTCCTGATACAAATGATGGTATAATTGTTGATGATTTAACTCACGCTGGAACAGATGCAGCAGGAATTGCGAAAGATGTAGAAAATATTGCAAAACATTTAAATAAAACAAATAATGATGCATATAAAGAAAGACGTGAGTTTAACAAGAAAAGTAAGCAAACAGTAAATTGGTCATTGTCTCCATTATTCGGATATTTAGATTATGATAAAATATCATATCAATTAAAATTTAAATTAATAATTCATCGTACAGCAAATAATGAATTAATCTTTTTTGGTAAGACTGGAAAAAAAGCATATTTAAAAATTGATAGACTTGAATGGTGGATTAAGCATATTACTCCTAGTTTAGAGGTTGAAACAGCTATTGGAAAAAGATTAAATACTAACAAACCAATTCCAGTAAAAATTCTAAACCGTACTGCTAGTTCAGTAACTTTTTCCGAACAAAGATTTAACTGGCATTTTACTAGAACTGCGAATACTCCAAGATATTTATTACTAACTTTTCAAAGAAATAATTCTCCAAGTTTTGATAAGAACAATAATCTCTTCCATATTAATACAATTCGAAGTTTACAAGTTTCATTAAATCAAACCCGATATCCAATTGATCCATTAAGATTCGATGATACCAATAATCAATTTATGGAAGGATATGATTCTTATCGAAATCTTTGTATAGAATTTGGAGTTGAACCACAATTAACTCCTGGAGATTGGAGACATTTATATCCTGTTTTCTGTTTCGATTTAAGTGCACAATCTGAAGATATTATCAAGACTGGTTGTGATGTAACAATTAATATTGAAAAGAAAGATTCCACAACTTCATTGATGGCTCATGGTTTATTGCTAGAAGATGTAAAATATTCTATTGAAATTCTTAATGGAAAGATGGCTAGGATAAGTTAATTAAATTCTTAGATTAAAATTTTTTTAGTAATTAGTAATAAAATTTTTTTGTAACTAGAATAGATTAAAAATTTTTGGTAACTTAAAATTTTTTATTAAAAATGTCGCAAGCGAAAAGTAATAATAATAAAACTGTTGAATTAAAACTACGTAACATTGTTGACAAAAATACCCCTAAAACTATTACGATTAACAAAAAAAAGTATTACATAAGTAAACCAATGATAGAGAATATTCAATTACAAGAAAAAAAGAATGGCGGAATTCTACCATTAATTCCTCTAATAATAGGTGGCATAGCAGCAGCAGGAAGTGTTGCAGGTGGGACAGCTGGTATTGTCCAAGCAGTAAATAAAAATAAATCAGAGAAGGCAGCATTAGAAGAACAAAAACGTCATAATAGAGAGTTAGAGAAAGTTGCTAGGGGTGACGGAATAGTAGACAATTTTATTAGTTAATTAAAATTAGTTGATGAAGGAAAACGAGTTCTTAAAAATATTCTCCACAATGTTGATGATTTAATTGAAATTAAAGAAACTAAAGATGGTTCTGGAATATATCTAAGTCCTAGTATGATAAGGTAATAACCTCAGGACCTTTGGTCCGATCGGCTAAAGCCTCTGAACAAAGTTCTATTTGGTAATACATTTATTTTATCTTTTAAAATGAATTCTACAAATTCCGAAAATTTAATTAAATAAAATATTTCTAATTTAGATTTATTGAATTATCTATTAAACAAAAATAAAAACTCAAATTGTCAGCATATTGGAGGTGACATACAAAAAACATTAGAAAACTTTCCTGGCTTTATTTGGAGTAAATATTCGAAAGAAAAACATCTTCCTGGTCATTCATATACCGGTCCAGGAACTCGATTAGATATAAGACTAGATGAGAATAATAATCCAAAACCAGGTGAAGAACCGATAAATAGAGTAGATGCCGCAGCTTACAGGCATGATTTAGCTTATCGAATTCATGATCTAAGTTCTCGACATGCAGCTGATAAGAAGATGATTCAAGAATTAGATAGTATTCAAAATCCTACATTTAGAGAAAAAATTGAAAGAATGTTTGTTAAGAAAGCTTTACAAGCTAAAATATTATTCGGTCAGGGTTTAAATGAAACGACAGCAAAGCTGTCTGAGAGCAACGCTCGAACCTACGCGTCTGAAATTCATAGGGAATACAGAAGGCCTAAATATTTATTGAAAGTAAAAGTATTTAATAAAGATGATATTTGGAGTGCTGATCTTATTCATATGCCGAATGAAAAAGATTATAAATACGCATTGACCGTTATAGATTTATATACACGATACGCTTGGGTAAAGCCTTTAAAAAAAGTGGTCTATCAGTTAAATATGCGTTTAAAGAAATCTTTAAAGAAAGTAATAGAAAGCCAAAAAAATTGTTTGTTGATAAAGGGTCGGAATTTTATAACAGAAACGTTCAGCCACTATTTGAAACTGTTTATTCAACTGAAAACGCTGGAAAAGCTGTATTGATAGAAAGATTCAATCGGACGTTAAAAAATAAATTATTCAAGAAATTTACTGAGCAAAGAAATCAGAAATGGTTGAGGATATTACCAGGAGTTGTAGAAGAGTACAATAATAAAGTTCATTCTGGTATTGAAGAAACTCCAAAGAATGCTTCTGACGACCCTGATTTAATCAGAAAGAAAATTTTCGAGAATAATTATTCGAATGAGAGTAATCCGAATATGCAGAAACTTAAGCCGAAATTTAAAATTGGAGATAGAGTTAGAATATTTAAATATAAGAATAAATTTGAAAAAGGCTTCGTTGGCTATTGGACTAAAGAAATATTTGAAGTTTGTAAAATAAATCAAACTTATCCGATTACTTACGAAATCAAAGATTTAGATGACGAAAATATCAGAGGCCGATTTTATCAAAATGAATTACAACGAACTGATTTTTAATTATCATTATCATTATTATTGGAACTAACGTTTTTCGGGAATTAAATTCCTTTATTCAATTCTAACATAATATCTAGAAATGGTACTCCTTCCTGTAATTTAAATAAAACATAAAGACATAATTGACCGCAATATGTAGTTCCTGGTTTTTGAATTTGAAATGTATCATAAATTCCATTGCCAAGTAATTTTTTGACTTCGTTTGTAGGTAGAAGTCCATAAGAGTTGAACCAATAGTTCTCAGCCTCCGGGCGGTCGAAATAGTAATTATCTCGATTTTTATTGAAGATACCTGCAGACCAATGTATTCCTTTTTCATCTGACATATGAAGATTTGTTATGAAATTTATAGTTATTGATGGCTTATTTTTTAGGAATTGTAATTCGTCTCTCATCAGAACATGAAAATTCTTTATTCCCAATTGATTTGCGATCTTCTTTAAATCGAAATTCGTTGTTGTTTGTGTTCCATACAATTTAAAAAAACTCCTTTATGTTGCTCATTTTATAATAAAAAATTTCTTAAGGGACCCCTAGAAGTCAGAAGGGAGGGGGTATTGATTTAAAACTGTTCTCTAATGATGACTTTCCTTACTACTTGGGGGGTATTGATTTAAAACTGTTCCATAATGATGTCTTTCCTTACTACTTGGGGGGTATTCATTTAAAACTGCTCTCTAATGATGTCTTTCCTTACTACTTATTCGATTTTGAAATGATTTAATTTAATCTAAATTAAAACGTTACATTGTTACATTTTATTAGTAGAGTTAGTGTTTCGTACATCTTTTATCAGTAGTAATTCATCCCTCATCAATATGTGAAAATTCTTTATTCCCAATTGATTAGCAATCTCATTTAAATCGAAATTCGTAGTTTGTTTGCCGTATAATTTAAAAAACTCATTTATGTTGCTCATTTTTATAGAAGACAAAATGTTTCTATTATATTCCCGTAAATGAGAAATTAAAAACAACACATGGATATTTCAATATGTATATTTACAAAAATGCAACCCGCAACCCCACAAGTCTACAAATATTGATGTCCACACCGTGGACAAGGAATATTCGTTCTCCAGTAAAAGAAAATAAAATCAGCTACTACTATTCAACTTCCTTAAAACAATCGGTTATTAACTATAATATTACAAATTGCATTAACAAAATGTCCACACCGTGGACAAGGAATTTTCGTTCTCCAGTAAAAGAAAATAAAATCAGCTACTACTATTCAACTTCCTTAAAACAATCGGTTATTAACTATAATATTACAAATTGCATTAACAAAATGTCCACACCGTGGACAAGGAATTTTCGTTCTCCAGTAAAAGAAAATAAAATCAGCTACTACTACTTTTAAGCTTCTTTCCAAAAGCTTTCATATTTCCGAAGACGATCTTCTAACAATGATAAATTCGATTTCAAAAAACGTAAGGGTACATTTAGTCTACAAATCTTTGGAAAAATAGATGCCATCTTACCTAATTTAATTGCAAATGCAATTTCAGTCCTTGAATAAGAAATGTTATTAGTTTGCAATAAATGTTGAAAGTATGCCTTATCCTTTTCACACAGCTCCAGTAAATAATTCGCGTGTTTTCCCAGGTAGATTTTCATCATTATGTTAATAACGTTATTTTTCTTCTCCATCACATAAAGAGTATTCAAATTTGCAATGGCTTTATCAGTATCTCCTGAAGGCTCAACAAAGTCTTCTAAGGAATCCACAAATTCATATCGGGTAGATAAAGACGTCGTTAATTGATGATGAAGGTCGTCAATCTTTCCGTCCCTTTCTCTTTCTTTCTTTTCTTTCACGAGTAAGCGTTTTGCTTTCTCCGTTTTCTTTCCTTATCAAAAAATGTAGGGTCAAAAATAATAGGAAATTTCTCCATTTGTTCAATGATGAAAGTGTTATATTCTTCCTTCTTATCATTGGAAATATATCGTTTTGAAATGTCTGTAAATAACTCCGGAAACGTAGCAATAATGTTTGACTGCTCTTCGATAACTTCTTGTGTTGACATGACTGATCACAGCGCAGCACACGATACAATGACAGACGAGAGAGATAAATGAAAACAGTACAGCTGGCAGATATCTTAACGTCATACGGGTGTGCTGACGCACTAATAAGAATTAAAACAACTTGCCTAACGTACAATTAAAATCTCATTGTTTCACAGAGTAGTAGCAGCTGTTTGTTCTTTCATACATTGTTTCCTTTCAAATGTTTGAGTTGGAGGACACAGCTCTTTACACTGAAATGCCTTTTATTCATAAATGCGAGAAGCAGATGTTCTCTACAATTGAGTGTTTATCTGAGTGCAAATTGTAAGAACGCCAGGAGCGGTCATGATTTGAGCAAGAAAATGATCATAATCACAAATTTGAAATTCTTAACTTTTATGATTTTCGGTGTCCTGGAACGGTCATGATTTTGGGAGTAAAAATTGTAATTCTCAAATTTGAGATTTTGAAAAATTTGAAAATTGGGTATTTTTAAAAACGGTTTTTTTTCTTCATAACCTGAAAAATGACCAAAATTCATGAATTTAGTCCATTTAAAAAGTACCATTTTTTGAAAAATCGGTATCTTTAAAAACGACTAAATTCATGAATTTAGGTCTTAATAACCTGAAAAAGGGTTCAAAATCATGAATTTATGTCGTTTTTAAAGATACTATTTTTTTGAATTTTATGGTGTCCTGGAACGGTCTTTTGCCCATTACTGTTATTGCAACGTACTATCGACGAGGAGAATATAGTGATTATTCTGCTGCATGTTGAATTATTATTATGCTGCATGTTGAACGAACATCTAGAAGTGCTTGCTGCAAAGTAATTGCAATTACTTCTCAATTACATCGCTAAAATGTAATTGATTACAGTTACAAATTGCTCATTAGAAAAATGTAACTGATTACAATTACTAATTACAGTAATTGAAATTGCAATTACATTTACAGCACAAGTTTGTTACTAAATATAGGCCTCTTGTAATCTTAATTTAGCAAACATGTAATACATGAGTAATTAGATCATGAAAAAATGTATTGACATTTTCACATTCGATTGAATATTGAAAGTTTGAAAGAGCTTATATGAAACCTTCAGAAAATGAATAAATCGAGAGTACCTTAAAGAAAACGGACGTCCTGAGGGGGGGGGGTCGAAAAATGACAGTTTTTTGCGGTCGTCCTCTATAGATGCTCCCTAACTATGAAATCATTTGTGCGTGTTCATGCCCTTGCACAGGTATAGGCACGTCCAGCATGGAGAGATCTGATTTCAAAGGGACCGCGATAATCACATCGTAGAAGCAACCTCGCCAACGCTGCGTGATTGACATTAATGTTGACAAAACTTTCCGAGGACTTTAAAGAAAGAAAAAAATCAGTTTCGGATGCTGTTTATTAATCACCGTATTTCAGACCACCTGGTTTGCACCGTTGGAAAAATCTTTCAATACTAGCTGAATCGAAAAGAATCCTGTATTGGAATTCTCAAATACACAGTAAGCTGAACAACTCTCTCAACTGTGGCATGGTTCATTAAATAAAAAGAATTTATTGATGGTTATTGAAACAATAATTGCACCAGTCAGATACCAATCGAGATAACGTAATTTTAATACATTCAATAAATGTACAATATTTGAGATATACAATGACAGGAAAATGCAAACTTATCGTTTAAATGCATACAAGCATCTATTAATTCAAGAAGTCGTAATCTAGAACAACAGGGCCCGACGCGGTTAAACGGTTCAACTGAACGCCGGCTCAAACGCGCGGTTGAATCGAGCGATATGCAACCGTGCGGTATGTGGGTAAGCAAGTTAATTTGGAGATTTAGCGGTGAACTAACAATGGAGTCATAGACGTTACTAAATCATTATTATCAACACCGCCTTGAAAAAATCCAAAGCATGAATCGACTTGTCTCAATTGTCCAATACGGTATGTTTATAGGTACGAGGTGACGGCAATGGCTGCAATGCCATGATTACAGAAGCTACGCGATCGCCACGTCTACTGCTGGGTGGGTAGACGACATGAGTTGGGACTGTGGTTCTCGTGGCGATGTCTGCCGGAGGCATTCTGATATTATTGCAAGAAACGATAAAAAAATATCTCAATGTTAGTTGTGCGACAAAGTCTACATACTCAGGCAGCACTACCAATGTCGTTAGAAATTTGAAAGATTTACGATTCACATGATTTCAAGCACTTCAGGGAACATTCACACTACACAAAAGCCGAGTATGTCTCGAAAAAATGCCCCAGCACAATTATTTTTGTATCAAAATATGAAATTTATGTTTTCACTTTGACGTACGTATAAATTAGAGATTAGTTACTGAGATATTTTTCCACATGCTTATTTAGAGATTATTAGATTATTAGAGATTTAGCTTATTATGAGATATTTCTCTCATAATTTAACCGTTCGGGTTTATGCTGTGTCTGATGGCGTGATTGATTAACTGTCCAAATGGCGGTTCTGATTTTGTTCAAAAGAAAATGTGAAGGAAGAGATAACAGAAATGGTAGGTTCATGTTATCTTTTGAAAAATTTGGCATACAGTCGAACCTCATCATAGTGAACCTCTACAAAGCGAATCCCTCCTCATAGTGAATTAAATTTTTGATCCTATCAAAAATGGCATACTTTGCGCTTGTGACATATCTCTACATAGTGAACCTCCTCACAGTGAATATTTAGTCCCTTTGTTGTCTCAACCTCTACATAATGAATATTTTACACCAAGTATGTATTGATCTTTAATTGTATACTCTGTAATTAATACACATCCCATGTACGTATATTTCCTTTATTGAGGCGAGTAGTTCGATGATACTTAATGCTCCAAAGTCTCCCAAGTTGTCAAAGCCTATAAGTCTACAATCTAAATTTAGATACAGATCAATAATTAATGTAGCTAGTAGTTTCAAGTTTGCGTGCCTTTTTTTGTGTTTTCAAGCGTACCGACTGTTGAGTCAGATCAGAGAATTCCTTGAAAGGAAAAGTGACCTTGCAACTTGATCAACAAGCTTTTGATCGAGTAGAAAACATGATTGCTTCTGTTGACAAGCGACTCGTATTGACAGTTATTTCCACAGTTCATAATTAATGATGTATGTAGCCTATACTGTACATACAGTACTGATTATTTTATGGTAATCACATTTTGCATCTTGAGTTTACATTATTGTTGTGAATGTATGCAGCTTTGTCATCGCTATTAATAGTTAGCAGACGCAGCGCGCACGTGACGGTTTGATGGATGGTTGGAGAACGATAGCGGTTGGCTGCTCGTTTGTTGACTGCTGTTGTGAGTTAAACTTCACTCTTTTCTTGTCGACCGAGTAGGAACGTGACCGACAGTAAAATGGCTGCTATTTTCATTTACTATTTTACTATTTACTATTACTCTTTTGAAGTTATTAGCAAGCTAACTCAGGCTGATTTGTTGAATGAGTGTGATGTACTTGGTCTAGATAATCAAGGTACGATTGAGGATTTGCGTGAAAGATTGCGTGATTATATCGTATCCTTAGATTCAGATCCATCTCGTAGCAATTACTTGTATGAAAAAGACGATGATGATCTTCATACACATAAGTCTTTAGATATGCCTACTGAGAGCAATCTTAGGCTTGATGTACCTGTAGATGAGAAGTCTGATGATAATGATAAACGTACTGGTACTCAAGCTATTAATCCGGAGCTTGTTATGCTGATGAACTGGATGAATGAGCGGAATGATAAGCGTTTTGAGCAATTTATTAATTTGCAAAGGGAACAGATGTGCATGTTTTCGTCTAGAATTTCCCCTGGTGGATCGCTTAAAGGTTCTGAATCAGAAATTTCATTCAATACGGTTAAACGCTCAGTTGATAGACTATGTACCGAAACAAAGGTTATTACAGATACTATCAAAGGGTCTTTATTTGATCAAAAAAGTAAGGAGCAGGTACATTCATCGCTAACAGAATTATATCGACTTCAACAGCGTATCGAAAAGTTGTTGGACAAAAAGGTAGATTGCCTAGATGGTGACGTTCACAAAGATAATTTACTGCTCACGGTTTATCGTCTTCAACGCGATATCAGACATGTAAAAGTTGAAGCTGAGATATACGTAGCTAACCTTGATAAAATGGAAAAACAAAGATCTAAAGCAGGATCTTTGCCAGCAAATGTTGATATTCCCGTATTCGATGGCAACCCGGTACATTTTCCTGAATGGTGGGATCATTTCAGTACTTTGGTGCATGATAACTCTAATATATCTGAATTTTGGAAAATGCGGTATCTGTTGAAAGCATTTCAGGATAGAGCTGCACCTATTTTAGCGGGAAAATTGGGTTTGGCCCGAGAGTATCAAGACTCGATTAAAGCCGTTCATGATAAATACGGAAATGAAACTATCATAGTCCGACATTTGGTGAATACTATCATTGGTTACGTACCTCCGTCCTTGAAGGACTTACCCAACTTCGGTAAATTCATCGAGATGATGAAGACTCAAATTATTGCTCTAGACAGACATTCGGCTACGAAAGATATGGTTGTTCTCCCCATTCTCGAGAGTAAATTGCCACCGTCGATCCGTAAATCATGGGAAAGACGTGTTTGTACTATGATTGAAAATAAAGAATTGCCTACTTCTAATGATATGATCAAATTTTGTGAGTCGGAGTATGAAGCATTGAATTCGATTACTACTAATGTGGATGCAGCAAAGGCTGCAACAAAGAAGGATATTCTCAGAGACTCTGTCTCAAAATCAATGCACCTGAAACACCAGCCACAAAATCGTAACTTCACTGCTCAGGCATTAGTTACCAATACAGTTCCGTCAGCTAAGGCAACACATTTTGGAGAGAAATGTCTGTGCTGTGATCAGCGTCATAAGACAAAGGACTGTTCATTATTTTTACGAAAAAATGAAGATGAACGCAGAAAGATAGTCACTGACAATAAGCATTGTTTTAAATGCATTGATTCGAAATTTCATTATAAGCATAAATGCGCTTATAAAAGATGTGATAAATGCAATACAGCTCACAATGAAATGATTTCTTGTTTCGAACGTACACGTAACCCGGATGATAGCCAAGGAAAAGTTGAAATCTCACAAGGTATGATGACAGTCTCTAATGACGGTTCAGAAATTTTGCCTACAATTCGAGCGAAAGCAGTTTCAGGTAACAATTCTGTTATTATTCGCATGGCCTTGGATTCTATGAGCCAGAAGACCTTCATAACCGAGAAATTGGCTAAACAACTTGCACTTCAATCTTCAAATCATCGAACAATACGAGTACAAGGATTTGGAGGAAAGTGTACTGAGGAAGTTGTAGGTTCAGTACAGTTCAAGCTGGTAGCATTGCATGGAAAAGGGAATATCACTATCGAAGCTTACGTGAAGAAAGGACAGATATGTGCTCCCTTACAAGCCGTCTATTTTGATATTGATAAATGTCCTCATTTACGAAGTTTGAATTTGTCTGATGTTCATCATCCTGACAATGAAGAAATTGATATTTTGATCGGACAGGCACCCTTCCAGCATATTGTAACTGGAGAAGTGGTGAAACCAAATGCATGTGATCGAGGTCATCAACCATCCGCATGGAATACCATCTTCGGCTATACTGTAATGGGACCTATCTCGTCTAAGAGTGACAGTGTCATTTCGTCTTTGTTGGCATCTACGATTTCTGAAGAGGCTGATACAATGTTCGAGAATTCTAGCATATCTGATTCGATTGATCAGAACGTGTGTCGAATAGATAGATCTTCTGATCCACCATCTATTGAACGATTTTGGAAACTTGAATCTCTGGGTATCATCCATGATGAAGAAAATACTTCATCTGACGAATTGCGATCCTGGAAATTGCTCAGAGATAATATGCAGTATGACGGAGAGCGTTATAGTGTTCCATTGATATTCAAAGAGGATGCTCCTGTTCTAGCAGACAACTATGATAAAGCTCGCGCACAGCTTGAAGCCATGGAATCAAGACTTCTGCGCTCTCCAAGTTTAAGAAGTCGGTATTCTGAAGCAATCTCTGACTACATGAAGCGAGGGTTTGCCAGAGAAATCACTGAAGAAGAAACCGTACAATTTCACAATGGCGAAAATTATTTTGTACCTCACCATGCAGTCATAAAGGTGTCTAGCTTAGCTACCAAGGTACGAATTGTCTTCAATGCAAGCAGCCAAGACTGCAATGGAAATTCTTTAAATTCTTGTTTGCTTTCCGGTCCAGCTCTACAGCCTGATATTGGTGGAGTCCTACTAAGATTCAGGACTAAACGTTTCGTCTTAACCGGAGACATTGAGAAAATGTTCTTGCAAACATGCATCAACCCGGACTATTATCGTTACCAGCAGTATCTTTGGCGCGACTGTGACAAAACAAAGGACCCGTGTAGGTATGTGATGACTAGAGTTATGTTCGGCGTGAAATGCAGTCCCTTCTGCGCAATGGCAGCAATTCAGGAGCATGCGAAAAAGGACGAAATCCAATCAGAATATCCTACTGCTTGTAGATTGGTCCAGGATTCCTTGTATGTGGATGATTTACTTGTCGGAGACGACTCCGAGTTTCGGATGGTTGAAATATTTCACGAAGTCAAAGATTTCTTCCAGAAAGGAGGTTGGCATCTTACGAAGTTTGCTTCGAATAGTCCAACACTATTGAGTGAAATTCCCGAAAACGATCGACATCCTCATACGATGATAGAATTCAAGAAAGAAGATTCAGATACGAGTTCTACACTGGGTCTGAAATGGAATCCAGAAACTGACAGTTTTCACGTTAACTCGCAGTTGAAATGGACAACACTTCCTGAACGCCTCACCAAGCGAATAATTCTGAGCATCATCAGTTCAATATATGATGCATTTGGATACCTGGCTCCGTATACCATTCGCGGGAAAATCATGATGCAAGACATTTGGAAATTAAATCTTGGATGGGACGAGACTGTACCGCCTAAAGTAGAAGAAGGATTCATGAAGTGGTACATTGAGTTGCCTCAGATCAAAGATGTAGCGGTTCCTCGATATCTATTTCGTACGGGAGATGAACGCTCGGAAGATATTTGTCTACACGGATTTTGCGATGCCAGCGAGAAGGCATACGGTGCATTGGTATATTTGACATATGAAGATGAAAGGCACCATGTTTATTCGTCATTGATAATGTGCAAGACTCGTGTAGCTCCCCTCAAGAGTCAGTCTGTTGCTCGCCTAGAACTATTGGGTGCATTAGTTTTGGCAAAGCTAATCGTCTACATCAAAAATGGTATCAACTTACGGGTAAAGAGTACTCACCTTTGGACAGATTCGGAGATTGCGATGGCATGGATAAGGAAGCCAGGCTATACATGGAAGACTTTCGTACGTAATCGTGTTGAGCAGATTCAATCTCTTGTCGGAGTGGATGACTGGGCTCACTGTCCTGGAATTGAGAATCCAGCGGATGTCCTAACACGTGGAAGTGAAGTAGGAAAGTTAAAGATGAACGATATCTATTGGAATGGTCCTGATTGGATGTGAGTAGCCAGTTCTAGCCCCTTTTTCACCATTTGCACTAAAGTACATGTCCTTGCTCCATTCATCGGAGCACACGCCCACGCATCAGTAGCGAAGAAGACATCGGAGCACACGCCCACGCATCAGTAGCGAAGAAGACAGGAAACAGAGCACACGCCCACGCATCAGAGCACGCATCGGCGCACTTGGGGGTTGAGCACGGAGCACCAATCGGAGCACGCGGCGCCGAGCACGTGTGATGAGTCACAGCAGGGTATATAAGGAAAGCGTTGTCAGAGAAATTCATTCTCATTCTAACCATGCAGTACGCGTGTGAATTCTGCCGTCAGTCCTTCTCTCGCTTTCAAGACTGTATTGCTCATGGAGCAGCGGAGACGGGTCGCAACTATTGTTGGACATGCTGTAAATGGTATGGAAACGAACACGATTGCCGCGCGTTTAATTATGGTGATGACAATGACTTGCTGTGTTTGGATTGCGACGGAAGTTTCGACGTGGAGGCATACCATAAGCATGCGTGTGTGGGACGGTGTCGCTACTGTGATGTAGCAGTGAATGCTGAAGCGGAAGGATGGGATGAACATTTATGTCCCTACCTGTTTGAGTTCATACAAGAGGGCGGTGCAGCTGTGGAAGAAGAACGGATCATGGACGGTCGCGGATATAATTATCGATTTACCCCTCATCAAGCCACGAATGAATGGAAGGTCTATTTAAATTCAATCTATGCAGACTTGTATCGTGTGATTGTACAACAACACCCCCACGAGGATGTGAAAGTGTTTGTGAGCATGACACTCAGGTTTGTCAAGACGGATATGTCGACGGGCGAAGAGGAAGTGAGAGACATCACCACACCCCCATACATTCACGAAGGCGTCCAAGCACGCAACTTTGATTCATGGTTCCGTGACATGGTGTCAATGTTTGAAGAATTTGTTGAAGACTATCGAGAAGATGGATCAGGATTTGCGGTGAAGGAAGTGTTGGAGTTACTAGTTCAAACAAGTTCCTTCCCTAATTTTCGCATGGGCGCACCGATTCCTATCCACCGAGATATCAAGCTCTGCAAAGGTATATGTGTGTTTCAGTGCAACACGTATACATCGCATTGTTTTCAAGACAGTGTCCTCTATGCACTGGCCTACCAAGACAATCGCATTCCTCGACGTTGTGAACGTGTTGATTCCCGCACCAAGAAATCCTATGACATTTATCAGAATCGACTTCCTGCAGTGCGCAAGTTGAATTTGAATCAATATTATCATCTAGACTTTTCCATGATGACGTCAGAGGGGTTGATGAATACACGGGATATTCAGGAGTTTGAAAAGAAGAACAATATCATTCTTCGTATCCACGTGCATGACAGTAAAGGATTTGTGGGTCAATTATACCCGGTCCGTCAAGCTGTGAAGGAGAACACACGCATTGTTCATCTGGTGATGGTGACGCGGTACGATATGGAGGATCAGTCTGGACATTTTCTTCCCGTGACGGATTTTCAGAAATGTGCTCGCATGTGGTATCGGAACATGAGCCAAACGCAAGTAAAACGATTTGAAACATGTGAGTTATGTAGCTTACGATTTAATTTCTACGAGAAGGGGATGAAGTATGGAAAGACAAAGGATATGGCACACAAAGAACGTGTGGAACATCAAGCCAAATGCGATGGAGGATTTTTTCAGATGGAAACGACCCCAGAAGATACGAAACCGCATGAATTTATCGACCACGCGAAAACCACTCAACCCCTCGCTGTGATGTATGCGGACATTGAGAGCATGATTGATGCCGTGTCCAAGAAGCATACGGCAGCGTATGTGGGATCCTATGTGGTGTGGCATCCGGCGCTGGACATGAAAGAATCGGTGGTAATCCATAAGGGGAACGAGTGCATTCCTGCCTTTATTACACACATCAGACAGGTGGTCTGGTCGATGTTTAATCACATGGAAGAGACGAAGCATAACATGACGCTGACGGAGGATGATATACGGGACTATGAACAGACAGCTCAATGTAACATGTGCAGATGTGATGTAAAACCCCAGAAGCAAGGTGAAAAGAATGGGCCTACGACCAAGGTGCGAGACCACGATCATATCACGGGCAAGTATCTGCAAACCCTGTGCAATGCATGTAACATGCGACGACGTCAATCCCGGAACACATTAAACATCTTGTTTCACAATTGGAAGGGATATGACAGTCACCAGGTGATTGTACAAGGGTTTACCAAGTTGGATCCCAAGTATAAGATCGAGCCCCTTTATGCGTCAGGAGACAAGACGTTGGGAGTGACCATCTTTCTTCCCATGCCATCCAATACCCTATATAAACTCCGATTCATCGATTCATGTCAGTTTTTGAAAGACTCTCTAAACAATTTGTCAACGACCATCAGTGACTTTCCTCACTCAAATCACATATTGAGCACCGTCTATCCGAATTGCGATCACACATCTATTCGGAAAGGATATTTTCCCTATACATATTTTGACTGCTGGGATCGTATCCACGAGACTCAATTGCCTCCGAAGAAAGCATTTTATAATGATTTGAGTGAGAAGGAGTTGGAAGAGGATGAGTATGCTGTGGCACAAAAGGCGTGGACAGAGACGGGGTGCAGCACGTTTGAAGATTATATCCACTATTATTTGACAGTGGATGTAGCCTTACTCGCAGACATCTTCGAACACTTTCGAAGTGAAATACGCGACGTGTCTGCATTGGACCCCATCCACTATTTCGGCACTCCTGGCTTGACCTATTCATTTTTCTTTAAAAAGACACAGGTCAAGTTGGAGAAATTGCATGACGTGGATATGTACCGCGTGTTTGAAGCAGGGATTCGTGGAGGGATGACGTTTGTGAATCAGCACCGCGCGCAAGCAGAAGAAGGCACTCACCTGTTTTACATCGATGCGAACAATTTATACGGTGCGGCCATGATGGGACCTTTGCCGAAGGATTGTTTTGCCTGGGTACGACCGGAGGTCTTGGTGGACATCAACGACGAATGGGTGAGACGATACAATGTCAATGGCACCACGGGTCATGTACTGTGCGTCGATTTGGAATATCCCCCACACGTCCAAGATGCCACGGAAGATTTACCATTGGCTCCTTACCGCGGGACGGCGAAATGGGAGGACATGTCTCCCTATATGCAAGAGCTATGGCAAGAGTTGAACGGGAACCGACCCTTTCACTCAGCCAACAAGTTAATGATGACACATGAAAATCGCAAAGAGTATGTGGTACATATCGCTGCTCTCAAGTATTATGTGGAGAAGGGCTTACATATCACCAAGGTTCATTACGGGATCTCCTTCAACCAAGAACCGTATATTCGCCCCTATGTTCAATACCATACGCAAGAACGCGCCAAGGCAACCACGAAAATGCGCCGCAATCTCCACAAGTTGATGGTGAACGCACTGTACGGTAAGACAATGGAGAATGTGCGGAAATATGGGAAGCACTATTTTGTTCGATCACCGAATGTATTTAGCAAATGGACACGTCATCCCTATTGCCAATCTTTCTTCAACATCAGCGACAAAGCCGTGGTGGTGAATGTGCGCAAGACCAAGGTAGACTTGAACAAGCCCATTTATATCGGGCAATGCATCCTGGACAATAGCAAGATTATTATGTACAAGCTGTTTGACCAGTGGAAAGCCAACAAGACGTGCACCTCAGTGGAACTCATTGGTGGGGACACAGACTCCTTCTTCCTCAAAGTCCGCAGCCGGTATACACGCGAAGAAGTGCTGCGTTCGTTTGACAACATCCCCAATTTTATTGATAGGGAGGCGAAAGGCGTTCTCGATACCTCAAATTATCCCGTGAGTCATCCAGAGAGACGTACCGAGAATGCGAATCGTTTGGGATGTTTCAAGGACGAGTGTGTGGGAAATAGGGTGAAGGAGTTTGTATGTTTGAGTGCCAAGATGTACTCTTACATTGTCCTCAAAGGCAATGAGGAAGAAATCCACGACTGTCGCATGAAAGGAGTGTGTCAAGCAAAGAAGCGACAAGTGAAACATCAGAATTATGTGGACGCCTTCGAAAAACATTCCGTTACCACAGTGTTACAAACCCTCCTCCAATCCCAACATCACGTGATGAGAACGGTGACGCAAGTGAAGAAAGCCTTAAGTATCTGGGAGGACAAGCGGTGTTGGTATTTACCCAATCAGAGCCTTCCCTACGGTAACCATCGCCTATATGAAGAAGGGTATCTACACCCCGCTCTCAAAAATGTCAAGGATCTGCAACCGCATGGTGGAGCTCAGAGCATCCTCCGCAATACCACTGCAGACATTGTTACCGCAACTCCCTCTGGCCACATACCGAGCATCACGCCCTTGTCGAGTCTATTGGAAATGGAACTCTTCGGTCGCTGTACAGATTTTTCCACGGGGGTGTATCCAAATTTTGGGCAACCACTCTCTGGAAACCTACGATCGTATTTGTAAAGAGATGCGCCAATTACTCGCCCCCTACGGATTGGACGTGAGCGACCCAATCACAAAATCCTGCACCGTTCAATGTCAATGGAACTATACAAAAGACCGCATGCAAATCATTCAACAGTTGCCATCGACATCAGTGATTTCCAACGAGCGCGAACTGTTTCCCGGAACGTTAATACGCAAAGGTAATTTACACTGCTCCTTCTTTTCCAACGGAAGTGTGATTGTGACGGGTGTTTTATCGATTGCAGAAGCGGAATCGTTGGTGGAAGACATTCTCAAATCCCTATTCGAAGGAGATTCCCTCAATGAATCGGACAACAGCAACTAATATCCCAACGTCGTGGGTTGTCGCAAGAGACCTGGGATATTCATTCAAAGCGATAGAAACGGTAACACATCTCAATGAAACGATCACTGCTGGTGAATTAGTGGATCGACTCATGGATCTCGATGAGCATGCTATGAATCACCATTTGGAGCGTAGGTGGATAGAGGATGTCTCCCTGCCACATTGCAATACAATGACATTGGCGCGATCTGGAGTGAAAAAAGTGAAAAAAGTGAGATTTGCAACGGATGTGTCAGATAACTCTTCCCATAAAAGTGACTTTAGAAAGAAATTAGAAGAAGAGACATTTCAATTATTATGTGAACGGAACTGTGTTACATGTTTTAAACAGGAACGGTCCCTTCTCTTTCTACCATGTTCTCATAATGTTATGTGTTCTACATGTTATAATCCCTTTGAAACGTTATCTTGTCCCCTTTGTGATCAAGACATTGCTTCAACAGTCACTGTCTATCGTGCATGATGTATGGAAAAAACTCTGTGAATAGTGTATAGTGTACTATCACGAGTGACTGAACCTTGTACAAAACCTTGTAGTATTACCCTCTGTCTGAAATAAAAATACAATCATTGACATGATTCATTTCTTTATTGACTTCAAAACATGGGATAATGTAGAATACAAATAGGAATAGACAATTTTATCATTGAAGGACAAGTAGGTTTGAATGAGTTCTTGATCTTTCTCGTAAGCATCCAATGTTCGAAAGAAGGTCAGTGTTTTTTCCATAGACGTGTTAAAAGGGCGTTGGTTTAAAAAGTAAATACAGTAAGCACCACAATAGGCTTTAGGTCCCTGTATACGCAGAGGGCGACGATAGTTTAGAGGATAAGGTGTTGTCGATAACCATTCGGTAACATGTGGATAGTGAGATGGAGTGAGTCCATAAGAGTCAAAGAATTCGCACACGCGTTGATCCGCATTTTGATAAAAGGCCAACCAATGCCTGCCAGGTTGATGAGAGCGATCACTATTGACAATAAGTGTCTTTGATTCCGGGGAATGAGCAGGAAGTAGATCAGCAGGAAACACACCTTGGAAGGGAACGTAAGAAGATTGGAGGAGACGATGAGCAAACGTTTGACAACTACACTGAATAGCACAGAGAAAATCATCTTCGCACATGCAGGCATTGAGTAAATGTTTCTCTTGTAATTGATTCATACCCTGCATGATTCCTTCGATTTCCGTGTTGCTTAACCAGTCTCCCATTCAGCCAACGCTGAGCTTTAATGAGACGATGTTGATAAAGAGATGTCCAAGCGATAGGAGGCACGTGATTCTCGGGCTCCTTCACCATGACTTATGAGGATGTCCATGCGCACCAACACTTAAATAGCGGGAGGGATATACGCACTGGAGATGACAGCATTCTCCGGTGTGACGGAGAATTGTTCGTCATGAATGACAAACATTAATAAATCCAAATTTTGCGTGGTCGTATTCTCAAATTGCAATTCCAGTCCATATTGACGTGTATTGGTGGGTTGAACACTATCGATTTGTTTATCCAAGGTACAGTCAAAGGCGATAAAGTAACAGTATTTGGTAAAACTCTCCAAATCAATACCACATGATTCATTCGTGTTATAGACTTGAATCGCACGATTGAATTGACTGTAGGCAATCACGTCATCTTTGCAATTGATGGTGCCTCCTGTCATGATGGCTCCATTGGTGGTCATGGTGACTTGAGAGAGTCCATGCCTTTCAAAATAGAGTTTACGACTTCCTGGATCAAACCAAGAGTTACTGGGAACAACCGCGAAAAAGATGAGTTTAGGACTCAATAGAGCAGCCACATTGGAAAACGTCTTCTTTTGTACTCCACTTTCAATCGTTTGTCGTTGGACGGTCATGCCATTGTAGCGATAATAAATGGCTTCTGTCTTGCGTCGATTCGCAGTTTTCAATTGCAGTTCTGCATTCGGTGTGAGCATGGGCATATACAATTGGAAAGACGTGATTTTGAACTTGTACTTTGTAGAGGTCGTCCCTGCAGGATGTTCCATATCATAAATGGCATATTCCGGTTTATTCAAGGTGAAAATGAGATCCAGTTGCATGCCTGGGGGCAGAGCAATCACTTGTTGGAACAAATTACATTTCAGGGGAAAGTCAAAGGTACGTTTAAATTTGTGGTCTGACCATTGTTTGAGAATGGCTTGATTGAGTGCATTCTCTTTATCTGTAAACTCTACCGCCTTAGTCTTTATCGTCTTCGTCGCTGCATCATACTCCGTGTCATACATCACTTGAGGAACAGTAAATCCTTGTGTGACCATGTGTGTATTCTTCACATCATTGGTATATTGTAAAAGATTGCTAAGGTAAGCTCTCAAATAATACAAGTCATTGCCTCCTTCAATGGTGCGTTCATTCAAGCGGATAGTAATGTCGGAAAAGAGGGAGTGGGCCGTATTGTTGATAATAATCGCCTTGTCTGACGCCTCACATGGCACGTCTGCTCCTTTAGCCGAATCATGTTTCATGAGTTGTACTTCCACGCGAAAATAGGCATTGCATACATCCATCCAATGAATGGCTAGTCGAGGGACCGTGAATTGAATGGTACCGGGATTTTCCAATCCATTGACTGGTGTCAGAACGCTCGTATGCTGAGACGTACTCGAGACATCGACTTTATCACTTTGGAATACATCGTAACGCGCATCCAATAAGGCAGGGGTTTCCGCCATGCTTGATGAGACGGATGTTCTAAGATTGCTTAGTTCTTAAAAGAGCATGCGTTGTTTAGCACCTCCGCGATAACGCCCCATCAAACTTCCTTTTCCCCATTTCGTATGATGAGCAATGGCCACATGACCACGGCGACGTTTAGGAGCAGGTGCTTCCACCCGATCTCCTTCTTCATCCGTGAAGACGCGTTTCCGACTCACTTTATTTTGAATAGCTTCTACAACACGTTCGGGAGCAGTCTGTAAAGTGCGTTTGGCGAGTGCTTTCACACCCTTTTTGAGATGGTGAACTCCTTCTTGTGCGGTAGAGCTGACAGCATCCGTGACAGCTTGTTTCGCAGCATTGAGAAACTCTGTCGTACGTAACGATTTTCCCAACGTTTTCTTTACCGTATGTACAAGTCCCTTTTGCGAAGGTTTTCGTGTTGCTTGTCGAGAGGGTTTTCGAGAGGGTTTTCGATTTGTTTTTCGAGAGGGTTTTCGAAATGTTTTTCTGGGAACACTCTTTTTGAGTGATTTGGGCAAACGGATGGATGGTTTCTTGACACCAGTGACACGGGGTCTAATCATGCGTGTTTTCTGTCCAATCACTTTATTCCATCCACCGCGTTGCATAAATGAACCTCTTCCAAACAATCGTCCAGAGGAATGTGGTCGGTGACGGATTAAAAAGAGATTCGTCATCGTGTCTTGATGTGCTTGGGAACAGACAATTACTTAATTGCGCGACGTCGAAGATGCATTTTTACATAGGACCGTCCGTCTGTCATAGGGATGGGATGACCGTCATCCGACATGAGTTTGATTTCAATATCTTGCACCTGTTGACTTTTCACAGGGAGATAGGTGACATTCTGGAATTCATGATGAATACTATCTCCATAATCTTTCCCCGTGTAGGGAATCACACACATACAGTTTGTTTTCATACCTCCTACATAATGATAGCCTACAATATTACAATACAGGAGAATATTGTAGGTGAAGGCATTCAAATTCAAAGGGGCAGTCGCTTGCTGTGAGGAAGTGAGTAAGTCTGTTTTAAACCCAAGAATGTCTTTGAGCAAAGGATGGAGTTTCATACTGTAGTGTGGGGGTACGACCACTGAAACAACATGGACATGAGGCGCCAATGTAGTGATAGAAAAGTGGAAATTGTGTCCATGCTGTCGATTTTGATTCAAACACTGCATCAACGTCTTCTCCGAATAAATACCGCGTGGAATGTTGAAGCGCGTAAATTTGCCTTGTTCTCCCTGTTTGCCTTGTTTGTCTTGTTTATCTTGTTTGTCTTGTTCACCCTGTTTGCCTTGTTTGCCTTGTTCACCTTGTTTGCCTTGTTTGCCTTGCTCTCCTCGCGGTGAATCCGTTTTGACAGGAAGGATAGAGGATGTAAAGACGGTCGAAATCGTCTCAGGATGATCCTTCAATGTCCCCACACTAAAGCTGACATCCACGGGTATTGTCTGAAGGGTATTGATAAAGTTGACGACGGAGATACCGGCTTCCCATTGATCCCCATGGACTATGGGGATGGAAGGAACCAAGCGATTTTTGAAATGATTGGCTCTATTTTCAGGAAACAAATTGGGCTGAGCATTACTCAACAAGTGAATCGTTTCCTCATGCATGGTTGAGTGTCACTCTGTCCATAATTACCTAGTCTCCTTACGGCGGAGATGGAGTTTGAAATAGGATCGTCCTTCATGAATCGGAATAAATTCACCATCGTCACCACGCAACTGAATTTCAATCTCATCAATAGCGGATGTAAAAATGGGGTAATAATCAATATTGGACACTTCATACGACACCATTTCCCCCAAACGTTGTTTCTCTTCAATGGGGTGAATTTTCAAGATTTGTTCACGTTGTCCTCCCACAATACTTTCCGCCACAATATTACAATAGACGATAATGTTGAAGGAATTGGGAGTTAGGCTGAGCGGAGAGAGTGTTGTCATTTGTGTATTGGGTCCATAATAGGATTGGGGTAGACCTATACGATAACTCAACGCTTCTCCAAAATCAATAAAGGCATGTTCCGCGGTTTTCACCGTCAAATAATGATCTTTCGAGAGAGAGAGGGATACATCCGTCCACATCTGTAAATTCACTTGGAGTTTAGAAAAGAGTCCTTCCAAGGTATAACTCCCTTTGGGAATGCGGACACGATGAAACGAGGTAGAAATGTCCAGGGTGGGGTTGATGTAACCTTGCCGAATCATGTGGTCATAGATGTGCAACGGTTTCATGGTCTTGCTATAGAGATGAAGAAAAGGGCGAGGTGTGGGATGTGTATTCACCATCACCGATTGAATATCTTGTTTTCCCACATCCACTCCCAACACCATACCATCCACTAGATAAAACATGTTTTCTTGCCAGCGTTCCATCATGGTCGTCATGAGCTGTTGCATATCCTCACTGAACCATCCAATAAAGGAAGTCAATCTATCTTTACACACTTTCAGGGTGGATCCTTCTTGATACGCGACAGCGGGTGAATACAATGTCTTATCAGAGAGTTTATCTCCAAACAAGTAGGATTGTAAACACGTATTGGCCAACAGCTCTTTCGATTCGTACGCATAAGGGAAATAGGATTTCTGAAACAAGCGATCCAATTCCTTCCCTTTCCATGGGAAGAGGGTGTCGAGGGTGTGGTTCCATCCTTTGGCATAATCAAAGGTATATTCCGGTAAACCATAGATGTGTAATGTCATCCCATGGGTGACATGTTTTGGACGTTGTTGATACCGACGGTAACTTGCAGAACAATGTTCCGGCGTTTCCGAGTGTATACAGGTTTGTTCATGATAGGTGAACATACCATATTCATGACTATGATTCAACATGTGTTGCCAGAGTTGTGGGGGATTGATTTTCAACCCATACCCTTCCGCGATTTTAAAGTGAAGCACGTGAAAGACACCCACTGTTGTATACGTCACCCACACCATATCAGGCAAGGGGATGGCTTGATTGAAAGCTTGCACAAAGGATTGGAGGGTATAATATTTCGTGGGTAAATTGAAGCGTAATGGACTAGGGAGATGAGATAGGGTATGAAAAATCTCAAAAGAGTCGCCATGTTTGATGTTGAGAATATTGGGATGCTTCTTATCCTCGGTCTTATACTGTTGTGTCGGTTTTCCGTTTCGAAGCAAGACATGGGTCCCACTCAATGCATAGGGGACACTCTTCTTTTCAAAGAGAGCGTCCAATTCCATGGTTTGTTTCTGAAGGATAAAGGAGGGAACATGAATCGTGCTGAGGGGGATTTCCAAGATCCATTCTTCCCACACGTAGGTAGCTACTTGTTCTGTTTTGAATATCTCATAGGCTTTAGAGTGTCGGTCCATCTTGATTTCCTTATCGTCCGTGCAATCGATGGTCAGTTCATAATGATAGGACATGGATGTGATGGTCCATGTCATGGGGGCGGGGAAGATGGTATTCAAATAGGTTTCCAACGAATAATAACCTGTGGGGACGATAGAACTCCATGTCTTATCACTCTCTAAATTCTTGTAATAAAACGATTCAGGTCTAGACACATAAAATAACAGTTTGTTCCCCTTGATGAGTTGACAAAGATCCGATGTCAACACAGTCACTTCTGCATTTACCCTATCTCGTTCACGAACGATCTCGTCAAGATTGTCAGTTCCTGCAGTGGGTTTGAATTCTTTCACCCTCCTTCTTAACGTTGCCAACCGTTCCTGTTTCACTTCAAAATCATGGAGAATATGCCCATACATCTCCATCAAATCCACCAAACTATGATAGGCAAATACATTATACGTGTTGTAGATATGATACTTTTCCGTAGATGTGAAGGGAAGGGCATGTTGCCCCGTTTCATGCTGCATATCCGCACCACTGGCCAATACATTTTCTTTCCCATCTTTAGGATGGGAATGAACTAAATGATGATGATGAATGATGGGCCGTTTTGTACCTTGTTCCTTTTGAATCGATTGTCGAACATTTTTCAATAAGACCGTATCAAACAATCGCTTCTTGGCTCCAAATCGTTTAGAGACTAAAACACCTTCCATCTTGTGTTGACGTAGGATGCGCATCATGTTGCGGTACTTTGCATTCAGTGTGTTGATATAGGTAGGCAAGAAACGGGAGGTGACTAAATCAGGAGCATCGGCTATATGAAGGGTAGGATCGATCTTGTGTAACTGTGTATCAATCTTGTCATACAATTGATCAATACGGTTTCTGAACCATGATACATGTTTTTTCTTGGGATGTGGATACTCCTTTTCACGTTCTTTTGGGGTGAGTGGATTGAGAAACTCCACTGGGAAAATAAATTGATTTTTCATGGTGCGTGTTGGTAAAGCAATCCATTTTTTAGAGGCCAAATGTTGCATTCGGAAAAAGGTGTGTTGATACATTTTCACGGCTTTCATCAACGCTCTCAGTTTAGGAAGAAGGATGCGAAGATTATGAAACAGACCTATATGCCCTCTGGGAATAGGAGGGGCCTTTGCATTGCGTTTGAGAGAGCTCACAAAGGTATCGGTCCTCATCCACACTGCACGTGTCGTATCATCACTCAGGGGTTGTATATCCTGATAGGTCACTGGGGGAGCCATGGTAACAGTGGCTATTTTCTGCAATTCGGAGAGGATCCCATAATCCATCGCAGACAATGTATAACTGGAAGCATGCTTTACATGAAAGGACAATCTGTTGGATGAATGAAACACTAACTTCCCCACACCAAACCATTCTAATTGTTTGAATAAATTCAGCACTGAGATTTCATTTCCCAACATCCTTTCAATCCCATGTTTGGCAAAATGACAGCGGTGTAAGGGAATCACACTGAACCAATAGTCATGAGCGGGATATTTCTTTACGTCACATTCCTTTCGATGAATGGAGAGTCGTGTATGGATCCGAACGACATCCGTCAACGATAAATGATAGACACATTTGTCCAATAAGAGTGAGGCCGCCAAATGAGGGGAAAACACAAGGACGTAATGAAAGGCGGAGAATTCCTTGATTTGAAACAGGGAAAATGGGGCAATGTCAATCACATAGACATCTGCTTCCTCTATGCCATTGCCTCCATAATACAAGTAGGATGGATGTGTCGTGACAGTCATCATGTTGGAAATGGTGCGGCGTGTATATAATTCCAACGCTGTGATCATGGGGACTCGTTTCACTTCCTCATCGGATTCAAAAATGGTGTGACGACGGACCACATTGGTCCCTTCCATCGTATAATAAGGCAAATAGGCCTTCAAATCTTTCGTATCCACCATTTTCCCCACGGTAATATAACAATCTTCGGGAATCGTATCCACATTATTCACATACCCAAACTCTTTCAAGCCTACTTCCCATGTTTCTCCTTTAGGAATAAAAAGTGGATTTTCCAGTCGTGTAAAGAAATGATTGGCTTTATTGTCATACAAATGGGGTTGAGTATTGCTCAACAAGTACACATGTTGTTCCTCATGCAGTTCCTGCATGATTACAAATCAATAGCGGCGTACATTACCTAGAGGTTCTAAGTCTGTCACCCATGAGTTCATCGAGGCCGGATAACCTTGCCAGTGCACAAAATATTCTGGTCGTCCATTCCGACGTCGGGTCTTGAGCACTTTGTCCACTTGATAGACTTCTTCCTCCCGATGAATCACTTGTAATTCCTGGGCATAAAAGGATCCTTTGATCTCTTCTCCACTCAAGTCTTTGATCTTGTACATTTTGGTACCATGAGGGTTCTTGAGAATGTTGGAGACAATGAACTCTTCCGTCGACCAATTCGCTTCATACCCTCGTCCAAACGTTCCTTTATCACGTGAAATACGTACCCGTGCTCCCACAGGGATAGACTTTCCGGGACTGCAACCTTTTTATAGTTTTGTCGGAGACGTTTCGCATTGTTTCGTTTCACTTCCTCGGTATTGGAGGCATTCACATCCATCGGGGTGAAACCTGTGGATGAATGGGTGCTGTGATTGTATGCATACATGACATCTGCGATATAATCCACCCAATTCTTGTGATTGGTGGCTGTAAAGATACGTTCCAATTTATTCTTGACCGTCCGGTTCAAGCGTTCGACATGAGCACATTTATAGGGACTGTAGATGGAAAACAATTCAATAGCGTGCTTGTCCAAGACGTCTTTCACCGGTCGGTTATAAAATTCACGACCTTGATCCGTTTGCAGTCGTTGCGGGGTGGGAATGGTTGCGAAAATGGCTTCTAAAACCCCCGACACTTCTTTGGCACTCTTGGTCTTGAGAGGGAATGCCCAGGCTTTGCGTGTAAAGATGTCCATCACCATGAGAATATACTTGTAGCCACGATTATGCTGTGCATACTTTTGATAATCGACAATATCCGCTTGAAATTGAATTTGCGGACCGCGTACACGATACGGGTGCAAGGGTTTAATACGATGCAATCGAGATTTGTGAAGGGTGTAGGTCGGTTGACGCATTAACCATTGTTTGACTTTTGTTTTTGAATAATGTGAAGCAGCAGCAAGTGCATTGACGCTTCCGTAGCCAGCGGGATGTTTGGGATTGTAATAAATCTTGTGCAACACCTCCTCCATCGACACAATCTGCTTGGTATTGACGTGGGGGTTGAAGATAGGCGGTATTCCCGTTGGAACAACAATTAAAGCTCGCCGTGATGGTGTACTGTGTCTCTGCGCTGTCGTCTGCGTTGCCTTGGCCGCAACAACGTCCAAAGATACGCGATAAGAATGAGGAGGCAATTGGCGCGGCTGCCGTTGCCATTACCTGAATGGTGAGCCATAGGATCCCAATTCAAGAACTCCTTTTTTACTTAAACGAGTATTGATGGATGATTTCAAGGGAGAACGCTTCGTCTTGGGAGAGGTGACAACCGAAGGTTTGACGACTTTCCCTTTCGATCGCTTGAGGACGGGTGGATCTGCGACGTGCGTGAGCGGAGGTTTTGCGGCGTGCGTGAGCGGAGGTTTTGTGGTGTGCGTGAGCGGAGGTTTTGTGGTGTGCGTGAGCGGAGGTTTTGCGGTGTGCGTGAGCAGAGGTTTTTCCATTCGCTTCCCATGATCATTGTCCAAATTGAAAAATTGGCGACGAAATTTATCGAACAAATACATCCGGGCGTTCCATGCAGCGATATCATTGGCAGTAGGACGGTGACGCACAATATCTCGTGCAATACGGTCAAGATGGGCTTGCTGAGGAGTCATCATCATGGTTCTCACCCTCTGATCTTCCGCTTGACGTTGCAACATGGTCGACATCAGTTGGGTACTGTCACCACCGCCGCCCATTTGCTGTCCGCCACCAGTGTGTTCATTCATGTCAGATTTGGGAACCACCACTAATTCACTAAAGTCCATTTTCGTTTTATTGGGTCTTTTGCTTAACTTAAACACAATCATCGGTGGATTAAATAAGTTGGTGCGAAATCGGTACTCAAACGGACAATTTGTAGTGAAATCAATAAAGAGGTAGGCATAATTCCCATACTTTTGAACCAATGTCGTTAAAATATCATGCACGACGCTCATATTGCCTTTTGGGAGCATTTTCCCCATGAATTGAGCCAATTGTTGTTGATTTCTCGGATTATTGAACGCGACCAAATAATGGACATTGCCATTACGCATACGTTGTTCTTTATCACCATACAAATACTGTGTGATTTGTACTGCGAAAAACCGTTTATGATGAGATCCTCTTAAAAATAAGCCCGTCACAGTTTCATTGTTTTGAGATTCCTGTTGTAAATCATCGAGAACAATTAAATCATTTTCTTGCAATTGATCAAAATCATCTTGGGTAGGCACACCCATTTTCAAGATCACCTCTTGTAACTCTTTATGAAATGGACTTTCTATCCCATAATACCACCAGACTTTACGAATGGGCTTTTTAAATAAAGTATGACGGTTCTTGATCATATTCGCCACAAACGTGGACTTTCCCGATTTACTAGGACCCGAGACAATCATGGATGAGTCATTCTCTAAACGGAAATCCATCTTGTCAAATCATAAAAGTCAGACATATATTCCATGCATCATGTATTAAACATAACTTAAAATTGTTTCCAAAACATAGAATCATTTCCAGAATAAAGAAGAGGTGGAATAAAACGTCCACGTGTACATGTCTTAAAGAGTGAGTTTTCAAGAGCAGTCACCATTTCACTCATCAATGTCCTTTCCATGTCATGGGTAAGAGGATTCATATTGTACCGTGCAAATGCTTCCTTCAACATGTTGGGAAAGGCGCGACGATGGATTTCGTAGGCACTACGCACAATGAAATAATGTTCAATATAGTTCAACACAGACCACTTCTCATTGACACACTGTCCTGCTTTGTACCATGAGGATGACACATACCACTGACTCTCCTGTTTATGTTCCACCATATCCTTGAACATTTCGAGGAATCGATTGATCCATTTCTCGGCTTGTATTTGATCACCGTCAAAGATATGCAGCGCGTGTAACTCTTCCCGGATGCGAATGTACACACCGAGTGCTTGCGCCTTGGCATAATCCGTCCGCATCATCTTCCAATCCTCTTCCTCCGTGGGTTGAGCACTCCACCTCTGAGAAAGCATGTTTGTCATCTCATCCTCCTTTTGTTTCATAAGTGCAATACTGTCCTCTAATTGGGAGAGATGATCGAGATCATTTATAAAGTGTTTGAGTTCCTCCCAATCAATATCCTGTTTAGATTGCACCATGTGTATCAGATCAAATAAACCACTGGAGGGAATGTGTGTCTTCTTTATATCGAGTGTCATCTTTGTCTTCTTCTTCTTCTTCTTTTCCCCCACCACTGTGCTCTGACATTCCTCCACCTGTTTGATACAGACTTGGATTTGATCCACAGTAAAACACAGTTTCAGAGTCTTTGTCTGTGGATTATAGTATATGCCTGTGACGCGGAAGATGGTATTTGCTTGAAGGAAGGTATTCACCTTGAGATTGGCAAGAAGATGTCCAATAGTGGCCAAACTAACCTTCTTGTTCTTTCCATTCTCCTTCATCAGGAAGATGGGCGTGTCCTGCTTTAGCTTCATAAAGACACTGTCGTAGGCCGATTTCTTGTGTGCATAACCGAGACAGGAGATAAAGTTGTAGGCAGATTCGGGTTGGACTTGTTTGTAGAGGGATTGTATCGCATCTTCCAACGTCTCCAAATCGCGTGAGACGGCTTGAGAAATGGTGAAGAGGGAGGTGAGTTGATCGGAACCGTACCCACTGTTATTGTACGTTTGTGCACGCCATCCATAAAATCCCGTGGCAAACACGAGTTTTGAGATGTCTCGTCGTGATTGCCAATCCATCGCATCCATTGTCACATTCTCTCCGCGAATGGGATAATATCCAGTGTTATTCCATTTCTTGCCCAATACCAGACGTGTGATGGGCAGAGGCTCCAACTGTGGTTGTGCCTTGGTAAGGTAGTTCTTCTCGGCTTTCCCATTCGTATGGAAATAGGGCTCCGTCGCTTCAACAAAGACTGGCTTCGATGTCGGTGTATCTGACGAATACGTGACTTTCACCTTCTTCGCGAGAGGAGCTTCCAACGTGTTCGTACGTTTACCCATGACTGAATGAAAATGACTGAAATGGCTCAGTTTATATAGAGTTGAGCGTGGGAAAATTTCTTCTCATTGGTTGACACCCACGCCTACAAGTGCTCTGATTGGTGCTCCGTCAAATTCACGATGAATCATTCATTTTTGGTGGTGTACGGGGCTTGTCCCTTTTTGTAGGTCAAATTCACGAGATAACGCTTGATTTCATGGGAATTTGCTGAGTCATTTTACGATAACATCGGTCGATTTGGTGTGGAAAAGGACCTCAGAATTCTCGATAAATCACCTGATTTTACGAGGATTTGTAACAGAGTGTGTTCTTCAAAGTCACAGTGAATCGATTGATATCATGGGAAAATAACACATCAAATCCGTAGTATTTTTAACGATGTCATGGGAAAATCATCCTTTAAATCTTCGGTATATCGTTTGATTTCATAGGAATTTTACTGTGTGAACGTGACTTATTCACACTCTTCGGTAAATCGTTCGATTTCATGGGAATTTCATTGTGCGGTTTGGTGGGGTTGAGGATAGGCGTTTTGGACATATCATAATTGACGACTTCCACATCGAGTAAGGGTTTTCCACTCTCTTTACGTTTTTTGATATCTTTCATCATTTTTCGACCAGATAAGAGGGTAACCAAAATGAATATGACGAGTGTAAAGAATTGTGATAGGGTTTCTTTGAATGAACCAATGAGTGAACATTTTAAATCTCCTCCGTTGGCTGTTGAAAGTGTGTTCACTATGGATTGAACATTGTCCATGATGATAGTGTTGATGACGTGGGTATGGTTTACTTAGTGTTTGGAGCCGATCGATGCATGTAAGGCTTGTTTGAAAGCTGCTGGATTATCGTGATATGCCATGGCATAGGCTTGTGCGAAGGGGATTTGTTTCTTGTTAAATTTCCGTTTTTGGCCCAAGTATTTGCGAGTTTGAGGGGGTGGTTTCACAAATTTGCGGAGAATGCCTTTGTAAGATTGAATAAACTCATGCTGTAAAGGTGTTAATTTCCCTGGATTCTCTCGCATTCTGCTCATGAGTGCTTGCATATCCTTGACATATTCCTCAGGCAATTGATCGAGATGACGGTTAATTTTCTTTTTCGAGCATCCTATCCCTGAACTTAGGGATTTCAGTACATTGGTAAAGTCCTGACGTCGACTTGAACATGATTCACACTGACACGTCATTCTTGTCTATCATCCTCTATCCCACATAACTTAGTTTACATGGCGTTCACCAAATTCATGTAGCGTGCGTGGACGTCTGCATTTTGGTTGGTTAAGTGGGCAATAAACTCTTCCTTTTGAGTCAGCAAGTCACGCATGCTTTCCAATGTCTCATCCAAATAGTCTCCATTGCCATCTGTACGATTGGGTTCATGAATGTGTTGATTAAATGCCTCTTCCAACACGTGCAAGATGCGTTTGCGAGCATTTAAATGACGTTCATGGAGACGAATAGAATCGTTCAACAGTTGAACAATGGCGCTGTTTTTCAAATTGTTCAGTTGAATAATGTACTCGTGGGAGTTGTCAATGACAGGTGAATTGACTGGGTAAAACATTCTTTCCTCCACGGGGTGTGCGTCCATGGGTTGTTGAGAGGTTCCTACCCCACTGAGTGTTGTTGTTGAGGGGTTCCTACCCCCACCGAGTGTTGTTGGCGAGGTTCGCTTGATTCTTGTACCTCTGGATTTCCCACTGTGTTCGACATGGCTTGGACATAACTGTTGTGATCATTGACAGGACCTGGGTAGTTATCAAATGTCACATGACTTAGTGTAGGTTGAATATTCTCTAACGATAGAGGACTCATATCAATCTCATTCGCAGCCATGGCTAACACATCGGGCGGCAATCGATTCCATTCTTCTTGTATTTGATGGACCGTATGGGTGGGATCCGGGGGAGCATCCACTCTGGCTCGATCGTCAACCATACTTTTCACGACAGCTTGCAGCATAGCGTGAGACGGATCAGGTGTTGCTAAGGCGCGATGATCCGCTGGAGAAGGTCGAATGAGTGCTTCTAGACTATCGTCTGCATCCAAATCTGTATTCATAGGTTGAGGGGGTCGCAAGGAGGTTGTACGACGTGCGGTGGGTGATAATTGACGATCTTGTCCTGTCAACGTAGAGGACACCTTCAAAGAGGATCTCGGAACATGCTGTTGAATAATATACTTGAGTTTGCTCACATTTTCTCCCTCCATTCGCTCGTTTAAAATATGGGTATGTTGCCGCGCAAATTGTTGAGCTGTCTTCCTATCCACCGTTCCATCGAGGGTTTCCCCGCATAGACATGCATAGATGAACTCTTCACTTGCTTTGATCTCTTCTTTTGATTTATATTTTAGATGGTGTGAATTATAAATATGCCTTCTCAGACGATCTTTTTGATAAGGGCATTTACAGACAGGACATAGGGTTATTCTCAATTTTCGCAACGTCAGGGTCTCTTCACTTTCACGCGCTCCTCCCTTCATGGTTGATTTTTGTGGTGTGTTCCTGTGCATGCTTAAATACATTTGTTGGCCATTGAAACAAAATACTGAAATGAGCACAGATACGATTCAATGTCTCTTTGATATAAATAAGACTTGCTGCTGAAATCACACGTTTATGATACAGCTCTTGTACATAGGTCAAATGTTTTTCATTCATAAACTTCCATAGTGTGTCCTCATACAAAACGTCATCCTCAAAAATAGCCATGAGTAAATACACACGTCCCACGATGGAATAGCGGTCATTCAGTACCAATTGATTCAAATAGACGGTGGACGTGTCGGTAAACTCTTCTAATGTGGGGATATCATTGCCTCGGATGCGTTCATCGAACCAAAAATCAATAAGGATCTTCATCCGCGCTTGGTGCGAAGGAGTGGTCGAACTGTCTGTGGGCGTGATGTCCATCTTCCACGCGATCGTCTTTTTCGAAGATGTCTTGTCCGAATAGGGCGATGTCGTCTTTTTCGATAATAGGGTAGGAGTAACATGATCTTATTTGAGAGAGTGTGAGGATCCATAACTTAAATAGTCACTCATCGCGGTGAGTATGCGTACAATCTCTCTCAGAAGAAAAAGGAGTACCAGTAGCATGTTTTTCCAAATCTATCAACCCCAATAGCAGAATGCTTATCATATGGAAAAGCAACATGATTCATACAACGACATTCTTTATTCATACTTAGTCTGCGTCGCTTACATATTCTTCTTCTTCTGATGTCCATCCAACAGAGAAATATTCAAAATTAAACGTTATACAATAGACACCAAGAATCTCTTTGTTATCACTGTCCATAAATTCATAGTCCCATACGTTCTTTAGTGAGGCTAAATAGTCATCCATTTCTTCGACGTCACTTTCATAATACCGTTCACTGACACCCATCAATGGTGGAGAACCATTTCTTTTGTATTCATAAATCGTGAATGTATCCATGGAGAGTTCACATTCAGGCTTCACTTTGATCTTCTCCTTCACATAGGGAATCACTTTCTCCAACATCGCGTGCGGTTGACATGTCGTTTTCGGGTAAATAATGAGCTGATTTGGATAGCTGTACACGTGAAAGTCTTCCATCATGTATGTGTCTTGAACGTTTCTCTATTTTTACCTAGTTCTCCAATCGATAGGTGCTCCGACATGGAATGGGGCACGTCCAATGCTCCGTTCTGTGCTCTGAGCATGGAATGGGGCACGTCTAATGCTCGGAGCAGGGGGTGGGGCATTTGCAACACTATAAAGCCAAGCCGAAAATGTTCCACCTTCATAACACTCGTGAACATTCAAGAAGATTAGACATGATTTACCAACGTGACGAACACCATTTCCAACAAGTGGACCCCACAGACATTTTTATTTTACAACGTGACAGTGAAGATGAACCTGAAGTGATCCCAGACACTCCACCACCGACCCCAGAAGAAGAAGTGATGGACCGTATTCCCTACCTCCGACGCCACCCACCATCGATGGGCCATTTCCCATCCCACCGTCACCCTCCGTCACCGATCCCGGACCACCAAGTCTGATCAGCGAGAATCGGGAACTTGACTTTCTAGACGACGAGAAGGAGAATACGACACCTAGCTCCGATGACTATCCTGAACTCGATCTTCGACCCACTCGCCGTCCCTTTCGCGAACCATTGTCGAACCTTAGTGCTTATTTGAACCGTCGAACAGAGCTTGACAACATCAACGAAGCTATCGCCAACTGGGACAGTGTGGACTTTATAAGTGAAGTCAGTGACTGGGTTTTTTAAATGTAATCATTCTTTCTATCTTGTTTTCTTCTCAATAAACATACATGGTAAGCTATGACTATTTTATTCAAGGGTGAACTGGGTTATAGGACATATCATGATAGAATAGAAGTTAAAATCAATGATTGAATTTTAAGATTGGAAATCGTTCATAAAAATTTTACACGTTAGCATTCATAAAATTGACAGTGCTATCATTCCCAAGTCAATGATTATCAAAAATAACAGGTCATTGGAATAACATTTTATTATAGAGATGCACTTTCTTGAGTTATTTCACAACATGCATTATTCTTGCACAAGGTACGATGTTCGGCATAGTCACTTAAGTTACAATAATGAACAATATAAGACTTGTGGAGTTGTCCATTGTCCACCGTGGTTGATTCATGCATCACAGTGATGGGATCAACCTTGGTCCAGGCCCATGCAGCTTCACAGGAATCATAATTTAAATACAGTGTATGCACATAAAGTCGATAGTGTAGTTCAAAGCAATAATGAAGAAGAATCTCAACCACATCTGACAGTGCACAGTGGTACCCATACTGTACCTTGGCAGCTTGCGTTTCTGTGAGTGCTTTCCCTCGGCGTAAATGTAACAGGGCTCGACGGTACGCTTCTTTCCCTTCATACTGGGAATGATTCATCCAGTGACATCCGCGACGCATATGTTCCTTGTAACCAAGTCTATACACTTCACTATCCCGCATACATGAGGTGAAAATATTCCAATGAGAGTCAATGCGTTGAGACCATTCGGGGAGAGAAATACTATCCATGGTCACTTTTTCCAAGAGTTTTATGCTTTTCAACCAAGCTCTTTCCATCTCCGATAATCCATTCCCTACAATCAGTTCCGCGTCTCCATACTCGCGTGTCATTTCATGGACCCAGCAATTAAAACGGTGAATAATCACATTCTCTTCTGCACCACATTTCCCAATCACACGTGGGTTGAGACCATGAATAAATTGAGTCGCAAAAACATCACACCCCGATGACTCATGTTTGATAAAGTCATGGAAGCGCGATGTAATGGTCACATATCCAGTCGGTTTATCGTCTCTGGGCGTATAATGACACCAAATGGCAGCGACTTCCTGCATGGGATCTCCTTCCGTATCAAATACGATGAAATTGCGCACCGGCTTCTTCTGCTCCACCCACCATTGTTGTACTTTAGGATGATCAAATGTAATGGTATAAGAACCTTGCATGAGCTCGCCCAAGTGCTGAATCCGACGCATCGTGAAATGAATCTCGTCTTGTGTGTCTCGACTTATATACCCGTCCCTAGGGTGGTGTACAACATGATTGGTTTAGCGATGATGACGTCTCCTTCGACGTTTTCCTCCTCCTGATATTTTATTCGCTAAAGCACTTACGCCTGCGGCACCGGCTGCACCCGCTGCTCCCAACGCTGCAGCTTTCCCTGCGGCAATAAGTGCAGGGACGAGGGGGAGTAAAAATGGGAGGATGCCTCCTCTTTGTTTACGACTCCCGCGGTAGATTCCACCCTTTTGTCTTCGACTTCCACGGTAAATACCCCCTTTCTGACCTCCGCCTTTTTGACGACGGCTTCCGCGATAAATACCTCCACGTTGCATGATTGCTGTGTTAGGATAGATGACTCTACTTAGTTCTTACGCTTCCCAATCAGAACTTAGTCACAACAATAGGAGAATGATCACTACATTTATTCATCATCCAAATCTACATTATACGTGAACCAATTCAATTGGTTCTTAAAAACAATGGGTTTCAGAGGTCTCCCTCGTTTCTTACTAAAGTCAAATGAATATTTGCGTGGGTCCCGATTTCTATTCTCTGGTCGAAGCGAGGCTTGGGGGACACTGTTCACTTCCTTGGGTGGATTCGGTTGACTCTCATATATCCGTTTCAACTTTTCGCGCTGATTTTTCCATATTTTCTTGGCCATATGCTCCTTATGCAGCGAGATAAATTGACGGACCTTCTCTTCCTCCACGTCACGGTGCAGCATCTCACCACAGACACACATATAGACAAAGTTGTCGATTGCCTCATTCGTCTTGCTCCACGACGGATTCCATCCACACACCTCCTTATGTTTTTTGCAAACATGTTCCCATAAGAAAAATGCTTGGTACATGTTATGACACCAGGGACAGCGTGCCAACTTCACTTTTGACAAGTCGTACAGATATGAATTCGTACTCTCCGGCTCCACTGGGCGATTCGGGTCCAAGGGTTCGGTGGGCATATACATGCTCAAATAGGGACATAAATGTTCATTCCATTCGTTCTCCTCCTCCTGAATCTTCTCATCACAGTACCTGCACCGACCCACACATGGATGTTTATGGTAAGCTTCCATATTATAGTCTTGTTTGCAAAGCAGGCAGGTGAACTCACTCTCCTTGTCGCCCCAATAACCTCTATCCAGTGAGCACTGATGATCGGTAGTCCACCATTTCCCACAACGATCGCAATACTCCTTCCCTATCTCCTTGCGTCCATGACGGATGCATTGTGAAAACAGTCGGAAGCGTTTATTGCAAAACTCGCACTCATAATAGGGTTGAGGGCGGGGACGGACTGTGGTTCGCCTCTTCTTTGTTGGTGGCTCCATTATATCGTGGTTCAGATCATGTATCTTACGTAAACAATGAACCAAACCCAATGTCAATCTGCATACACAAGATTCCTCCAAAATAATGACACTCCAGTTGAGAACGTAACTTCTTCTGCAACGAATCGATCAGTTCTTCCACGTCCCAATCGTCACCAATGTTCAAATAGCGATAGGACACGTCCAGTGCACCTTTGGGGAACTTTGCAGATGTTCGAATATCAAACAAGAAGCGTGGTCCATACAGTATTACATTCAGCAACTGAATACGAAGCTCTGCAATAATCTTCTCTAACGACACACTCTTCTCCTTTGTCGGAATAATATACAGTGTATTACAGTCTCGTTCCACAATAAAGTCTTTCGATGAATAAGGTGTATAGGATATCTCCTCTTTGGGATGACGTGTCGCAGCCAGAGAGCGTAACGTTGCTGTTGTCGGCATAGGATGAGAATGAATTTCTCTGACAGCGCTTTCCTTATATACCGTGCGGTGACTCATCACACGTGCTCGGCGCCGCGTGCTCCGATTGGTGCTCCGTGCTCAACCCCCAAGTGCGCCGATGCGTGCTCTGATGCGTGGGCGTGTGCTCTGTTTCCTGTCTTCTTCGCTACTGATGCGTGGGCGTGTGCTCCGATGTCTTCTTCGCTACTGATGCGTGGGCGTGTGCTCCGATGAATGGAGCAAGGACATGTACTTTAGTGCAAATGGTGAAAAAGGGGCTAGAACTGGCTACTGATGTGCCAATCCAAAGATAAATGGCCTATTGCTCCTGATCATCAAATGCGTGGTTCACAAGATGCTGTAATCTCGCTTGAAGCTAAGAAAGAAGAATCAAAGGCAACAGTGTGTGTAGCTCAACGATTTGAAGAATCAGCTATTTCAAAACTTATTTCGCGAAGCTCTGATTATAATAGTATAAGAAGAGTTATTGCATGGATACTGCGCTGGAGATATTCTGCGAAATCGAGGATGACTGTGATGACAAGAAGTAAAACTCGAAGTGCTTCTCATAAGCAAGAATTGACTACTGAAGAAATTGCTCGTGCGGAAATCACTATCATTCGATATATCCAAAACCAAAGCTTTGAGCAAGAACTACAGGATTTGAACAATTGTAAGAATATCTCGAAAAATAGCGTCTTGAACAATTTTGATCCGTATTTGGATGATAAGGCGTTACTCCGCGTCGGAGGTCGTCTTCAGCATTCTTGCTTACCTCATAGCAGTCAGCATCCAATAATACTTCCTGATAAAAGTCGGTTGACAGAACTTTTAGTGAAATCAGTTCATGAAAGAGGATGTCATGCATCGTTGGAAGGTACGATGTCATTACTTCGACAAGGTTATCATATTATACATTTGCGACAAGTGGTCAAGCGAGTTTGTAGAAATTGTTTGGTCTGTGAAAGATTTCGAACGAGGCCATATCAACAGAAAATGGGTAATCTGCCTGAGCATAGAATAGTACCTGCTCCAGCATTCTACGACGTTGGCCTGGACTTTACTGGCGCTCTGCAAATTCGAGATGGAAAGGAAGTCAGAAAATGTTACATTTGTGTTTTCACATGCCCGCACAGTCGTATGGTACATTTTGAATTGACATTGAATATGACCACAGAAGAATTTCTCCAAGCATTAAGGAGATTTCTTAATCGTCGTGGAACCTGTAGATTGATTGAATCCGACAATCAGACAACATTCAAAAAATCGCAAAGGCTCCTAGACCCTAGATTTCAGTGTAAGGTGTGGTCAACTTTGGATAAGAGCAAGATCGATAGATTCAGCTCCGAAAGAGGAATCAATTGGAAATTCATAACCGAACGTAGTCCTTTTAGAGGAGGATATTGGGAACGAATGAATCGAAGCTTGAAGGAGCCTTTGAGAAAGGTACTTGGAAAATCTTTGTTGACCTATACCGAGCTATATACAATTCTAACCGATATTGAAGCTGTATTGAATCAGAGGCCTCTGTCCTATCATGGGTCGGACCCTATGGATCCTGCTCCAGTAACACCAAGTCAATTGGCTATCGGGAGAAATCTTCAAATGCCCATTATTGCTGAAACTGGCAAGGTAACTATATCGAAGCGGTATCAATATCTACAACAAATTCAGAAACATTTTTGGCAGCGTTGGTCTGTAGAGTACTTGCCAAAGCTTCAAGGCCGATCGAAGTGGCAACAAGAATCTAAACCAATCAAGCTCAATGATGTTGTTCTCATCAGTGAAGATGGAACTAGCCGTCCAACATGGCCGATGGGACGTGTTGTGGAAGTGTTCCCTAGTAGAGATGGATTGATCAGAACTGTTAGGCTAAAAACACAAAGGGGATACCTAGTTAGGCCTATTCAGCGATTGCATTTATTACAAAGTTCTGTTGATGTTTGTTGATCCTTCTTTGAAGAATCAAGGGGGGAGTGTTGTGAATGTATGCAGCTTTGTCATCGCTATTAATAGTTAGCAGACGCAGCGCGCACGTGACGGTTTGATGGATGGTTGGAGAACGATAGCGGTTGGCTGCTCGTTTGTTGACTGCTGTTGTGAGTTAAACTTCACTCTTTTCTTGTCGACCGAGTAGGAACGTGACCGACAGTAAAATGGCTGCTATTTTCATTTACGTGATGCTCCCCACAGTTTGTGACGACGTTTGACGTTGACGTTTGATAGTGACATTATCACATTTGATACGCCATTACGTATTGGATATTGGACATTACTACGATTCCGACTACTAGTGGACATTATTCGGAGGCACCGTGGATATTCGTAAAGGACGTATTACTTGTAAACTGTTGCAAAGTGGTGAGCTTACTGTTAAACGGTCGATTTGTGCACATGATTATTTTTGGTATCTCTGTTTCTCAGTTTCCTATAATAAAATTGAATCACGATAAATTTGTTGAATTTTTGATATTTAATTTATTACAATTATCATTTAATATGACATTGTGATACAATACAGCATTACTAGTAATTGCCCCTAAAAAATTTGTTTTCTAAATGTATGTGTTGTTTTTAATTATTTTGTATGATTGTTTTGACTTAATGTGCTTACCTTAAAACCAATATTACATTAAATTTTAGAAAGCCTCTTTATAGCGAACTGCCCTTGAATTCTCTTATGTGGTCCCTTGAAATTCACTATGTAGAGGTTCGACTGTATGTTGGAAAATCATAATTTTAAGCACGCTTAAATGTGATGCCGGTGCATCATACTATAGTCTGAAAAATATCCGATTACATATTAGCTTGCTCTTAGTTCGCATGCATTTTTAGATTCTTTATAATCTTTAAATAGCCGTGCAAGCAAATGTGCCATGCGTGAGATGATATTCGTTATTATTAATGTGCCTACTATAAGCAAGCTTGCGCTTGCAATCGGTTTTGTGTGATGCTTTACTCGGGGAAATAAACTGAGGAATTGATATTTTAATGACACTTTTGAGGAATCCTTTTGTAACGCTTCCATCAACTGGAAGATTCCTCAAAAGCCTCATTAACCCTTGGCTACCAAGCTCCTTTTTCAGAGTTGAAGTTTGCTTCGATAAGAAGGAAAATCTTAAAACGCAATTTGCCAGCGATGTTATTCTTGCCGTCTTCCCAGGTCAAAGTCTTACGAAAGTGAGCGAAATATCACTCCTGAAATATACACTACTGACAAACGCGCGGTGACGGTTAACCGAGTGCTCAACCGCACGACAAGCCAACCGCGCCCGCCCCTATTTACTAGTGTGTTCACTGACGCCACAAAGTTTAGAACAATTTTAAAGCGATCTTAAAACAATTTAAGACAACAAAAGCACTGTTTGCGATTACATTCTTACAATTGGTTATTTTGGTTATTCTTGGTTCTCGTGCTTGCAACAATAATGCATTGTGTCTCATGTGATGTGCTTTCAGTTTTCTTTTTGCAAATACAGATATTTAAAAATCTATATAAAATGGAATAATAAAAACAAACTAAAAAACATGGTTTTTTACATCATTCAAGCAAAATTGCCCTCTGATTATCGTCAGTAGAGCCCTCTTCTGATGGCTGTTATTCCTACAGGCCTATTTCAATTATAGACGACAAATGCATCTATCGACGATGAAGGTTCTTCTAAAATACTGTTGTCGACGAAAAAGACTATCTTTTTAGATACAATGATAATATGCATAGACGAAATGTTCTTGTGTAGAGAACACGCGAAAGCACAGGAACTTTGCATGAGGTAATTGAAAAAGCTGCTCCATTGTGCACATTTGCGTAAAATGTTGCTATAAAACCGAAACTTAAATGCATTTTAGTTTCATTTTTGTATATAAAGTTGGCAATGTGCAGTTCTTGCATTTCTGGAAGTCTTTCAGATTGAT
The DNA here is from genome assembly GCA_907163375.1 of Prostheceraeus crozeri. NCBI lineage: Eukaryota > Metazoa > Platyhelminthes > Polycladida > Euryleptidae > Prostheceraeus > Prostheceraeus crozeri. The sequence continues at coordinate 419,063 of CAJQUW010008346.1, read as the reverse complement.
AAGGTAATTTTACCAAAAAATGTCATTATAAAGTCAGTGTTGGACAAAATGTTCCAATTTGAGCCTTTAAAGGTTAAGGTAAATAGACTACTCAGATCAGGCGCTTCGGATTACATAAGTGAAATTCTAAGAACACAGGTCAAAATTGAAAGTATATGCAATAAAAAAATTGCTCACCAAGTTGCTTGATCATCAACAATGCTAAGAGGACAAATCCGAAAAAGTTATTTGAAGCAGTCAATAATCCAGTGGTAACGATTTCGCTCACTGGATAAGAAATTTCACAGGCAAATTCATAAATCAAGGGAGTAACCGCGTTGCAAAAGAATCCGCCAGAAATCATCGCTATGTAAACATATTCTGGAAAGAACAAACGCACAAAATAAAGATATTGAGGGGTCCCAAAACCAAGTATATCATATGAAAAAAGTTTAGTTAATTAATGGCAACTGATGGGAGACTATTCATAAGTTCCAATGCGATATCTATCTCGCTTCTCCCTCGCAAAAATATTTGCTGTTAAAAATATATTTCAAAGCTTCATTGATAAAAGATATTCTGATCGGTCCGAGTGAAAGATATGAACTTTTGAGCGATTGAGATCAATAAGAATCATTCAAGCAAATAAGAATCACAGCAATAATCAAAACATAGCATTGCACAAAATAGTCAGATGTGGTACCAAAGACTTGAGACGTCGCGAAGACTTGCAATACGATTATGACAAATGTCCACTGAGAAGATGCTGTGGAATGATAGAATTCAAAATATTATTACAATCTAAAACTGACTGAAACAATGTTACAACTTGGTGGCGTTGAATTTTCAATCTTACGATAATTATCTCAGTCACCGGCATTGATCTCCAATAGTTGTATTCTTTGTGTTACATACGCCAATTTCAGGAAAGGAAACTTGGGAAGTACATGTGGTACGTGTGCTACCCTAGTTTTTCTTCCTGAACTGCGATTACCAGTATGTCTTAAGTAAACTTGCACTTTATTTTGGTGGTTTAACCTTCACTTTAATTCCTGTATTCAGTCAATGAAGCTATAACTATAATCACATGCAAAACACAAACTGTTGGATTAAAATGTAATGATTTTTATTAAAGTTTCCTGATCGGGTGAATTGATAAATCAGTGGGTGTGTGGATTAAACTTGAAAAATATCGCATAAATGTGATAAGTATGTAATAAGTAGTGAAGTATGTTTTTATGATGAAAATTGTAGATTCACCGATTATTACATACAGAGCTATAAGTACAGGTACTAGGCCTAAGTAGTGAATCTTAATTGCTGACTTTATTCATCCTGTTAACATCTGGCAACAACATTTTGTTTTCGTTCCTCCTAAACACTAAAATCTAGCCTTTAGGCCATTATTATGCAACTTATAAAGCTACGTTCACACATGAGAGAAGAACCTGAGATTTGACCTCAAATCAAACCTGAGACTGAGACCAACCCGTTCACACTTGAGAGACAGATCTCAGGAAAAAAAGCTGCCCCTCATTTTCTTGAGCCTCTCCTTCACTGAACTATCGACGCTGAGACTCGCTGAGACATGACCTGAGATCTGCTGAGACCTAGGTCTCAGACCTGTTCACACTATCGACATCAGGTCGCAGATAAATTGAAAAATGCTTCTATTTATACCCCTTTGTTGCGCTAACTCTCAGGTTCCGTTCAGACTATGTGAGAGCTTGCTGAGACTCATGATCATTTTGTCATAAATCGTTATGAAGAATAGACGTGGGGAAGCCGCTGAAAGCCTATAGGTATTCGTAAAATACTCCACGTAAACAGCTCATCAACTCGTTTACGTAGGTTGTTTAATGCATTGCTATTTTAACATAATGAGTAATTTTGATAATTTTTACTTAAATGATTTCCTTTGAACTTAAATCTCAAATTATTTTTGATGTATAGTCATTTAGATTGGTCCTTTTCGTCAAATTATTTCAGTCCAAGTATGAAATGCTCATAAGCCTACTGGGCCTGCTTTCAAGCACTGAAAATCAAATCAAACAATCAACGACTTCTGAAAACATGTAGCAAAAAGTTCTTCACAAACATTTATCAAGCGCAAAACCATCGAGGTGGTCTATGGTATGAAGTACTAGCATTTCTTTTCCCTAGGTTCTATGCCTCCTTCAAAATGTTCATCAATAGTAGATAGCCTACCACAAAAATAGCCTAAATTTTACATAGTCTAGAAGTTCTTCTAACTTCCCTCTCTCGGGCGAATTCAGATCAGCTCTGTCATGTTACTTTCTAACAACCTCTTTCAACCTCTCCATGTTGAGGAGAGGTATAGTTTTACCACCTTGTAAAGCTACCAGGAGAAGGAATTCGTTCTTCCCAGCTGCAGCAATAATTGTTAATAACACTTGGACCGACTGACTTAACACTCGTGTTTCAACATTTTCTGATCGTTATATTTAATCTTACACTTGGACAGCATTTAATTTTTATTAGACTGTTTCCGTGCACCAGTGCTAATTGTACCAATTTTGAAATGTCTTTGTCGTATATATATATATATATATATTTGCTCTCTCTATATTTGTATTTGTATGTGCCTAAGATTTATGATTTCCATTTACTTTGCAAATATATAAACGTTTCTCTCTTTCTCTCATGAACTTAATCAATCTCATGTTTTTAATTTTCTACTTGGGGCCATGCACCTAGATGGTGAAATGACTCATCCTCTTCTTTCAAACTTTGATGAAAAAAGCTCTCGATTGAAGAGCTTATAAAATATACCTAAATAATAATCAGTTTCTAATGGTTTGCAAGGTTGGACCTTGGGTTTTGGGTCGTCCTTGGGTAAGTGATACAAAGCATGTTTTTTTCTATACAAAACTTGGGTCTGCTGCACTATTAATGCTGCATATACGACCTACACAAACAAAGTTATAAAATTGATATTTTGATTTGAGTCGTAATAAGATCATAAAGTTCTGATTTTTTAAACAAAGTTTCACTCAATTCACAGAATATTTCAGAAATCAAATACTAGTGATGAATGGATATTTCACTTTGTGCTTGACAATGCCGCGCATTGAAAGTTCTTACATATTGCATTTGCTGCAAGCTTACATGTATTTTGCAGCACACTAAATTTTTACATATTTCATGCATTTTACATGGATATCTTCGCAGTTATCTTCACACCCTTAAACTTTCTGCAATAGCCGACATTTATCCAAAAATGAATTAATTCCAATTTCGTATTCTATACATGTTTAACCATGCACTGACTACGCAGATGCCATTTATCAAGTCTGTTTGTATTTCTGATTGATAAAATGAAACAATTGCTTTGTTATGAGCAATGTACAGTTCAATCATAATTAAATCAAAAATCTTCAATTAGTCAGTATATCAGTGTAGGTTAAAATAAAGGAAAGTTTTATTACGTGATACGCGTACTTAGGCTTCTAATTGCAGTTATTGCAATAAAAAATCGCTTCACACTAATACCACATTTCTCATGGAATCAATTGGAATTTTAGCCTATGGAAGAATTCTTATGGCAGCACAAAATACAAAGAATGTACTTCGTTTACTTGATTCTACTCAATTATTGAAACTTGGGTTTTGGGTTTTGACCCAAATTTAGGGCATACCCAATACAAGTTTTTGTCCAATCTTGAGTTTCGGCCTACTTGTGCATTTTTCCTTTGTAACTGATTTAAACGAGTATTGCTGGAATATTTTACTGAGTTATGAAACTCAGTATACTGAGTTAAACTTAACTTGCCTAATTTCCGGCAAACTCGGTTAAATGAGTTTCTTGAAAAACTGAATTGACAACATTGGTTTCATTCGGCATGCATGTGGGAATGAACTAACCGAAGAAATCCTAATTAAAAGATTCCTGCTTGTTGAAATTTTATGCGCGTCGTGATTCAACGCATTGACATTAAGTTGACTATTGCGTATCTTTACGAGCATGTAGATGCAAGTCCCCTGTTTTTCATGTTTTTTCTACTACTGACTATTCAGTGTCCCGTTTTTGGTAGTAAAAAAACATGGCCACTATGATATAGCTCAGAAAATAATTTCATCAATCAAGTTAAAGTAGCCTGTACATGCCTCATCATGTTTCTGTCTGATTCATCGTAAATTCAGATTTCTGAAAGAAGTAAGAAGTGAACATATTTATAAATATCACAAACATCGTAAATATCATCAAATGAATCACTAGCTCAGACTGAACTAAATTGACTTGTACAACCAACACAATTCCGCGAACATATGTGTATGAAATAAATGAGCGCCGAATGCACAATCCAGTTGGATATTGATAACAAGGAAGTCTCAGAAAAGTTGAAACGCATATAACTTTTGCTGAGACATGGTCGTTGTCTCAGTTGAAGGTCTCAGGGTTGTTCACACTTGAGACAAGGATCGTGGAGTTTGTCTCACAGGCTTCTCTCAAACGCTTGTCTCATGACTGTTCACACTATCTCTCAGCAAACGTGGTGAGTCTCCCCCGGGTCGCCGCGCACAAATGACAACGGATGAAGTTAGTGGGTCTCAGGCATGTCTCAGGACTGTTCAGACAACGTGGAGTTAATCGCAGCATAATTTTGATTGACGATTGAAATCGACGACGGAAACTATAATCTTGACGTTTGATTGGATGATTGCCTGAGTCTCAGGTCTCAGCTCTCATGTGTGAACGTAGTTCAACGGTTGAAAAGCACTGCCTCTTACTGCCTTTGACTCTCACCAAACGTGAGCGAAGCTCAGAGCGGCACAGCGCTCGTGAATCGATCAGGCAGTGCATTGATTGGCAGCAGGGTAAAAGTGCAAACCGCAGTAAATGTGGCGAAAACACCGGCAGCATGATTGGAATTCGTCACACGGCCACAATACCAGACAAAAGCATAATAGAACAATAGAATTGAGTGTTTAGAAACTTGTCGACTTTAGTCGCCAATGGCGCTCTATGGGTAAGTCGACAATGGCGCCGAAAGGGTTAAGTAAAAAAAGAACAATATTTGCTCTATCCTAAGTGATGCACTGGTTGTATTTGTGATCTTGTGTGTGTGATCTTTAACTTACCAGCTTTCACAGGAATGACTCCTATGCATAGTAAAGCAAAAGCTCCGTACGACATTCCCGAGACAAGAACACCCACAACTAGTAAAGGCTTTAGCATCTTTTTATTGCAATCTGTTATAGCACTGAAAAAGAGAGCGCCAGGAACACCAGCCAATGAGGAAAAAGTACCTATCCAATCACTTGTAGCTTGCAATATTCCATGAGGAAGTAAAATTTCGTTCATTATACCAACAAATGCATTCTGAAGGCCAAAAGGCAAAGCATAAGAAATTAATACTATCCAGAAACTGCACGATCTGCAAAGAAGTAAAATCATGAGTAATATGAGTATATGTGCAATTCTACATATTGAATAAAGTTTTTAAATGTCATTGAAAAATATGTAGTCTTTATTATGGACGCATCCAACATTACTGAAAAACTTTCAATGACAAACCAAATTTGCATGTAGAACGGACACTCAAGAAAGGTGATTCTTCATTTAATTTAGACCCTTAAAATTATTACTTTGGCATAGGTTTCGTTGATGTACTCGATTATGCTAATTAAAGCAAAATTTTTGTACTTTGAGGGTCTTCCCCACTTTTTGGCATATGTAAGGAAACTTAAGAAAAGACTTTTGACGGTTCCTTAACTCAACTCAACATATTCCAGTCATCAAACCTGTTGTCCGCACAATGCTAAACAAATCCCTGTGGGCTCCCAGACTAATAATTGAACACTTCATGACAATGCATAGCTTGCTGAATTTTGCTACTCAGATGAAAATAGTTGAGCCAGCTAAATTTTTAAAATGCATAAATATCAACTGTTATAAAAGGTTGCTATACACCCTAAGTTAACCAAAATTGAGTTTGCGACGAATGAGTACTAACTGATTCAAGATTTTTTGTACGTAGAATGAGTTGCATAAACAATATACCACTACAAAATAGTACTTAAATATTATGCACCACCACCAATACTATAAAATACATCACCACCGAATAGAATTCTCACTGATAAATTTTCAGGATTTAGAACTAGAAGTGAACTTAGAAAACTTGGAAAGTCTGATTTTTTGAATGCTCGTGTCATGCATCAAAATCAAGCTTCATTCGTTAGCAAAATTTGTTCTTAGTTTCGTTGGGGTATCATTGATAAGCTGGAAAGCAGTCCTAGTTCATCTCAAACTTATATTGAGCTTCAGACTCAATAGAAAGTTTGGAACTAAAACGTACCATTGTACGATAAGAAGGCACCGAGAGGCAAAAGTACCAAACTATCAATTATTTTATCTTGGTACGTCCTTATCTTCTTTCAAAACTAATTTTAATGATTCTGTACTTCATTTTGTTGACCAAAAGTTGGGAAAAAGTCGAATCCAAGGGAAGCTGCGATTGAAGATGAGACGTGGTGACCGAACTCGAGAGACACATCCAACACGTGAATGTATGTGCAGAGTTTTGCTCTTGACGTTTTTCATATCCAATCACTTATAAAAAGCTCTAATTGTTACTTTTTGTATGGGTGTGTAAAAAATGACAAATCAGTAGTTTTAGTGTTAAAGTAGAAGGCATAGTATTCATCATATGTTTGTTCCAATTTGTTAATCAAACAACAAACACAAAATTTGATGCCAAATCCCATGTCACATCTTGAGAGGTAACCCCTACAACTCTAAATTATTTCATAATTAAACGAAACTTGAGGGCATCGAATATGAAGGGGCGATAGAGGAATTCTACTAAATAGCAGAAGATTTTCACCTCTGTTTTGGTCCGTCAGCAACAGAGAAACAGCAGATTGATTTAATTTTAGCTGCTATTTTCAACGGTTAATCACTTATTTTCAATTTGCACGGTTTACAGTGTATACAAAGTGTAATCTCGTCGGTGCAATAGTTTCATCTCATAGAGCAAGGACAGGTGTGAAACAAGGACAAAGCCACTTTGTGATTGCCAGCATGCTATGATACTTCATTTTTGCGAACTCTTCTAAAGCATTGTATTCATCAAATTTTATTTTACACGATGATGTTCGGAAATGCATTTAAAATGAAAGTGATATTATGAAATTCTTTGTTCTCAACAATATGTCGAACAGTTGATGCAGTATACAGGAGAAATGGGACACAAATACTTGCAATGCATTCACAAATTTAATTTTTATGGTTTTCAAGTGATATTTTGTTCAATATTATCGAATTATTGAGATAAAATTATTGCAGTTATTTCAGTTTAAAGTTATTGCAGTATTATTTCTCATGCTACATCATAGACGACTGCACCTTAATGCAACATCCTAGAGATCGTGCACTAAGGTCATCTGTCGTTTTGACATGTGCCGTACGAAGATCACATACGCGACTTGGTGATCGAGCCTTCATGTGCTGGACCTCACTAATGGAACAGCCTCCCTCTCCACCTAAGGGAGAGTGACCTACAATTCAAAACCTTTCGTCGGTCACTGAAGACTTTTCTCTTCAGCTCCTAGTGACTTGTTTGTTTTTGTGCGCTTTATAAATTCGCTAATAAATAAATAAATATTACGCAGTTTATTTTTAACTTGGACACTCCAGGTTAACTAAATTATTTATGGGCTGTCATATATCAGATTTACGGAACGCTGCTCTATAGGAGATAACATGACATCATTCAACTACAAATGACAAGTCATGCACCTACGTCTTTGGTAAATTTCATCAGTCGGCAGAGAAGAATGAACTACAGATTGGTTCATAAAAAGCGGATCATTTTTAAGATCATCTTTAAGCATGAACTGAATTCCAAATTACTGCAACTTATTGAATATTGCGCAATATTTTCTAAAATTTAGAATATGCATCAAATGTACTCAATTTTTTGATTGTACAGAGTTTTGGATAACATAGGTTTTCCATCTTCACCCTGTCGATCAAATAATAGTGATGAGTTATTTTTACTGAATCAACACTTCCACCTGCAACTGAGCTAACGGTCAATGATACTTTAAAACTTTCGACGTTTCGCGTCTCATGTTTCAAAAAACACAGAAAGCCCGTTCATTTGTGGTTGAAGCACTGAGTGTAAGCTATGCAGTGATGTGCATATCTACACTTCATCATGGTAGTGCAGAAGACTGAAAAAGTTGCCGCTTTGCTGATGAAAGAATGAAATGGGCATTGATCTATTTCGAGACAAAATAGAAAAGTGTCGCGAAATTAAGTTAATTCTAAAAAGGCAAATACTTTATTGCAAATTGAACTCCACATATGGCAACTTCATGCGTCTGCAGTCATCTTATGGAGATATTCTCCTGAAGATGACTGTGGGTAGACTATTGTTGGAATATCTTTAGCTCAGTTTATGTTAATCTATGTATATTATAAACAATCAATTAGCTATATCTCTCAACACCTTTATCTCATGTCGTTATTTTGAGTAAACAGTTGAATAATCATACATTCAATCTGAAATATTTATACACCGAAACGAAAATTAACTCCCATTCTCACATCAGGGAAAATTTGAACTTCGGATCACTTCTAGAATCTTACTGTTGTTGTCAAGTTTGGATCTCGCGCAGCGAAAGGTCTCCAGGTCTAGAGATAACAATCTAAATGAGCGAACATAAGTTAAAAAACGAGATACGAAACCAGAAATCCATATTTCATTCCCTTCTACTCGTAATATCTAAAATTGTAAGCTTCAGACTGTTCACCTTACTCCAATAATAGACGAACTGCATCAATCGCATTATTTGGATCGTCAGGTGTGAGCAACACAAACAAGTCTCGTCTAGCGCAGATATTTTCTCCGACGGTGTGTAAATCACTTATGATGTCAGAGTCGAAACTTCCGATGATGGTGTACAAATTTAGTGTGCATAATTGATATCACCTTATCTACCGAGATAATTGAATTCTTACGGATTTTTATGCAACTCAAATCTACTGTGTCTCCACGATTGCATTCAATATTTGGGATATTTATTGAAATGTACCTCGATGATCATTATGAATAACAGGAACGCCAAATGAAAAGGATAAGATGCGTAGACCGTGGAGCACACCTTTCAATAAGTTAATAACAAAATTTCAACACTCAATGATTTTAACCATATGGTGTGAGAGGAAATCATCATTCATCTTCGTGGAAGTGAGGATCTCCACTTCTGTGATCACTTTATAAGATGTAAAGGCAAAAAGTTTCGACAGTCGTTAGAAATATATATATAATTTTTTGTTATATCCGAAAGTACAGATCGATCAGGGAGATTTAATTAACTTTCAACTCATGTAATCAAATAATAAAAACTGCTTTGCCGATAATCATGTCACGCAAGATTAGATATTGCTCACTTACTCTCTTGCGTGACGTCATTATCGGACAGACAGTCCTATATTCATGTCAGTGACTGAAATAACGGATACAAGTTCCACATCAAAGGTGAAAATGCAATCAATAGACATCGTGTACAATTAGTGTATCGCTTATCGTGTTATAGATCGTGTATCGTGTATGTGATTATGTATCGTGTATAGTTTATCGTCTACTGCGTTATAGATCAAAATAGATCTTAAATCCGTATAACGTGGAAAACTACAACTGACTGTTTGAATAAGTAATGAAAATACAAATACTTACTTTAACAACTGCGCAGCGCCAAGTTTAAATTCAATTCTTTCAACAGTCGCAGAAGATGAAGGCGGAGTAGGAGGCTTGCTCGGGAAATAAAAGAAAACCATGATAAACACCGCAAGGCAAACTCCAAATTCCAGATAAAGAAAATTTGCTAATCCTTGTCGCATTTCGCCCATCTTCCTGTATGAAAAAAATAGTGTTTAAATGCTTGAAACAAGTTAATAAAAACTATTTTAAGATAAAAAGCTCTGTATTCACTGCATTATAGTCAAACTGGGAACCGACGTATGCCGAAAAGAGACCCGGGCCTGTCCACCAATTTTCAAGATAACTTTCCTTGACGTCCTGCTTCTTAAACTTCACCTTCTTTTTTTGGATTGCGTTGGTGTACAATCGAGTTAAATTTGTTCGGTTTGCAATAAACAGACTTATCAATGGCTTGAATATGATCATCCCTAGCAAAAACGCATAATATATTCCGCAAAAATGATCTAAAAACCAACTTTAGACACTATAGATCTAAAAAAAGACCATAAGACCAACGTCGTGGACCTTTATTTTGAAAAATTGAAAAAGCGCCTTCAAACTGAGGAGAGATATTTTTTCATACATTGCGGAAAATTAAATTGAACCTCCCGTATAAGAAAACGAAAGATCTAAAGACCAACGCGTTCTACACAGAACAAGTCATATAAAACGATTTCTCCATGATGTGACATTAATTTCAAAGCATTTTTTGGCGTGATAAGTTATTGACTACATGACAACTTACTTTGCCAGCCAAAATTGCGGTTTGAAAAGCAAGCACGCGTTTACATATTTGGAATTATGAATATGATAATGAATTCATGCACTTACTACATTGCTTGAATAGACCCTGCATTATATTGAGAAATCGGTTGGAGCCAGGGAAAAAACCAAGGTTTTCGGTTCACGTTTTCTTAAAAAAGACACGATGCACTTCGTGCACCTCCGGCGCACATGTTCACGCGAATAATGAAGACATTGCACTGACGCTCAGACGATGACATCAGCGTGGATGATGTGTAACTACAGTGCTAAAATAAATAATGTACTCAGATGAATACTACTAAAATTAAAAAAAAAGTAGAAAGACAAAGTCAGAAAAAAGGAAAAAGAGAATTGAAAGTCGAGTATCGTAGTACCTCATCTATGATAATACCATCATAGTACTTATCTTAGTATGTAGTTACACATCATCCGCGCTATGATGTCATCGTCTGAGCGTCTGTCACCAACTGTACAATGTCTTCATTATTCGCGTGAACATGTGCGCCGGAGGTGCACGAAATGCATCGTGTCTTTTTTAAGAAAACGTCAACCGAACACCTTGGTTTTTCCCTGGCTCCAACCGATTTCTCCACTTACTACATTCATAAAAAATCCAATTTAGTTGGTAGACCTATATGAGCTTGTGACTACTAATATGGGACCCCAGTTCTGAACAGTAAAGCATTTTGAGTGAATCTTGAAATATGATAATAGATTACTCACACACATTTTACATTTTATTGAAATTGCTACTGACTTAAACGAGGTGCGGGCCTCGCATACAATTTACTCGCATGCTTACAAGAGTATTTTTTGATATTATGTCATGTGGTGGTTATTGAAGAAAATTAAGTCTTGCGGACAGGGCAAACGTGTTTCGTAGGTTTGCTGAATAAGAACGGGAATTTGAAGAAGATTTATGAACCAAGTAACGTGCGGAAGCCGATGGTGAAAGAGAAATTAAAGAAGTAGACGTTCCGTGTGCAATTAAGAAGATGAAGACAGGAAAAGTGACGAAATAGCAGTGGAGATTATCAGAGCAGCAGGTCTGACAGGCATCACATGGCTTACGCGAATCTTCAATGTGTTTTACGGAAAAGGTGTGATTCCTGATGAATAGAGGCTATCCCTAATCGTTCCTATATAGAAAGGGAAGGGAAAAGTGTAAGATCCTGGAAAGTACAGAGGAATAACACTAATAAGTCAAGTGCAGAAGATCTTGGAAAGAATTGGAAGCAGGTTTAAGGGACAGCTTGGTCAATTTGGAGAGGAGCAGCAAGGATTCCGGGAAGGGAGAAGTACAACCCATGACATGCTTGTAGTGAGGCAGTTGATTGAGAAGACATTGGAAAGGGACCGAAACATGCCGATCAGGTTTCTGGATCTGGAGAAGGCATACGACACGGTACCCAGACGCTTGGTAATGGCAACACTGAAGTGGATGGAGGCTGACGACGATTATGTACGGGTGATCGAAGACATGTACAAAAATACGAGAGCGGCCATAGTGATCGGAGCGAAGCGCAGTTATGATTTTGAAGTGCACACGGGCCTAAGACAGAGTAGTGCTTTGAGCCCATTTCTATTAATGATGGTAATAATAATAATAATCTTTGTAGATTGATAATAGAAATCATACGAACATTTTCACCTAAGTTTCTAGAACACTTCATGCGAATCACACTGCATCGTTAAGGAAAAGAAGATAATCAAACATCTGTAAAAGAAAAGACAGTTTTGTTGGATAGCTTTGGGCAATAAGGAAATAAAGTAGAAGACCGTCGCAGAGTTACAAAGTGGAATTTCGATATGACTCGAAGCATAGAGTCGGCGTGCAAATGATACAAAAAGTTGACCGGTTTCAGAATATCTGAAAACGTAAGAAGAGCAATCTTGTCTGCCCGCTCAAGGAAGGAAGGAAGGTAGGAAACTGCAATTACTGTCACAACGACCACATATGACAAGATGGCAGTGTTTTCTAACTCTTTCGACTTTTCTTTTTGATTTTTGGACATGTTGATAAATAAAGGGTAATTGTTTTCAAGTATGCTTGAAATATATGCCTTGTACACACACGCAGACACACACAAAAGACCGTTTTTACTTATAAGCATCTTTTTGAGTTGCTTTAAAAAGAATATGCGTTGAGAAGCTTTCTCCGCAATGCTTTCGATGTGTGAATCCCACTTAAGATTCTGTTGGAAAGTCACTCCAAGCATTTTAATTTCCGGTACTATCGTAAAATCAGAGGGAAGGATGACTGAGCACCCTAACTTACCAAACATCATAAGACGAGTCTTGTCTACATTAATCGCAAGACCATGGGTGTGACACCAGAGTGCAACATTATTAATTTCAGAGTGAATGATGTCGTTTATATTTGAGTGCTTGCACGACGGAAGCAACAAGTAAACGTCATCAGCGTTTTTGAAAATTTTTGTGTCTGGATGTTCAGGAGATACAGACCCCATAGATGAGGCGAACAGATAAGGCGAGGTAACGGAGCTCTGCGGTACACCGGATGAAGTGACTTTTTCCATCGAGGGCAGACCACGTAGTGTTACTCTCTGTCGTCTTCTGTGAAAACAGCTAAAACAGCAGCGAATGAAATCAGGTCGAAGTTCGTTTTCCGTCAAGGACTGGGGCAATTTATCGTGTGGTAAGCGATCGAAAGCCTTACTGAGATCAAAAGCCAACAATACAACTCTGTCGAAATTAGGGGAGTCCAGATGCTTAGCTATGGCGTCGACTAGTGCAATGAGAGCATATAATGTTCATCATCTTGTACGAAAACCGTATTGATAGTCACCAAATGATTGAATGAATTTGACTTTGACCGACTTTAGTATCAGACGTTCAAGGCTTTTGGCCATCACCGGGATCATAGTGTGGGCGGAGGTCTTTGCATTGCTTTTTTGGGATTGGTATAATGTCACATGTTTTCCATTGATTAGGGACAGTTGTCGTTGAGACCGATAAGGAAAAAAAGTGAGTGATTGGCTTGGCAAGTATATCCGCATTATCACGCAATAAGCGTGGGGTTAATTCATCACTTCCACCGACTTTTTGATGTCAAGAATTATCAATATTTCATAGACATCAGCAACGCTTGTATTTATATGCCAAATATCAGTCTCAGAACTAATGGAGCGAGTTAGCAGGAAAAGCAGTGAAAAGGAAGCCATGAAGAAATTATTGTACGCGGATGACTTGGTTGTAGTAGCGAAGGATGAATTTGAGCTAGAAGAGATTGTGAAAGACTGGGATAGAAATTTTACGTCTCATGGTCTGAGGATGAGCCTGTTGAAGACGGAAGTGATGCGTATAGGCAAGGAGTAGAAGGACTTGGCTATGGGTGTGAGAAAAGTGGAACTGAAGCAGGTTGATAAGTTTGTGTCCCTTGGTGGAATGGTCTCTGAAGATGGTCGAGTCGATGCAGAAGTAAGAAGAACGATACAGGCTGGAGCTGGGGCATACAGGAAAATGGCAGGAGTGATGGCGGACAGAAAAATTGGTAAGAGGATACGAGGAAGGGTTTGGGAACATGTGTCTTGCAAGCATTGACAGACGGATTAGAAATGATGGAGGTGTGAAAAAATAACTGGAGAAACGAAGAATGGTGGAACTGAGGGAGGTAGTCGGATTGAAGACAACGGTGACACAGAAAGTGGTAAAAAAGAAATTGAGGTCGACAGGGCATGTGGTAAGGATGGGAGACGAAAGGGTTAGTGAAACAAGTGGAAGAGATGGATGATACAATGACAAGGAGGGGACGGCCAAGGATTCGATGGAAGGACTTCATCAAGAGAGACTTGGAAAGCACAGAAGAAGACTGGAGGACTTGGAAGGCGAGGGACAGGTTGACATGGCGGCAAATTGTTATGGACACATCAAAGGGTGTGATGGAGAAACATGAAGTGAGTGCTAACTGCGTTTTTGATTATAAATAAATGTTATTTACTATGTGTATGACATTTCCCCTATCCCTTTTCAGGGAAAATTAGGTTGTTAAGATTAAAAAAATGAAATATAATGAATATCATTCAATTTTCCGTCTAAGCAGCGAACACAAATAAGTGCTCTCAATTGGATAAATGTATATTTATTATCGAATTACTTGCACGCTCTACATGCAGCACAATCATAGTAAATATCAACCTTATAGTTAACATTGCCAGAAATTTTATGATGTTAAACCTCTGAAATAATTTGTGGTGGGGCTAAAATAGGGAAATTTTATCTTAGTTTAGGAAAAATGTTTGATCTTTCGGATAATCGCATTAGGTTCATCTGGACTCAAAAGTTTAGTTATCTCTGAGAACTTGATCAAATGTCCGGTCAAAGATGAAAAATTACTGATAGCAATTTATGAAAATCACATGATCATCAGAATAATGACTGTTACGATCGAATGTCGATGACAGATGAATATAATATGATGCAAAATATTAACGTGAAGGTCAATGCATTGCAGTGTGTCCCATTTATTGCTTTCAACACTAAACTATGCTCAGCAGCAATTTAAGCAAATAAATGAAGTAGGCCATCAATTGATTTTCATATCAACACTTGTGCTGCGAAAGCATATACAACCAGAATATCTGTGGACTGATCGCAGATTAACATTGAAGCTACACTTATAAAGCCAAGTCATAATGTTCAAAAAATCTTTGTATTGTGCATTGCTCTTTTCTTTGATGATAGTTTTTCATTGGGATTAAGGATTTTTCTATGATTCTTTGAGGTTGTAAAGTGCACATTCAAGAAAGGAAGCAAAAGCTCTCATAGAATGTCATGCCCCTAACTGAGTGATAGTATTCTGCAGTATTTTGATAGCATGTGCAACAGCCAGTACTGCTTGCAATGTACTGATGCCATCCTAATTTGCGTGTCTAGGTCTCCCAGCAACTTGCATCAGAAAAATCTAATAATTTTATGATTATACGATTTTTATGCGCATTTTGGCCACAACGGCTCAGTGTCATTTGTTAAGTAATAACTATAATCGTTAATTAGTATTGAAGTCATACATGCATGATAATTCAAGACATATAATTTTAAGTCGATTTTCATGTCGCCTACCCACATCATAAACATGGACTCTTAAAAAAACGGTAGATTGTCAATTTTTCTGATTCTCTAAATCATGAAGCTCTTTTGTGATTGTCTGTCTCTGTTGAATGGCCAAACTGAGTCGAGCGTCTACTTTCAGTAACTTTACTCAGGATAGAGTATTAGATTTTAAATTTCTTGAAGCTCGGTGTTCGCATCTTGAATTTGCTCTTCTGTTGCCTCAATGGCCACTTTCTTTCTTTCTATTTCCTTTTAAACAGAAGCTTCATTTTCACGTTTCCTTTTCAAGTTTATCTCTTCCTGCTCCTTTTTAGCTGTATCTTCTTTCAATTTCCTCTTTTCCTCAAGTGCTGCGTTGTACTTTTGATAAGATTGTTTGATGGACGCGAGCATCTAAGATATCTTTGTTCAGCGAAAAACCTGATTCTGTGGTCGAATTACTGTAAATTATAGTCGGTACGCATTTCACTAGTCTGGATAGCCACCTATATTTGGGCTTCTCACACTCATCTGTTATTCTCGATATGGCTTCCCAATACTAATCAATTCTTCTTTGTCCTGATGATTCCTCATCAGCAGGGAGGAACGCCAGATCATGTTCCTCATGAACACATCTCCAATTTGAATCCTGCCGCCTTCCTCGACATCCTTTCTCTGAAGAAGTAGAGCAATAAGAAGACGGAAGATTGGTATCTGGCTGATACAGTCTCCATTCATTCCTAACGTCATCGCATATATCTTCCTTGCTCCAGCTGCAGATGGTTCAGCAGAACGTGGTAATGTAGAACTCAACATAGACTTTAGAGCTTCCAGAATTGACAGACAAAGACGAGTTTGGATCGCTACGGTTATCTGGATGAAGCATGGTAGCATCCTTTAATACTGTAGAATCAAAAGGAAAAGACTTTTGCAGATTACTGACGACAGCAACGAAGACATTCATGCACGTCTCCTTGAATTTCTCCATGTCACCTTCACTAACCTCATTCTGCAATAAATACGTCATCGCTCTTGTTCCGATGTCGATCTTCTTGGTCGCTTTTCTGTTTTCAGCCTTCGTAGGATCAATTTTTGACAAACTGACAATGAACTTCGTGGTCTTTCCTCCTTGTCTGATCTTGTTGGAATTTTTTCTTGATGAATTTCTGCATAAATTCCACTAGGGAAATCAATGCCGCATGAATGACATGAATCATAAGAATTACATATGTTACATCATAGGAATGACATGACATAGAAATTTACATCTATATTGTTAGGCTTTTACAACTTTATGGTGACGCACAAGATCACCGTGGTCATCGTTCGATATGCCGGCGTAGAAATAAATCTCATCCTTCAAGTTTGAGCTTAACGGCACAATGAATGGTTGTTATCGTATTGCATTTAAAAAGTGCTGCGAAATATTCAGTAAACGATGAACTTAGCAGCTACAAACTGCCACTGTCTCAACAATGGTCAAGGACAAGAAGAAGGTGTGTACTATCGCAAATCAATCAGTAGCAACTGCTCAACAAAGCGCTCTTCGAAATATGATTAGGCGGGATGCGTAAATCAGGATAGTGGCATTTTTCGATGCCTCTATTTCCTAATAGCGTATCGAAATGTGCTTTTTGAATGATTTGCATTCAGTATTACATCGACTACTTTTTAGTTCTCTCCTGAAGCGCAAGTCATCTCATAAAGCAATAATACAATTCATAAGCTTACCTCTGGATAAAATGATTTTTTCATTTCTTATCAACATTTGGTATAGATTGTCCATCTATACAAACAGACAGCTATGATAAGCATGTACAAATAGTACTGATAGACCTGCATACTGTATGCCTACGTATGTTCACACCGGCTTGAGGAAATCGAAACATGTCATCCATCAATACAAATGGATAATTGTTATAGGCATGTAAAAATCAGATATTGAACAAATTTTGATTGATAGTGGCATATATTTTGTTGATTTTATTGTTATTATATCTATTAGTATTACGTTGTTAATACTTGTTATGATTTTTTAATATGGCTTAATAAAAAAAATGATACATAGTCATCACTACGTTATTTTTACTTTAAAGACCACTTATTTTCAAAACAAATTCACAAGCTTCATGACTAATTAACCACATACACATACCATAGCTGTCTGAGGGAACCGATACACTCATAGCTGATTATTGGATCGGATAAGTTTTTTGTTTCAATTGCTCAATTTTTTTTTTAACAAAATAGTCGCATTAAATCTATTTAACAAAATCAATTAATTAATAATTCATAAATTTCTACATTTTTATTCCAACAATTTCTTCTTTTTTTCACAATTTCACAATTTTATATACATCTGATATGCTCAAATTTTGAAAATTTTATCATTTTTCATTTCAATTTCAAATTTATTGAGCAATTTAATCATTGCATAACACTTTCAATAAGAATTTGCATGCATTTAAATGCAACTTATCATGCTTTGCAATTGCTTTAATTATCATCAGAGCTGGGCATAAATAATTTTGTACCTCAATTTGAAATAAAATAAATTTTCAAGTAATTAAATAATCGTATATAGATCCAACAATTTTCAAATTCAGATCCAACAAGATAATGTCTTTGAGCTTGAGAAGCATGCCCGCATTGTTGGACATTATAGGATGGCCGACAACAGGAGGTGATTGGATCAGCAAGGAGGAAAAAAAGGGAGGGCAAAAAGGGGGTCATCCTTTTAAAAGGCAAAAACTAACAAGTTCTAAATACAATTCTACCCCTACACCCCTTCCCGTTTTCGGCTTCTATCTTCGGGAAAAGCAAGCATCGCAACGGTGTATCTGGCCATCCATCTGTCTTGTTTGTTCGGAGGTTTGTTTTTAAGCACCGTCAAGTCTTTTTTTTCCTTTTTTTCGAACCACTGTTGCGTCTAAGTCACGCATACAACAAAGTCCATTTGTCAAATGTGCTTCTTAGCCTATGCTAGCCTCCACTGGTTAGTGTGTATTCTCTGCATTTTCTCTTGCATTTCGAAGTTTCGTCGAATTTACGAAAAAAAGAAGAGAAAGAATAGAAAATAAATAAGCTATTAAAAAGAAGGTGACCTCACTCTTTTTTGATGAAAATTTCCAAAATATCATCTTTTTTTTTTTTTAATTTTTTTTAAATGGTCCGACAGTCCATTAGAATATACAATAACAGCGATGGCTGCATTGAGAATGCGAGATCGATTTTCTCACATTTTTTTTCTTTTTATGTTCTCACGCATTTTTCATTTTTTCAATTATCAAACACATAATAAATAAATTTATTAATGAATAAATGCCGGCAATTTGAAGCTGCTATTTGACATCATTCGGCCATTGTGTACTGCCTACTTTAGCGTGACCAGATTGCCATCCATGTCCCGATATGTTAGCAAAACAACAGTAGCATTGGGTACTAACTCTTTCAAAATTTAAATAAAAAATTTTGTCTAGAGTAGCTTCAGAGATTGTGTCGCATATTGAAATCTTGCCAAAAATTAAAAAAAACACTTTTGACACACCACAAGATTGATGACTTATGTCAAAACAGAAATATCCGCAAAACAAGTTTATTCCTTGAATTATTTTTTTACTTTTTGTGGTGACTTTCGACCATGTTATGCATTTCACTTCGCTCGCGAAAAGAACCGTCTCATCTCGAAATCAGGGGTATGCGGTGATTTGCAAGCTTGGTATTCACCTCATGTATAATATTCAGTGGTATTCCCTTGTGTTCTGAAATTTATCATTATCATTATTTATCCTAGTTTCTTTTTGGAAGAATCCGATTTCATTTTGCTCACTGATACAAAAGTCACGCAAAAAACATACAAACGATCTATGAAAATTCGATCCTAAATTCAGTGTGTAGTGCTGTACTTTCATTCAGTAGTGCAGAGGTTCCCAACCTGTGGTGCGTGTACCACTAGTGGTACGCGAGGGCTTATCAAATGGTACGCGAGTACCTGTCCGAAGTAGGCTACATGTATCATAATGATAATTTAATCTATTCAAGTCACAGATCAAATCTATTAGGAAAAGTGTTGGTCAGCTTGAGAAAATTGGATCGAAGACATTTATCACCTTTCATAGTCTCAAAAGACAAAGATTCGTCTTGTGCATAGATTTCATCCTGTCACATCAAACTTTGTATCAGGTTGTTTAGATATCAATTCAACAGGCGATGCAATGACATCTATTAAGCAACCGACAGGTCGAAATCGACAGAGCAAAACCATGCATTTTAGATTATGCTTGAAGCTCAGCAAGCAAAAGTCGCGTACTTTGAAAATGTTTGTGGCATAGAAATTTACACTTAACTTTGGAAAGTCAAAAGCATTCATGAATAATATAGGCTACGCTTCTTAAAAAATGATACAAAACCTGTATTTGATCGTAGATATTTGACACTGTATCTTGAAACAGCATTCATGTAGAGATCTACATGATCTTCAGAGATAAATCTTAGAAATAAAAAAGAATTGCATCTTTCCTAACAGAAAAAGAATTTCTTTGAGACTAAGTGGTACGCGGCGAACGTGGAAGATCTCAAGTGGTACTGAGACATTAAAAGGTTGGGAACCACTGCAGTAGCGTATGTGTGCTCATTTCATTATCATACTTTTCCTCAAGGAAATGTTAATGGAATCAAAGTAAGTTGGAGTTGTTAAGCTACTTGAAATGTATTGTCTACTCTCACTGTCTGTCCGCGTCTATTGTCTAGCTAGGTCAACGCTACGTCATCACAGTTCTTTCTTAACCCTGGCATTCTGGCAATTGAACGCTCTAAATTGCTTATTCGACCATTGCCATCAACCGTCAGCTGCTGTCGAGAAACTCAGCTTTGAGAATGGAGGGAAATCACTACCAGAGAATTTCATCTTCAGCTAATAAAATATGATCACATCGATCATCAAGCAACGATCGGGGTTAATTTAGACACCCAGGACATCAGCTGTGTGTCATTATAGTTGTTAAAAGCATTT
This sequence comes from Prostheceraeus crozeri, assembly GCA_907163375.1. NCBI lineage: Eukaryota > Metazoa > Platyhelminthes > Polycladida > Euryleptidae > Prostheceraeus > Prostheceraeus crozeri. The sequence continues at coordinate 398,522 of CAJQUW010008346.1, read as the reverse complement.
AGAGTGCAAACGATGCACACTACAATAATTTTTGAAAAGACTTGAATGGGTATGTAGTGAAAACCTCGTGATTCATTACCGTCCGCCTATGCTAAAAGTCGCTGTTTCTTGACTAACATTAAATCCTGCAATGAAGCTGTGCAGGAAGCGCAGTGAACGATGAACGTAATTATGAATTATGAATGCCATTTTTCCTTAACCTGGATACCCAAATTTCGTCAAAAACCAACGCAATTTTCTTTAAGAAAAGCTCTGTATTATTAATTATCTGAATTATGTTCAAAAGCAAATAAGTAAAAAATTCTAAACGCAAAAAGTAAAAAAAATCTTCGATACATTCGGCAGAAAATGAAATAAAAAATGTCAAGCTTTATAATTTCTGTTGAGGAAACTACATGTTAGCATTATAACAGCTATGTTGACTCAAGAGTAATTCAATAATTCATGTACCAGCTGCCTTCAATCGATAGTTTCCACAATTTGAGATGCAAATTTTCTGTTTTTTTTTAATTTCTTCACTTCTTATTATTTTTCTTACTTTCTCAGTCACACACTTTCTCATTTTTGGCGATGTCACAATTTGCCATATTGACCCAGCTCTAAATTAGTAATTCAATTTCATAAATCAAACTCACCTAATAAAAATGGTTAGCAGATAATTGAAATTTAAATCAATCAAAAAATACGAGAAATATTAATACAAAAACTATTTTTTCGTAATTGCTTTAAAAACATCATTCATGAATTAGATGGAGACATAGTCCATACAAACAGTCTTTGAAATTAATTCGATGCTTCGCGCCGACAAATCAACATAGACAAATAACATAGCATAACAAATAACATTTCAAAAAACATAGACAGTTCGTTTAATTCCGGTGGATGCACTGTAAGCTGTGCGGTAGTAAACATTTCCTACTGCTTTCATAATTTAAAAAGTTATTAAATACTTTCTTAACATTTGCAGAATCTCATCATCATATCAGAATTTCTAAATTAAGACATACTCTTCAGAGAATACTTGACAGATTTTGAGAGAGAATTTCTAAAATGCTATTTGTATTTTCACATTCTGAAAGTTGAGAATATGTGTAACCCATAATTATTTGACCTTGCAAAATTGTATTTGTAACAAACGTGGATATTGAGGACAAAATAGTGTATCGATGGCGATGAAGAAAGGAAAGCAATAAAATGAAGTAACTAAACTAACTCATAATAATCTGAAGTTCCATTTTCGAAGGAGACATTGTAGTCAGGCACCATTAGCTTCGGAACTATGAATGATACTCCAGTGGCAAGATTTTGGCCAACAGTTGCGATAAATCCGGTGGCTTTTGTTCGCTCATTTGGAAGAAACCAAGTTGCCGATATAGATGGAACTGCAATCATGCATAAAGTTCCACAATAGCCGACAAGAATTCCACAAAAATGAGACGTTCTAAAACAAAAAGAGCAAACAATCGAATGCTTGTCAAAATCAGAAACAAGAACAGACTAAAAGATACATACGTAAATTTACTTAGGGGCTCGCTAGCTTTTAAGTCTGAATGATTTCTCATGTCACAGTTGTCTGTAAACAAAGAATAAAGCCAAAGATAAAAATGAGATGATTTCATGTCGCATTGCCAGTTTATATGTCGTTCAAAAATGTTGCCATTTCCACAAGGAGAGTGGAAAAGTTTTCAGAAATGCTCTCACACGATGCTTACATTCTGCAGCTAAGCTACTCATACACACAGGGATTGAATCATTTTTAATCGCCCATAGTCTCACAATAATTAATTGTGATCGTTCGTTCTATTTCAAAGTTTGTAAGGAATATGCATTTAGTCTGCCTGAAGATAGGCTGAAAGCCTGACATATATCTAGTACGAGTACCTTGTTAAAAAACAAATTTCCATCTGTTTATCATCTAGGTTGTTTCAAAATAGCGTGCGCTAGTGCCATCGAGTTGACTGTCATCACTGAAAATAATAAAGCAGAAAATTAAAAAAGGAAATAAGAACAGTAGCAAAAATAACACGTCCTTTTCGGTTTTGCTTTGGAGACACTCGCAGTCTGGGACAAGGAGCAGCCACATTAGATAAGGATGTTGTCATCGAGTTACTCAATTCAACGTTAAGTCGCGGGGTACAAGCATTATCAGACAACGCCTGATTCTGACTGTGAATGAGAATCACCATTTTCATTTTTTCCATAACTCGAATGATTTAAGGAAAGCATTCTATCAGTAATTATATTTTACGGTGTGCTTTTCAAGCTTTTCAATGCGATTTGCGATATATTTTACGATTATTCTATGAAAATATCATATTATCAAGTTTCTTGTATTTATTTAATGTGATTAAACTACTTCAAAATATTCTTCAGTGAAATTATAATAGCTAACACATCATTATTTAGGACTTACACAGTTTTTATAGTATTGTTTGACGGAATACATCGCACACCTGTTCCAATGGCCATAAACAATGTACAATGTAAAACAGCTGCTCGAAGCCCAAATCTCAAAATTATATTTACCATTGGGATAAAAGCAATAACAAAGAGGATAGGTCCCCAGTTGGTAAGAAGAGCTATTGTTGCTGTATTCCATTCATAAACTTTGCTGGCTGTGTCTGATACTGGACCCCAAGTATTCCAAACCGCACCTTGTAGGAGGGAAAAGGCAGAATAGACCAACAAGATGTAAAAACGACGTTTATACGCTTTGAATATTGGCAATAAATGTTTTGAGTCGTCATCATCAGACTCCGAATTTCTGATTTCAACTGCAGATTCTTCTTCAACTGAATCCATCAACTGAAAATCAATGTAAGTTATAAGTAAGAAAAAATGCAAAATGTAAGTTAACAATCGATAAATTAATGCATCGATGGAAATCTCGCATGTTTCGATTCATTCTGTAGGAGCAACCAGACGGTTGCATGCAAAACTACTTGTTGTCTTGAGATATTAATGGACATGATGCATCACCAAGAAGTCAATGTATGACCTAATAAGAAATTAGCGACCCAAGTTCACTACATCCACATCCAGAAGCTGAAATCCACCTTGCGATTATTGATGACTAGATGTATAAATCATTGGATCTTTTCAACATGTTGATATTTTTCATACCACTTCTAAGAGTCGACCTTCCTGACTTTTTAAATGCCGACTAACTTATTAACTTGACTTTTTAATTACTTTTAAATTTTTAAATCGACGATCGTATTCAGCACAATTTTGTTGCGCTATATGGTGAAAGGCAATGTCGGTCACTGCCCGTGAGATCACTTGTCAATGATCTCGTATTCTCATGTTCTTGGGTCTTTGTAAGATTTCTTTTCTCGAAAAAAAAACGAAGTCTTTTCACAATTTATTCACATACATCGAGTTCCTGCTGGCTGAAACCGTAAAAGCTTGGTTGAGTAACAAAATTGCGCCGAGTGCGATCGTCAAATGCTTTTCCTTTTGTGAGAGACATTTGTGAGTAATTCTGTCAGACATATCTTAATCGGGGTTAAGATGATTTTCTGAGATATTAGCAGATTACAAATGATTTTTGTTAGACTCATGATTTTTTTTAAGATAAAGCAATTTTCTGAATTATAATTGGATAGTCAATTATTTTTGGTACACCTGCTCCTGATTTCCTGAGTTCTGTTGAGATAATCAATGATTTCTGTTAGACTTGATTGCAGTGACTTGATTCCCACGCTTTTACCAGCCAAGCTCGAAACCGGATAGATATTTATACTGTCGTCATGGCGATAGCTGTGAAAACCGTTGAACCTCGTGAAGCGCACAGTTATCCTGTCTTTTCACTTAATCAAAAGTTGCCAATATTTAGGCATCACCTATACTGATTTCGTTACACAAGCACCTCCCTATGCCAAGTCTCCCTGCCCCTATGCCAACTCATCCTACTGACCACAACTATAAAAATGTGAAGTATATGGATTCTATTGGCCCTTTATGAATAAGACTTTGAAGAGTTGTTAAGCACTCCTAGTGACACAAATTGGTCACAAATCCGACACTTAGCCCTCATTTATTAAGCAGTGAAACCGTTTTTACAAAATATATGCCAAGTCGGTGAAGTCTACCTTTACGTGGATAAATTCAGTTCGAAAATCCTATGTCTATCTTTACGTGAATATTGATTCATATGGATATTCATTAAATTTTTCCAAGCTATCAAATTAAACTTTTAACACCTAGTTGGACTTATTTATAACATCGGCTACGAACATATGATGGAATTTTTCATTATTCAATCAAAAACGCTTTTGTATGATAATATGGAATGTGCATATTAACCCATCAATCGAAAGGTATATAACAGTGATCAATATAGAAACTTTGGTATGTTTGTAAATCGTTGATATAACAAAATCTATAGGTCTAAAAATATAAATGCAATCTTTCACGGGTTGGCTGATAACAGAATAACGAAATTACTATGTCGTCATGACTTGACGATCTTAACTTGAAAGTCCTGTTAAAGGAAGAATTAGTGAAAAAGAGGAATATCAAGTCGAATGATTTTTATGAATTCCTGTTTACTTTCCAATTATTCGCATTAAAAGCATTCTTCATAGTCTTGAAAGTCAAACTAAGTGTCAAAAGTTTAATTTGCTAGCTTGGAAAGATTCTATGAATTAGTCCATATAAAGGTAGATATATGATTTTCGAACTAAGTTAATCCACGTAAAGGTAGACTTCACCTGCCAGGTCCAGCGTTGCTACCGGACCTCGCGACCCAATCCGCGCAGGACGATGTCATCCGCGCAGGCCGTGTATCGATGCAGGGATCAAGCCTATGACATGCTAAGAATTTATATCCGAGAGGACTTACTTTTGGGAACATATTCGTTGTTCCTGAAACTCCGGTATCTACTAAGCAGTGGATTTACATCATTTGTTTCATGGAAACTGTTTACAAAAGGAAAGTTTCAGTTGCTAGAAACTTGTTTCTAGCATGGTCTAGGATTTTATGAATTCTTGACTGTGCTGAAATATATCGTATTTGGTTGTCGCAGAAAAACAGAGTTTTTTATTTTTTAATTATTTGTATATTATTTGTCAATTTATGGTTCTTATTTAGATTCTACAATGGCCCACACGCTGGCTCTATGAGAAAGTATACTTACATAAACTACTTTACACTCTAACAATGTTATCCTCCTTTAATTTGATTAAGATAATGACAAGTAACAGCTTTTTAACCGTTTTATAATTTCTACAAATTTAATAACCATTCAAATGTCACATTATTACATATGCAAGTTAGTAACAACTTTGATCATCCAAAAACGCAATTCTTCTGAAATGTTAATTAACAATAGTCACCATTATTATCAATTATATTCCGGCACTTGGAATTCAGCATTTGGAATTCGTGTTCCATGATCTCTTGTCATTGTGGCCATGTTGACTGTTGGAAATCCATACAGATCATCTTTTTTATTGAAAACTGTTCTAGAGCGCCTCATCTCAAGCATAGGAAAATAGTTCTATCACAAAGGTTGACATCGGGTGAGTAATGCGATTGTTTGAGCGTTGTGATATTTTTTTCTTCTGAGAAATGTGGTAGTTTCTTTAGAGACATGAGGTCTAGCATTGTCATGAAAAAGAATAGCATTTTCTACAGGAATTGATTTTCTTTCTTGGATTAAATCATACGTATTAAATGATAAAAATGTCTCACTTAAAAAGTCACAATAAACAGTCGAATTTACAGTAATACCATCATCAAGGATTTTGAAGTAGGACAGACCATTGAATTTGAGAACCATCAACACCAAAAACTTTCATCGGATATGGTTCTTTTGGGAATTTGTTGTCGGTCACCATCAGGAAGAACCCATGATAAATGTGTTTTTGCATTTCCCAAAGGTTTAGCGTAAAACCATTTTTCATCTGTTATTGCCGTAAATCGCTTGATGTTTCGTGTTTCATTAAATGCTCGAAGCATCTCTCCACAACACATGATACGGTTTTGTTTATTGGTATCGGTCAAAACATGTGGCACCCATTTGTCAGATTTTGAGACGAGGCCGAGATCTTGAACGATAATGCGATGCGCCGTGTCTTTTGATAAGCCATATCTTGCAGCTAGTTCTCGTATGGTTGTCTTACCATTAAGTTCTTCGATATCATTTATTATCAGTCCATTGTGTGTTTTTCTTTGATCAGATTTTGCTCGTCCGCTACCTGATTTTCTTAAAAAATCCTCACGATCACCTTCGGCGCATTCTTTTGCAATAGCCTGAACTCTCCAAAGACTTATTACGTTGCCCCACACAACTGCTATGAAATTGTGCATTTCTGTACACTTCATTCCATTGCGCCGTAGTGATTCAATAAGTAAATTACACTCTCTAGTTGACAACTCCATTCAGCCACCTTTGGTTATTCAAACGCTGTAAGCTATGGAATTTGAAATTTATCGCGAGAGAATGCAGCTTTGTAGATATCTTTGCTGGAGTTGACCTTCATCCTAATTGTGATTTGACAATCAAACCAAAAACATCAATTCTCTCGCTGTTATTGCATTCTATGCGAATAAACTTGATTATCCTAGCAATACATAAATATCATTGCACTATGAAACATAAAAATAAATTTAAAATAAATTTTGAAATAAAAAGGTCGTTTTTTCTGCGACAACTCAATATAATTGTGAGCGATTTTAATGACATGTCAGATTTTTATTTCTTTTTAAAGATTTAATTTTTAATACAATAAAGAAACTGTACATCAATATCAAAACTGCTAAAAGTACTGTACATGTTATTGTATTAAATTTGTTTCAGTAGTAACAACTTTTACGGATGATACCATCTTATTATAAAAAGGTAAGTATGCAAAATACCTCGTATAAGTAATGCCTCGTATATGTGTTTTTATTTATTTATAACTTAAGCAAGGGGTAAAACTTCTTTCGATAAAATAAATTGTTATTCTTTAATCGCACGATGTTTCGTGTAACATCACTTTGTCGATTCTTGTTTTTGTTATGGATTATGCTTTAGGTCATGTAAGAGCATATTTCCGCATGTTTTAAGTCATAGGCCTATTACAAAAATTTTTAGGTCATAAAAAATTGCCCTAGTCATAGAAGTCACGTGACCTGCCTTCCGTGCACGCAAGCCAATTAAAAAATATATCGACCTACTTGTTTCATTTGAGTTCATTTATACGAATGACCATTTTAGCACGACCACATCGACATAAAGCTCCGCGCTTATGTATTTTGAGCTTAAACTAAGTTGTTGTTATTATCATCACAAGTAAATGAAAACACGTTACTTCAAAACATCCCAATCAAGATAACTCATAAATATTAGTAAAAAAATTCGGACATCAAACCAAAGCCACTTTCAGCTATAGGCCCACCTGCATGGTTATCGATAGCCAACTATGTAATTCGACAGTTGAATCATGTTAAATGAAGTCAAAGTAATAGTTGTAGAAGCAAATGTTTATAATGTATATATGTATTTACAAGAAATATGCTACCGGGACTTCAAAAACATATCTCTTCTAAATTTATAAACCCAAGCAAACTAACATTTTTCTGAGACCTTCATCCGCGCAGGTTCCACGCACGCGCAGCTCAAATCACTCATCCGCGCACCTACCAGGAACCACGCAGAGGTAGCAACGGTCTCCCCCTTAAATGACCAAATTATTAATTTCAATGAGAAAAGGTGTCTCCATGTGATAGAAAAAAAATAGTGAACGTATCAATGTGCATGTAATATCTATATACCCGTATATATATAGCATGCTTTAGAGATCATTCATGAAAATATAAACGCTATATCTATTATAATGCTTGACATCAGATTAGCCAATCGCCGGGTTTTAACTACATAAAATGACAGTGAATCTATATCTGCTGTTTCTACACAGAAAAGAAATGTCATGTCATTTATATAATAGAAAACGATGTGGGTATTCACTGATCTAAGGTGGATATGATGTAGAACATTGAGATTCAAATTCATTAAACTTGAAATACTTATTGCACTCAGGCAAGGACTGCCACACGTTCAACAGTTGTCTTGACTCATGTCAAGTCACAGTCAAACTGTATTATTAGTAGAAAGAGAGTGCTGAATGTGACATTATTGAGTTTGTTTAAATAATGTGTGTTTTGTTTAAAGAGCAAGAAGTTTGAATAAAAGTATCGAGACTTCAGAACAAGTGACGAACTCGACTTGGAAGCAATAAGTCATTTTTACTCTGCTACATGTACTTGAAGAGAACATTACATGGTGCTAGGAGTGCTCTCGACTGCCCAATCTCTTTTTAAAAGCTATTGTGAATTAGTTAGAGATTTGATATATACACTTCATTGCCGACCCCTGGTTCGCTAGACGTAGAAGGTCCTCAGGCGGCGGTAAGTTGGAGGTGTTGGAAAGATGGATGGTCTCACTATGCAATTGCATTAGAGTTAGATGCTAAGGATCAAAAGGTGCAAACATCCACATTTCTGACATGTATTGGCAAAGACGCACGAAGGATTTTCAACACGTTCCAATGGACCAAGCCAACAGATAAAGATTCTTTGCCGTGCATTATTGCCAAATTTGATGCACACTTTCTTCCAAAAGTCAACGTCCCATTTGAGCGTTTCAAGTTCAATAAAAGGCAACAACTACCAGGTGAATCTTTCGACGTTTGTCACAGAACTTAGAGACTTGTCGCTCACATGTGAATTCCCAACACAGACGCCTGATGAAGTTCTGCGTGATCGCATAATTTTTGGAATCAGTGACAGCAAGGTCAGAGAGAGAGATTGCTACGCACAGACAGCTTGGATTTGCAACGCACGCTAGATATTTGTCGCAGCGCTGAAGTTTCCCAAGCGCAAATGAAGCAGTTGGAGCACACCCCTCCAGAACCTGTTCATGCGATGTATAATAAGCCCAACAGATCATCTCGTCCGAGAAAGTCGACTTCACAGTCAGATGCAAAAACAGTTTCAGACTGCAGGTTTTGTGGACAAGGTCAAGAAATTAACAAATTCAAATGTCCAGCTTGGGGTAGAAGATGCACAGCATGTGGCATGATGAACCATTTTGCAAGCAAGTGTCGACGAAGCAGAGTCAATCAAATAGAAGCTCAGAGTGAGAGTGATGAGTTCATGGTCTTCGCAATCTCATCGGAGCTTACAGATGACCAGACAGTCACATTTCACTTACAAAGTGGAAATCTGTTGAAATTTCAACTTGACACAGGAGCTGCATGCAATGTTGTTCCTCTACACATATACAAGCCGGCCACACGTGACTTTGAATTGAACCACGTCCAGCGAACTTCGACACCGTCATACATTGTTGTGTATGGAGGCAACAAGATTCCAGTGATTGGAAATGCATTAATAACTGTCAGACGTCGGGACACAACCTGCAAATTGAATTGCAAGATAATTGATAAACCAAATTACCGCCCGATTCTGGGTCGAAAGGCATGCTTAGGCATGAAATTGGCTGAGATCGCTGACTCTGATGCGAACTACAAGCCACCTATTGATGGCACTCTCTTTTCCATTTCGGGACCCCTGTCAGAAGTTGACATTTTGAACCAGTACTCGAGTGTGTTTGACGACAAAGTGGGATTGCTGGACCCTCCATATCGGATTAAGCTGGATGAAAGCATTAGTCCATTTCAACACAACCCTAGACGTGTTCCAGTCGCCTTGCATGAGAAATTGAAGAATGAATTGACCAGCTTGGAAAACAAAGGCATTATTGCAATAACAGAATGTCCAACTGAGTGGATCTCATCCATTGTCCTAGTTCCAAAACAGAATGGAAGGCTCAGAATCTGCCTGGACCCGCGTGATTTGAACAAAGCTGTGCGACGAGAGCACTATCAAATTCCCAACATTGACGATGTTGTGTATAAATTTCATAATGCCAAGGTTTTCACAGTGTTGGACGCCCGCAATGGCTATTGGCATGTGCCATTCACTGAGAGCTCATCACATTTGACAACCTTTCACACACCGTTTGGACGGTACCGTTTTCTGCGACTCCCTTTCGGAATCTCATCAGCATCCGAAGTGTTTCAGCGAAGAATGCACGAGATTATAAAAGGTCTTGCAGGTGTTGAGGTCATTGCTGACGATTTCGTCATTTATGGATGTGGCAACAGCGAAGAGGAAGCCATCCGGGATCACGACTGAAAATTAATCTGCTTTCTTGACGTCTGTGCTAAAAAGGGTCTTCACCTGAACAAGGAGAAGCTACAACTTCGGAAGAAAGAAGTTCCGTTCATCGGTCACATTGCATCGTGTGAAGGGTTAAAGGTGCAGCCAGATAAAGTTCGAGCTATTGTTGAAATGCCACAGCCGAGTGACAGTGCAGGTGTGCGTCGCCTGCTCGGGATGGTTCAGTATCTTTCCAAATTCGTACCGCATCTCTCCGAATTAACCGAAAAGTTGAGGGACCTCACAAAGAAAGGAGGTTTGTGGCGATGGGGCAATGCTGAGATGAAGGCTTTTGAACAAATAAAGACGGCAGTTTCAAGCACGCCGATTTTAAAATACTACGATGTCAATGCTCCAATCACAGTTCAGTGTGATGCATCGCATGGAGGACTAGGTGCTGCACTACTTCAAAACGGACAGCCTGTTGCATTTGCGTCTCGTTCACTTACGATGACTGAAACTCGATATGCTCAACTGGAGAAAGAATTGCTTGCAATAGTGTGGTCGTGTGAGAGATTCGATCCGTATCTGTATGGACGAGAAGAGATACAGATAGAAAGTGATCATAAACCACTGGAATCGATTGTTGGCCGGTCATTAATCAACACCCCTATTCGGTTGCAGCGCATGCTTCTGAGATTACAACGTTACAATATAAAGGTGTGTTATACACCTGGAAAGAACATGCACATCGCGGACACGCTCAGTCGAGCTTACTTGCCTAGTGATGTATGCACGACAGATCGAGATAGTGAAGTCCTGTCATTCAGCCTGAACGAACTGCCTATTGCCACATTGACGTTGCAGCGTATTAAGGAAGCGTCCAGACACGATGAATCTATGACAGCTCTTTCACGAGCTATTGAGAATGGATGGCATTCTGACAAATGTGAGCTAAACCCACTTCTACATCAATACTGGAGCATGAGGAGCGAGTTCTCTGAAGAAGATGGAATTGTTTTGAAAGGTGATAGAATAGTGGTGCCGAAAAAGTTGCGCATGCGAATGCATTGCATGCGATTCACAGATCACACAGCGGCATTGAATCATGCCTACGACGAGCCCGTGAAATCTTGTACTGGCCCCAAATGAATGAAGAAGTGCGAAAATTTATCCAAAATTGTGCAATATGTTCTCAGTTTCAAGCACTCAACGCCAGAGAGCCATTAATTCCACATGAGGCAGGTGTCGGACCTTGGAGTAAGATAGCTGCGGATCTTTGCGATTTGGACGGCAGAGCTCTACTAGTCGTTGTTGACTATTTCAGCAGTTACATTGAAGTGGTTAGACTGGCACAAACGACTTCCAGAGCAGTCATTAGATAGATCATTGTCAGAGATATTTGCAAGATTTGGAGTTCCAGATACCCTTGTTACTGACAATGGACCACAGTTCACGGCCTTAGAATTTACTCGATTTTGTACTGAATGGAATACTGAACATGTGACGACCAGTCCATATTTTCCTCAAAGCAATGGAGAAGTTGAAAATGCTGTGAAGACAGTTAAGCGCCTTTTCTCAAAGTGCAAGCAGAGCAAAGTCTCTGAGTTCGAAGCACTGCTTGACTTTAGGAACACGCCATCAGCAGGAATGAGCACTAGTCCATCACAGAGACTCATGGGTCGCAGGTGTAGAACAAAACTACCAGTTAGCAGGACGCTAGCAAGGCCACATTTCAGAACAGATCACATGGCTAGAGAGATAGAAAGGACCAAGGCAGTTCAGAAGCAGCACTACGATAAGAGAGCCACTAGCCTAGGAGACAGATCAGCAGACCTAGCAGACAGAAAATTCCTTTCATAAATGATAGATTCAATTATCAGCTCCGTCGAATAGTCGCCAAATCAGGACTCGACATTCGTGTTGTTAATCAACCATCTCCCAACATTTCTCAACAATTGAGAAAATTCAAACGTTATAAGAGCTGTTCCAGACGTAAATGTATCATCAATGATCCTAAATTGTGCAATGCAACTAATGTTGTATACAAAGGTCTTTGTCAGGCATGTGGTGCTTTTTACATCGGCAGCACTTCACGATTCTTTCACGAAAGAGTGGCTGAGCATTTGCAACCGAGTAGAGCCACAAGTATTTTCAAGCACGCGTCTTCTCATTAAAATCACCTAGTGACATATTTTCATTTTCCATCATCGGTTCTCATCCTAATGAAATTCGGTGTCGCATTGCAGAAGATGTTGAAATTAGCAATACTTGTCCCACTTTGAATAATCGTGAAGAATATGTGGACTATAGTCTTTTTATGATATGATGTTTACTCATTATTAGTGCGGTAATTTATAGCGAAGCCTGTTTGGGTGGGCCTCTTCTCCACTACTTTGAGTAGTCGGCGCAGTCAATGCTTCGTCGACTGCTTAGGGTATTGGCGTGGAGGCCCATCGTTCGTTTTATCTCCAATACCGGCTGACTGGCTCAGTATTTCAATTAGGCCTACTTTCAATGCTGCATTAATTTGACCTATGTGTCTCTGCGCATTTTGATAATTTCAGTGCATGCTGTCCTAGTTGCTGTTCTATTGATTTTATGTTTGTGGTGTGTGAGATATCTATCTGGTATGTCGATCTTCATGCGTCTTTTAATCATAAATTGATCGCCTGATGAAGGAGCAGGTTCTCCGACACATGTTGCGTATAAAGATAATTTCCTTTGAAAGATTGGTCGTTTTTACTCTATTATTCTGATTAGCAATGCGTCTGCCCTCCCATGCCATCAATGCCTTGAACAGCCTAGGAGACCGTGAGCCAAACCAAGATGTAAGAATGCGACTTCCCGGAGAAAGTCATTGGACGCGTGGAACGGTCAAGCGAATGATGGCACCCCGGTCATACGAAGTAGAAGTCGACGGAGCGACTTTCAGACGAAATAGAAAACACCTTCAACGCCAAGGAAAAGTGAAGGAGGAGCCTCACGACGAGGCCGAGGAGAACGAGTCAGACCTGGAGAACGATTCAGACGCGGAGACGACCCCGATGGAAAAGGAATGGGACAGCGAACGGACAATCGAAATGGAAGAATCGGAGAGTGAGCAAGTGCAGCGCGGAGAAGCAAAAGTCAAGCGAACACAGCGGGAGAGGAAAGTGCCGACTTACCTACGTAACTATAATGTGAATGACTCACAATTGTGAAAGATACACGACCTAAGTATCTTCTGTGACTTCATGACTCTCTTCTTTCTGCAGAGAGGGAAGATGTGACATTATTGAGTTTGTTTAAATAATGTGTGTTTTGTTTAAAGAGCAAGAAGTTTGAATAAAAGTATCGAGACTTCAGAACAAGTGACGAACTCGACTTGGAAGCAATAAGTCGTTTTTACTTTGCTACATGTACTTGAAGAGAACATAACAGTGAACATGAAGTTTTCCTCTCTCACCCCTCCGTATCTGGCTCATGCATTGATTTAGATCTGGTGATGTCTAGTAATGATGGTCTCCGCATCCGATTCAAACCTGGCCATGTGCAACGGCGCATCGATAAAAGCCAGTTCTCAGCCTTTTGGGTGTCCAAATTGCATTCTTCATATCCGCTTTTGAATGTGTCCTGATTGATGTCCCCACCTGCCAGCGTCGCTTCATGTAGAAGATCACTGAACATCGTTTTAAAAAAATGATGCAATGCATAAAAACATGAAAGAGATTGGGAAGTCAAGTGTGATCTGGCCAGCCATCGATCAGAACAAAACAACTGCTGTGACTGAAGCTTAGTTTTACCCAGCCCCCTGCGGCCCGATGTTAGTCAGATAGTTACCGAGATAGGTAGGACACTCGAGGAGCAGATAAATCACTTCTGTCAGCAAACTCTAAATTCTGAATACCCAAGCTTAAAATCTGAAACAGATCTTGATTAGACTTCCACCAAATCGGAAGTTTTCGGATGCTGTTTTGCCTGCTGTAGTTCCAAGAAATTTCGCTAATTTAACATAATAATTATTTTTGTTCAAATTATTTAGCGTATTATAAGTAGAACATTTTTTTTTTACTTGGTGCAATTTTCATGGTTCAAAAACATTGGAACAGAAGCAGAGAATGGTAGAAAATCATTGAAATCAGAATACTATACTATGGTGGACTGAACAGGGCGTCTGACCGACAGCGCCTTTCCAGACGTGGACAGGAATTTTTCGGCACGGTGAGTAGCTTTGCTGTGCACCGGAAATCAAATGATGACCTTCCTAGCCTCATACAACACGATCTGATTTCTAGATTTCATAGCAAGCATATTCAAGACCATTACTCCATTCTTGCTCTCTTTACTCCATGCTAAAAGCCACTTCTAGACTTCTTGGCTCATAATTGTGTGCATTTTCGAAACCACATTAGACTACTGTGTGGTCAAAGAAGCTTCAATGTATGTCTTAAAGGATCAAATAGAAGCATTCTGTTTGTGCAATTTGTCAATGTTCCATGGTTCAAGGCATGTGTGCAAAATTGCTACACGAGTAGGCCAACTTCTTTTCTTTGCTGACTTGTTTGCTGCCTTGATGAAATGCTGGTTTCAAAGACTTGTTTACTTACATCTTGTGTTAAATGGCACCATAGCATTATAGGCTAAAATAAAGCAAATCTTGCAACAATTCTACATTAAAAATCATAAGAAGCTTGAAGCATTTCTGTACAATAGGAATAGCGGAGCGGAGTTTTTATTACGCGCGCGCGCTGATGAACGAAGTCGTCTGATAAACAACACAGCAGATAGCACTGCACTCTGACTTTCTCATCTCACCTCACTCATACAAAAAATTGCCTATTCAGTGAAAAGTCTTTTATCAAAAGATTCAGTTTTTTTCTGGAGATTGCGTAATTCCTGACGTCCAAAAATGATTTGTGCAATTTTCAAAAAGCTAAAATTTTACAAATTTATACTGACACGAATACCTTTATAAGTAGTATGAAACATGTTGGATATCAAAAGGAATGAATATTTGCTAGTAGACATACCTAAATTGAAATTATAAAGCTGATTTTCAGGGGAATTTCATGAGCCGCATTATATGGAATTAAGTCATGAAAAAAATTAAGATCTGTGCTGTCTTGGCTGAGATTTGTAGTTTTTAATTACATTTTCATCGGTATGATCTTAAAGATTCATGCTTCATTTCTCAAATCTGGATATAGTGATGTGGACCTATTTACAAACTTTCAAAGTTGATTGAAATAATTGCCTTTGATTATGCTATTTTGCCCAGCAGTGGTGTTGTTTGTGATATGATCTGCTTAACACTCTTGAGGTTGAGCATGAAAGTTTATAATAGCGGAACATATGGAGTTGCTAATTTAACAGACATTATCTCTCAAAGCTGTCGACACGCGGATCTGTAAAATACTATATAGGCCTATGCAAATTGCTATCGCAGCCAATTCTGTGGCAATTTCTTCTAAACTGCAAAAATTTGCACATCGGATCGCACGGAGGCTACAGTTCACACTAAGATACCCAACTGTGTTCACCTCCTTCTCATCTAATAAAATGGTCTACACATGGGAATTTAATAATTGCTGAGTTGCTACTCTACCTATAATGAAGGCCTACTTATGCATGCTACTTAATTTTTATAACGTAATGAAATTGTTCTAAAGCTGCATTCATGCTGTGGTTGATTCTTTCATCGACATCTTTGATGCAGCATGCAGTCCAGTCGATCTTGTTGATCGGTTGTATATAGCACTGTTGGCGGGCACTGGAGAGATGCGATTTCATTCATTACATTCAAGCTATAGTCTAAATTTGTCAAGCGCGTGCACAACTCATGCTAGAATTAGTTGCATTGCCACCTTGACCTAATTACTGTATATGCTTCATTTGCATAGTAGGTCTATATTGGTGCTCCGCCCAGCTATGACAAGCAGTGGCGTCTCCGTGCCTGCGAGGTTTTCGCCGCATACCCAAAAATGATTATTGAAACGTTCATAAAACGAAAGTTCAAATAGATATCATTTTTTGTTTTTGAGAGCGTCTTTGCGTTTGCAACTTCCATACACTTTACAATACTGTCCTGACCATGTCAGCAGGGTGATTGCTATGGGTTTAGCTGCCAAAACCTTGTCAAACAAATTTCTGTCGGTAGGACATTAACCGTATGATTTGTCACCTTTTAGTTTTGGATTTCATGCTTTTATCAAACTAAAAAAATGTCAAATCTCACTTTATTCTTTACTGTGTAATTAATTGCATGGGTGTAGAGCTGTCCAATGATTTGTTCTCTATTTTAATCAAATACTTGGAAAATCATGGATTTTCTAGTTGTTTCCTATATTTAGAGTAGATTATGTTCTACTGACCATCACGTTGATCAGTGACAAACATCATAATTGATAAAACCATGTGATTCTCCGATGATGTATTGAAGTGATGAGACAATAGAAAAGCGCATTCAACAGTTGAAAGTCAATTATAGTACATGTGGACCTGATTAACCTTGTCAGACGATAAGTGTCACAGAATCGATTATACATGCACTAACGCTCTGCGGTACAAAGACGCAAAAATGCAACTAAGACGTAAAACAAAAGATCGCTGACACAATTCATAAAAATCCAAATATGATAGGGAGAGAGGAGTACACAATTATCTACAAAACAAAAAGAAAATAATTTATTACTTTCTTAGAGGAGTAATAAGATAGAGTTGAGGAGGGATACCCCTTCACTCACCTCCAAATTACACTTAAGTCAATCGTCATACACAGAATCAACTGATATTGAAATGTCAGTAAATACAATTCCTCGTAGCTATGCGATTTTATATCTCTCGCATAATGCACTCCTCCCGAGGCTGGCCAAGAACACTACCAATGTCATCATTGGTATATCAGAGATTGCAGAAGGAGATAAACGCCTACAAATCACACCACTGTGGTCCTAGTGTTACTTCCCGCGCCGCCTGTGCCTCCACTGGATGGAGGGTTGTGTTCGAATTGATGGAGTGGGAATCCCGTGAACCACGAGGAGGAAGAAAGTTCGCCATTGGCATTATCGGATTCATAATTGTCATACTCAGATTCACCAACTTCACTGGTTGTGGCCACTTCACTGAAAGAGCTGGTCATGGATAACGGTGCCTCATCGTCGTGTAGATGATGATGTGGATCAGTACCTAGTAACGCGACCAGAGTCTCTGATTTGCTCAACTCAGGAGGAAGACTCATAGGTGATTCGCCACCATCTTCATGAGGAGCAGCATTTGCTACCTCCGTCACACCTTCATCGTCTTCTTCGTCTTCCAGTCCATGATCTTCTTCTCCATCCGCCTCACCTTCCTCCTCTTCACCTTGAGAGGTAGCCGTGTCCATCACACCGTTCCACTGCTGCTGTTGAAAGACGTGTGAGATTCGCCTAGCCTCCTCCGCGATCTGTTCGTTAAAAACGTTGTTTACATCCATCATTCCTGTCATCGCAGCCGCCATATTGTCGTAGTCTGAGCGTCTCAGCGCAGCCCTGAAATGCCCAGAGTAATCGAGATCAGAGTCTTCGTCGTCGTCACACGAATCCTCCTCGTAAGCGGAGCTCGCCACATCTCCCGTGTATCCTGCGTCGGATTCGGAGCACATGTTGTCGTACTCACTTCGTACGGATGGAGAACCAGCAGCAGCACGTCGACCAGGCCCACCACGGAAGCGTTCCCGTCGACGCTCTAATGCCGCAGCCTCTCGGAGTCTATGACGTTCGTCTTCATTATCCTCAACCACTTCCTCTTCGCAGTCAGGCTGCATCGGTCCACCGAGCAGGGAAAAGTCAGGCAAACCAACTGGTGCCACATCAGGAAGAGTTGTAGGTCGTTGTGCCATTCGATTGCCCGCTGGAAATCGGTAGAGACGTTCTCCGACGGCATCTTCGATATCAGAAACGAAAAGTTGATCAGACAGTTCAGATGCCAAGTCACTTTGAAGTCTTACTGCCTCCAACTCTGAATCAGCCTCTAGTCGCCGATCTTGATCGAGATTAGACTCCAGGTCTGACTCTTCTACTTCCTCCACTTCGTCTTCTGTATCAGCACCTCTCCTCCTTGCCCGACCGCCACCTCGCCCAGTCGGTTTCAATCTCACACCCCGGCCAGAGCCGGATAGTGTAAATACCAGACCAGGACCATCATCCTGGGTCATAACCGAATCCAGCGTTTCAGTACCCAGCGGTAAACTCGCCTCGTCTACATCTTGGTGCTCTTGACTTCGTGGAGCGGGTGCTGAAAGGCTCGGTAGACCACCTGATAGACTAGGAGGACCACCAGGAGATGCAGGTCGTTGATAATCTGGAAAATCCAGCTGATGCACCAAATTTGATATTCCTGGGCTGTTCCCGTCGCCGCTTCCTCTACCATGCAAGCCGGTCGATGAATCACTACCTGGCCGAGGGTTTGGTGAGAGTTGGGGTGCCGGACCAGGTCGAGTGGCGAATGCTGCATCCATGTCGGTATCGTACTCGTTGTCGGTGTAGAGGGGATTATAATGGTCACCAACCATTAAGCCGGGTCGAGGTACCGAACTGCAAGCGTCTTCCATCTGTAGGAAAGAATTAAGGGATGAATTGCTCTTCGCAGGCAAACGATTTTCTGCCGCCATTTCACTGCCTACTGGATTGGAAGGCCGCGGCGGAAGGCTGGGAGCCACTTCGGAGGCGGGAGTATGAGGTGCACTTGGTTGTCTTTGGGCGGCTTGTTGCATTTGCTGAAACTGCTGCTGGGGATGCATGAATGGCTGCTGTTGAGGTGGTGGGAAGGGTTGGTTTTGATATGGATGATGATTTTGCATCTGTTGGTGATGCTGCTGATTCGGATGATGATGGAACTGCTGCTGAGGTTGATGAGCTTGATTTTGGAATTGCTGGTGGTGAATTGGCATCTGTTGCGAATGATGGGAATTATTGTCATGTGGGAATTGTTTGTGTTGCTCAACAAACTGTTGACTTGGTTGTTGATGGTGTGGGTTGTTGGGTACTCGATGATGAGCTTGTAGTGGCTGTTGGTGGTGCTGTGAATGACTGGGTAGTTGGTGATGATGTTGCTGATTCATTGGTAATTGTTGAATATGCTGTTGACCATTTTGTAGTTGCTGCGGATTGATCGGCAGTTGTTGATGATGCTGTTGACCATTTGGCTGCTGTGGATGATGCTGCTGGATGTTATGCATTTGATGAGGATGTGACTGATTGCTATGTACTTGTTGGTGATGCTGTTGATTATTCTGTAACGCTTGATGCTGCTGGTTGCTAGGCAAATTGTGGTGATGTTGCTGATGAGGTTGAATATGTTGATCTTGCTCAGGATGACTTGGAAGGGGCTGATGAGACATTGGTGGAGTAGAAATGCCTGGTACGACTGGCAGGGGAGCAGCCACGTTGAGTGAGTTCTGGCGGACAGCTCGCATGGCACTGCGCGATACTGAATGGCTGGTATGGGAAGGCAAGGCGGCAGGAGGAGCTGGTTGACTATTGCATGGTACCGAGTAGCGTTTATTGTGCATCCGAGCTCCATGGCGTTGACTTTCACACAGCACGAAAGAAGTAAGATTAGAGCCGGCGGGTGCTGGGGACGGCAGTGGGAGCTGAGCGTGCTCCATAAAGTCGAACTGAGCCTGTGTGAAAGTTACAACAGTAGGTGAAACGTGGATTTGTTGTAACACACCGCAGCGCTCGAGAATCGCTGCTAATTGGAAGGCCTCGCCCCAAAGGTCAAAACCTGGTCGATGGGCACCAATGACACCAGAGAAACCGGAGCCAGCATGGATACCTGAAAGAAAGACATGTCAGAGTTACGAGCTGAAATATTCAAGTTAAAAGTTGTATCAAGGAAACTGTCCAACACAAGGTCTGTCTGATTTTGATATCATATTCACTCTTCTATGGCAGAATGATCCAGTAATGTATCCTTAACATGTTTTCACTTTGACGGTAAAACAAATGACTGGTAATTATGGATGTAACAAAATGATTACTAGATAGCGTGATCATCGTGCCAAGTAGTTTTGCATCAAGCAGGGATGCAGTGTATGCATTGAACATGATATGGGGAAATTACATTTCATAAAAACCCAATCATCAATAGGCCCTATTTCAGAATTTCAGGCCCTATTTATACATGAAGAGGGAAATGAATGAGTACATTGACACAAATACCTTGAAAAACTAGTCGGAGTCCATTCGCAATGCACATTAGCACAGTTGATACAATTACGGACATCAATAAACCATGGGCCAGAAATTTTCATAAAAAAGACACTCAAAATTCTAAAAAAAGGCATTTAATGTGTATAAACAAAGACAAGAAATCATTAAAAACAAAAATCGTTAAAGTCAATTACCAAGGTAAAGGTAAAAAAACAAAATGTTTTCTTTTTAAGCTAAAGAAAACGCTTTGTCTTTAGCTTTACCTTGGTAATTGACTTTAACTATTTTTGTTTTTAATGATTTCTTATATTTGTTTATTATTTCTATAGTGTCAACAATTCAAATGCTTGTGTATATGCTTCACACCGGTGTAATGCCTGAAAGAGAACCGATCGAAAGGCCTCGCAAGCACTTTGCGTTGTTTTTTTGTTCACAAATTATGCAAAAGGTCAAACTTCTTTCATATAATGTGTAGTTAATCAACAATGCTGATTGCAAGCAATTACAACAAGTTTTGACAGATTTTTTAAAAGATTAAGACTGACGTCTGTCACTAAGAGTATAATCTAGTTGCGAAAGTGATCGCTCCATATCTCTACGGAAGTTATGGGAGCAAATTTCATAAACGATATCGCAGCAGGATTCATATCGAAGTCTGAACGCGAAGTTCCACTGCGAACAGATGAAAATATCTTCAATGAGTCTAAATCCGGATTTTTTTGATATGACATCCTCAAAAGTTTGAGTTGATAACCTTTCCTTTGTGCCTTTAGTTTCATGTGTAGGCATTCCACTTTATTCAGTGTTGCTTGAAGAGTGGCATTTAGCTTTCCAGAAAAGTAATGCGTTCTGGAAAATATGAATAGCAAGACAGAATATAAGTCAAATCATTCTTCAATTAATGCTTTTCCAACAATTCCTTTATGATATGAATTGAGGGTGAATCCGACGGTCAAAAGGCATCCATAACTGACTTGAATTTATCGAAATTTTATCGAACAGCACAGACGAGTCCCATTCCCCCCCCCCCCAACGTGTAACTAGAGGCTTAGGTGGCAAATCAATACAGGGGACAATAGATCAGAAATTTTGAACACGTTTGGGCGCTTAACGAAACACTTTCCATTCGCAATATATTTGTCGACATCAGGAGTAGGCGAATTTCCTCAGCAACACGATGGAATGCATGTACAAGACGAAATATATAGCATGGAAAGGAACAAAACTTTCACTGCCCGTCCTGCTTTAATCATGAATGGCGAGGCATCTGTCACAAGCAAAAGAACTCGATCATTTTGAATTCCTATTTGCCACAAGATACTAGTTAAGGCTATGACAAACACGTGTGCAATCGTCGATCTATTTGTATTTTCTGCAACATCAGATAGCAAAAGACATAGTGAGAATCTTCAGAATTCAATGTCCCAACTATAACGTTTACCGCGTAACGACCCGTGACGTCTGTCGTTTCGTCGATCGAACACCTAATATAATGCTCTCCAACAGTTTTCTAATCACCTATCTGTTGATTATATACGCAACATCGTCGTATTGTTTTTTCCAAATGATTAATTCTTATAGCAAGCTTTCCATGGTCTACTTCTGAAGAAAGCCTTTTGAAGTTGGATTTTCCAGCTTCCGAAGAGGAATTGAAGACGACACCAATGAGCGACATAGATCCATTGAAAAGTGCGATTGCTTCCTGAAGCATCGAGGCACAACTTTAGTAAGGCAGTTGAGGTTGCCTTTTTCTTTCCCTTTTCTGCTCATTTGCAGTACAAGAAATATGTTTTTCGCTACTTATTTGCTGTGTGACGCAATAGTTCTTCTCACGATTATAATGACTTCTCAGAAAAATGCTGTGGAAACTTCTGTTTTCTCATCAAAGCATTACTAAATAATCGATATTTAGCTTAAGCTACATGCACAGTATGTCGTGGAAAATTTGTTTGATATATTTTACTCACCAATGCGCATTTTCATTCGGTTCACACCCATGGCAGAGTTTGTCTCATCGGCAATGCGTTTCATACTCATCGCATATTGAACTAACAACGTTAAATACTGCATTTTCGAGGTATTGTCCTACAAAGAATAACAAAATTCGTTAGTTTCAATTTTCACAATTTTGGGAGGAAGCCAAAAATGCATCAAATAGGCACACCTGTAGCAAACAGAGCGGGTTCACGCCTACCACTGTCACATAACCATTGAACAGCGCGCGAACTTTATCCAACGGGGCATATTTCTCTTGATTGAGTAGCTACAACCGAAAGAATAAATTATTACATGATCGATTGCTAGATCAATTACATCACAGTTTCCTAATTGTGAATCTCAAATTTTCCCGGGCATGGCTACAACTTTGAATAGGGAGTTTTGTCGATATTGAGAGAAGTGAACTAGGCCTGCTGATGATTCCTGATATTGGATGAAATGCCAGCTATTCAGGTCTGTTCCCATTTTTCAACTGAAGATGCAACTCAATATTTTTTTTTACTGAATTTTCACCCCTAGCACAGCTATGAGCCATGAACGAAGCTAGGGGTTAAAAATAGGGGTTATTTAATTACTCTATTTACATTGTGTTTACAAAAAGCAGCATTTATCAATTATTGTCGGCACACTAACTTAGGCTATTTGCCCGTAGTGTGTTTACAGTAATGTTTAATGAAAGCCTAATGGGGTTAATGCTTTACTGATTCTTGATCCAAAAAGTTTGAGGTTAGAGGGAACCGTTGGACGCAAAGCTTCGAAGCATTGTGAGCTTTTGAGATAGAAGTATAGGTCTCTTCTCCCCAACGACTATTTTGCTTGAGGTTACCTTTGAACATGCTACCTCTGGCTAGCTAGCCAATGTCATAGACCATTAACACGAGGCACAATTTAATTACTTCCTAGCCTAGTTAAGACAGCTCTCGTCCCCATGCTCGGATCAATGCCAGAGGCCTAATATAATGGAAAAAGCACAAATGAATACAAACATCGTTTGCTGTCGTAATTGAAGCGTTATGAGATATCTGGTGTATCAGTGGAAGGAAATATCTACGGAGAAAATCGACATAAAAAGTTAGATAAGCAGCATTGCTGACGAACGGAAAGAGACAACGCCAGAAAACACCTGAAGTCATTTCCTCCGGCTATGCTTGTAGAGATCGAGCCTGAACAGCCTAATGGGGTTATTACTTCACTGATTCCTGATCCAAAACGTTGAGGTTAGATGGAGAAGGAGGATGTAAAGTTTCAAAGCATGCTTTTGGAAATAGACCTGAAAATGATGGATTGGAGTTGCACTGCACTTACTATACAAAGCTGTGTTGATAAAAATGCAAGTGCATCAGTCAGGACTTTGCTATCTAGACCTTAAGTAGCACAATAATATAGAACTTAAGTAATGGCATAATTTAAATTAAATGCACTTGTCGCTTGGCTAAAATATACTCAGTGAGGGAACATTATAGACACACCAAATACTACGTAGATGTATACTGCTACGAACAAGTCGAGCATCAGTCACTGCTAACCACAATTTCTCTACAAAATTAATATTGATACTCACATCATCAAACTGTACAATGAGGTCGTTCAGGCGTCGAATGTCTTCGTGAATCGTTGCATCGCCGCCTACTTGCCATGTTGGCACACTGGCACACAACACACCAAGGCATCCATAATCTTGACTGTACAGACCCTGTAACGTTGAAATACAAAAGTGAAAGTAATATACATGTACGTTAAACCGTCTTAATAAGCAAAATACGGGTAGATCAGAGGAAGTACTTTCAAGAAAAATTTTCCATCACCGATTTCTAGACGCACATGCAACATAGTTAAAGCCTTAAGCACGAAATCTTTCATCCTTCCAGTCATGAATTTATTCTACTTATAAAATACATATGACACAATGTGAAGTTTCAATGAACACCACACCCTATCTTCTCAACCGCGACTCGTTCAACGAGGATTCTGACCTACATGTCAACTAAACAACTTTAGCAAATGTCCTATCTACCAGGTCAAAACGACAGTAAAGATAGACCCGTTACCGTGTCATGCTACTGAAAATTAATAAAATTGATGACGCAGCTGATGCATCATAGAGACATCAATCTACCATTCAACAGAACGCTGAACATCGTTAAATTGCTGAACAATGTTTCAGTGAGCAATTCTAACCTTTGTTTAGATGATTTTCTATTCCACTGTTCTAGCTGTGTGGATAAAGTAAATGCTCATCTATAATTTTCAGCTTCCTTCCAAAGCTGGTCAGCTTGCACCAAATTGATCTATGTCTTATCAACTAACATATTGATAATTTATGCAGTTGATTGAATTGATTTAGTTGGTTTGAACACCTTAAGTCTCAACGGAACTTAGCAGGTAATAATTTCTCCCAGTGAAGGATTTTCACATGGATAAATTCTTCGATTTTAGAAAGATTTCCAGTTTCATGTCTTCTGAATAAATGTTAGTGGAAGGAAATTCTGTAATTTATCTATTGTTGCACCACCCATCTTCATTTACCGTCCTTATTTAAATGTTTATGAACAAATTCGGGCCTGACAACTGCAGGCCGATTATCATGAATCACAGACGACACATACTGACCAGTGTCTGATAACCAGCGGACTTAGTCAAGTGCTACCTGGACGAACTGCTACCCTAATACTTTAAGCATAAAGCTAAAACAGTACTGACGGATCTGGCAAGGCCTAAAAATGTAATTCTAAAACGGGCCGAGTCGGTTCAGGGGTCGAAAATTTTGGCCCGGTTACAACTATGCCAAGCATCAGACACAACACATATACAAACATAACGTGAAATGTTTTAAAGAGAAGACGACCAGAATCTGATCAACTTTGGGAAGCCAACGTGTACTAGTGTGGTCATTCTTTCCAAGTTTCAATCAGCTACTGCAGTGAAATACTGTCACACAATGTGAAAAATCTAATATTTTCGTGTAACTTCAAACCTAACTCGCAACATTTGATTAATGGGCTAATTAAATGGATATCAAAATGTTGCTCATTAATGTGGCGGCTTCCAAATTCGTCAGATCTTAAATCTTTCATTTTAGTTGAAGCAATTTTAAAAGTGCTTCAACTAAAATGAAAGATTTATGAATTCATATTGTAGCGACACCGTTAGCTATTTTCAAAATACTGAATCGTATTTAGGACTTTGAGAATGACAAACGGTGTTGGCATGAAAAACGCTTCAGCAAAAGCGAAAGTTGTAACACCATATGAATTAGGAAGCTTCCACAATAATCAACATTTCAAATTATGTACAAAAATATTTCAAACATCTAGAATTAAGAATCACCGTAAACCAAGCTTCGATACACATTCAAATGATGAATATACTCGTGAAAGCACCAGTTAATATCACATAATGACATGATTTAATGATTAGAGACTGCTTGAAAGTGAGAGACGAAATGACTTAAAATACAGCAACCGGAAGGTAACTTAAATGATACAAAAAAGCTGCAGGGAGAATCTGACAGTTGGGATAGCATGATGAGTGGAAGTCACTATCTTACTTCCTGATGTGACTGTAAGGATTGGAAAGGATTTGAGGTCAAGGTAGGTAATGGGGAGATGCTAGAAGTAGGAATCCTGCGTTCCTGAAATATGAGGTGACATTCGAGTCAGGTAATATAAACAGATTGGTGCTTTCATTTAACTCAAAGTAAATTAATTATACACAACTTTGATTCAGCATCAGATAATTTCGTGTCTTGGAAGAAGAATTAAGGAAATAAATGAAGAAATGCGTTGAAAACATTGCTTGTGAAATCCTAATCCGCAGAGCAGAATTTTTCATACTTCAAGTTAGTAATATCAAAATTTGAATACATTGATCTTTTGACAATGAAAATAAATAATGGTCTAACGTCACTACTCCATCTCACTCAGACTTTTATCTGGAACGTTGTGATCCTTTTAGCCCAGATGCCCTTTCTGCCGACTTTCAATGGCACTTTCGGAGCTCGACCACTGGGCCGAAATATCTCTAAGCCAAGTACTTAGCCCCTGCGCCACTATCACACAGTGACCGGTATGTGAAAAGCAATTTATTGATCCCTAACTTCATTTGAAGCCGTACGTAGGAAGATAGAAACTAACTAGAAACTGAAACATACTTATTATGTGACCACTTGTTTGCCAATTCAGTTTCGGGTTCTGTGTATTCTGACGGCATTCCGGACAGAAGTGCAAGCTGACACAAATAAACACACGATTAAAAACATGAATCCTTTAATGAAATAAATAATCTATCAATGTCTATAGACAAGCACAGTCAAGAATTGTAATCTTTAGTGACATGGCAATGCATGTACGTTAATCTCAATTTTCGATTAAAATGGAAACTATTCTTTTTGATGATACGTATACGGCAAGTGAAAACCAGCCAGGCAGTCAAAGCTTTCAAAGCCCTAATGATAAAAATTTGCAATTATGAAGACAAATCATATGCAGTTAACATATTTATAGTTTATGTTCGAAACGCTGACCACATTTGTCAGTAAATTTCGATGATGATAGTGGAAAGATGCATTCACATGAGCTACCTCTGTCAACGTGACATTCCATCAAGAAAACAAGCTGTCGACAGGTCGGCTGCTCACCTATAATTGCAACTTACTTTACGCTCTTGTGAATGCTCTACCCGGTTACTTTTGACTACAAGGATTTTAACAATGCCAAGCGATAAAGAAATAATTTATGCATTGAATATGAATGTAATTTCCCACTTTCTTTTTTCTTTCAGACATGCTCCATATACATACTCGTACATATCTTCGAAGAGAACTACGTGTAATTATAAAACCAAATCGAGTCATTTTTGCGGCAATGCTAACTGTAGTCACTGCAAAGAAGTGGAAGGGCACTTATGTGAATATCAAGCACGGCGTTGAAGCACAGAGAAAGCTGAAAATGTTTGGAAACGCATGTATCATTGAATTGATTGTTGGAAATGATCGTCAAAGCGTTCAACTAATGCCAAGCAGTCGATTCTCTTTATTTTGCACAGACGTACTTCATGCACTAAATGTAGTTGTAGAATACCGAGAATGTTCTCTGAACAAAAAGTCGCAACATTTGCGAGCAATGAGAGCAAGTGACTTTCCCTTATTCTTAAGCAAAAGTTCTAATTAGCGTATAATATACACCGTATATAGTTTAAGAAAATTTCTGCGGCTCTAACTTTTTTTATTCACTCCACGATTTTTCGTCCATTTCCCCCGTGTTAAGTATGTTGGACGCATTTTACTTAATATTTTAGAAATTGATCCCACGCATCTGTTCTTCCACTCTGAGAGCATCGAGGTAGAATAAAATCTACAATACAGCATCCTTCGCAATATCCGAGAAATGGACGAAAAACGTCGGGCCATTGTATTTCTTTTAAAATAAAACAAGATCGAAACTACAAGGGAACGAATGCTTTGATACAATACCAGAAGTTGCAAACAAAGTGTTTCGTGACAAATACAATGAAAAATTCAGAGCCAAACCGTTCCCCGACATGTAGAATACGAGTATATAACATTTGGAAACATTAATACATACGGTAGGTGGTGCAGCGTTCCCATACTGTCAGCAGAAAACAGACCAATACGTTATTCATCATGCAGAATAAAATGGCAACAGATGTCAAACTGACAAATGGATGAACTTTATATCAAATAACGATAAATTTACAGGTGGCGCTTCTTTATGACTGCAATATTACTACAAGCATTACATTTGGGAGCAAAGGAGTCCGAATCACTAATTGATATAGAAAATTGTAATCTGCAGCATAAAGTGTTTTTGATGTTCTTTATACTAAAATTTCATTTGTGCTACAACTACATGTATTTCAGGAGAGAGTACATGAATTGCAAGAGATTCATATATAGATAAATTCTTCATTTTTTGCGTGAAAAAGATGAACATGGCAGGGACGTTGCATCGTACTGAATGGAGCATCGCTATTCTGAATTTCTCTAATACTCAGGGCTGACCTCTATCCCTAAAAGAAATGCAGCATGGACACTGAAGGGTTTCAACAAATTATAATACAATTATAATTTTTTGAATCTACAAATGAAACCAGATGTGATTATGCCTCGTGAATTGAGAAGTCTATGCTTGTCAATTAGACGTTGAATCAAAGCTGTTATAAAAATATTTCTTACTATAAATTACAAAATTGTTATTCAATGCACTACTACAAAATAATATCGAGTAGCATGAGCAGAAACTGATTAGAAAGTATCTCCTTTGGAAATGTAATTATGAATAACCCAAAGCATTGCGGACAATTATTGTTTCTGTAGACGCAATTTAGTCTGAAATTAGTCCTGAACTAACTTCTACACAAACTTCCAATGACATTAGATTAAGATTGCATAACGAGTTGCACATTAAATTGAGCATGTCATGTTGTTTACAGTTTAGAAGCTCTGCAAGTGCTGTGTGATGCGACGCATGACTGATCTCCGATAGAGCCAGCAGAATGTTATCATGTTAGCATTCTACGCTTCCTTCTTCCCTGCACGCAGTCAACCCAATCTCTGTATTTCCTATCCCCGGCTAGTCATTGACGTCTAACAAGCGGATTTCCTACCCTGTGATCGAAAGATAATCTGCAGTTTCGTACGCTCAGTTCCCACAACAATCAAACAATGAACTCGTTCTCCAACCCCAACAGCACAATACTTTCCCTTCATCTCTTTCATTCACTATTTGCAATTGATTCATTAATGAGTTTAATGCTGCTCGTTCTTATTTCCAATGCTATGAATGAAGAACTGAAAGTTCCATTGTCTTAGGGTTTACATGTTAATTTGTCAAGAAATTGTTTGAGGATATTTATCATAGCGACGTGAGTCTCAATTTCATTTAATATGAGCTGATTTATCACAATATTAAAAAAATAGTATTTAAAAAATCCCATTTGAACTCAAATCAGTGCAACTAACATCAGAATAAAAACCTTCTTCTACCGGACAGCGGGTTTTGGTCGGTTGCACTTAGAGGAGAATCACGGTGACTAGATACCTAAAACTCCAAACATCAAGCAAGTCGATCTACCCAATCTCTACTTTAAAATCGATCCGGCACCATCGAAGCTTTACTACTGGTCAACTGACTCCACTCATAAAAGGTGTCACACTGGTGATGTGAGCGCTGTTTGAGTGTGAGCGCAAAATTTTTTATGATTATTTTGATTTTATTTCAAATTTTGTTAATAGGACTGACGTGTTTAATGAAAGGATATATTATACGACTCATACAAAATAACTGATTAGACAGTTGAATTCGTACTAGATCGTCAATTTATCAAAGGGGTGAAATCTTGCATGAGATTCAAGTACCAGGTATGCAGTTGCTGTGTAATATGAATCTCCTTATCATTTTACTGAAGATCATTTAATTGAAGATAAGTAGTGATTGAATTTAATTACTAACGAATTTCAATAGGTATAAATTTGATGTCCAATCAACTTTCAATTGTGGTTTATTTGTGTTCAAATGTTAACTTGTGTTGGAAGAAATGCTTGGAAGAGCCGGTTGATGAACTTTAGCTTCAGGGACTGCAGTATCGTGTATCTTTGAGAGGTCGATGAGCAGCACAAGGTAATTTTTATAAGACAAAATTTTGTTCCAACAATGTTAATTGATTTATTCATTTTAAGCGATAGAGAAATAATCATCCGATCAATACCTGGATTGCTCTTTTGCGTTAATACATTAAGTTTAACATCAACTTATATTTATCGGTTTCATTAAACCGGTTTGTATTGAACATTCACCATCTGTTTCAAAACTCAAAAAAGCTAAATCCTGACATTCTTTATATAATCATGGACACATATTAACGACAACATTGGATGTGTAAATCGGTCAGTAAAATACATAAATCATGGCAATTATATTCTAAAATTGTGACGAAATTTGAAAGCATGGCTAATACCATTGTATTGACATCATGGCAAATGTCTCATGTTTACCAGTCAACCTAGGAGGAATACTGCACTCAAGTTAATGTACAAGTGAAGCGATTGTTTGTTCTTGTTGTCAGTAATAGAGTTTCATCATAGAGCCTTTACATCCAGTGATGACTTTTCAGAAGTATATTAAAACCACGCCATATAGAATTAAGTTAATCTTGCGAACAGTTATCCCACAAATATGCATGAATTCCGAAAACATTGCTCATTATTTTCCTGTTTCAACGCAACATGGGAATCAGTGATATTAACAACTTCAAACAAGACCGAACTCACGATAGGATTCCGGTATGTATTGTCGAGGAAGTAAAGTGCGACATGCTCTGGTAGAACGTTCTTCAGCACTAACTCTGAGCATTCCCGAAAGCGTTCAGCTTCTATCATATTCGCACGAGCCTGGAAAAGCGAAAAATCTCATGCAGTAAAGATAACAAGAATGTTAATTTACGAACTAAGACAAGACAATTTCGCGAGCAGAACAATGAATATGTATGAAGAACAAAGTCAACAATACCTATTGTCAATTATCAACTTATGTCTACCGTTTTGTTCGACTTCTGTCTGGCTGATATCGCCAAGCTTGAAAAACACATGGTTGTAAGCTAAAATAGAAATATTTGCCTGCATAGTAAGTGTAATGAAATAGACTAAGGCATAATCGAAACGTTGAGTCTTTGCCTACAACGTGCTAACGCTCACACCATGCTCCCTTCGCTTGCAGATGTGTAGGAGCTCAAAACTTTAAAACTCAGGATTTCAATTTTGTTAATTGATCTTCATTTACGTTTATGTTTGTCATTAATCCTCTGCGTATCACTTTAGATCTTCTGTTCTTTTATAATGTCAGGTGACACTATGTTGTATTTATAAAATGATAACAGATATTCTTTTTATTATACACGTATTTTAGTAGTAGATTATAAATATATAAACTACTAGCACGAACACTTTTCTTTATAGAATAGAATGTCAAAATGTCCAAAACAAAATTCCAAAATACAGAGGGCACGTCTATATGCTAATACTTGAAAAAGTACATTATATGACGGCTATTCAAATGCGCGAAATGAAACTCCTGAAATTTTCATTTATAAGGTGTTCTAAAAAATATTAGACGAGGTGATGCAGCATTTTGTTAAAATATAACAGCCGATATTTCACAGCCACACTGACTGCATCCTCAGGGTAGAATGACATGATACTGTCTTGTGTGTGCTTTACATATGTATCTTAATGCACTAACGCCTGGCGAGTTCTTCTGTCAAGTTCTACTCAGCTCACTGTGACGTGCACCGCTCATGTCATTCCATCCTGAGGATGTTTCCAGTATGGCTGAGAAATAGAAGCCACTGTATTTCAATAATATATTGAAAAGCTTTTTGAAACTCTTTTTATTGGAATTTATCTTACGACCAACTACCAGATCACAATTTACTAATTGTGCTCTTTTTTAATATGAGTGAAATGAGAAAACGCTGGCATCTAGACTGGCTATCCTATCGATTGAGCTACTGAGCTACAAAAAACTACCCATCCATGGTACCTATCAAATGCACCGAGTATGCATTTTCACAAGTGACCGAGATCAACAAAATGAACTTTGAGGTCGAAATAGATTTCCTCAGCCTCCAGAAGCGTTTCGTTCGATGACATGGATAGATAAATGCTCTTCAGGAACTGAACGTCTGATGTCAAAAAGACATTTTCTCAAGCTAAATGTGACACACGGTTTCTTGCATTTCTATTTTGTGGATTTGTGCAAATTAACCTTAAATGAGTCATTTTCTGAAGGTCAAATAGATAACAAGAACACCTACTCTTCAAGAATTCAATACAAATATTTATACAAATTGTATATCATTATACAATTATAAGAAAATAATAAAGTATTTGTTCCAAATCTGGATATCAAGACTGCAATTTCCATCATGTGGTGCATCTTTTGCATAATCTTGCGTTCATTTACCTCCCATATTTAATTGAATGCGAAAATAAATCCTGCATTCGCAAACCGATTGATGATGAACTACATTAAGAAATGTCGCGGCAAACTGACATTGAAAAAGTTAACCGATGATCAACTGATTGAAAAAAAAGTACTGTGATTAGAGGATATCCAGGGGTCACAGGAATACACCGCATAACGCCGATCGTAACCAGCTGTCGAACAGTCAAGTTGAGTCATCGTCGATCGTGAGTCACAGATCTGACGTAGTTCGTGCTTACCCCTCCCCCTTCTTACATTTCCTTCGCGCTCCTTTCCAAATCAAACATACTTTCATACTTTTAGGACAACAATCACATCGCGATCGAAGACTCACCTGAGAACGCCAAAGATGGCCGAGTCGCAAAGTGTACTCCATGAATCGTCCTTGGATGTATACGAACACAACAAAGAGCGCCATGCACATGATTGCCACGGCATGACCTGGTAGGCCATTCCAACTACAAGTCAATGAAAACAATGATATTAATACGTTCGTTTGAGGGAATGAAGTAACCCTCCCTTTGCAAATGTTGAAGGTCTAATTTGTTTAGTAAAGATATATAATTAATTATCATAAATATCCTTCTATCATCATTATCTATTCATCGAATGGATACATTCCAATGGATCGCAATACACACTGACACACTTGGATGTTTCCAAATTATAGCTGGATAACACTGAAGCTCAATGATTACTGTGAACAATGAAAGCTACTGAAACAAAAACCGTTATTCATGACATAAAGCAAAAATCGACATGTTAAAGACTTTGATATCAAAATAATATCATAAGGCCAGTTTTCGGCAAAACCGTCTCAAATCGGTATAATGATCCCTCTGCCAAAACAAATAAACTGCATACTAGCATTGGTGCAATTTCTGCTATCATGTTTCATTCAAACGTCAATCTTACTCAGTTATAACCGCAGTTGGGGAGCAGAAGCTACTTGGAGCAGCGACCTTTCACAAATAGTGAGGTTCTGGCTACGGAAAACTTCAAAACTTTTCAAAAATCATGACTGATCATAGCATTATCTCTCGTACACACGCTTAATTCTCCGATATACAAATTTAAATATCGGCTATTGATCGGAATACGGATGAATTATCGCTCGATTGTCATTTAAGCTACGTTGTGTGATGAATAGTTAGCCGGTACATAGGTGGTACTTAATGACTTGCTTTTACTAGAGATAAAGAAGGAAAAATTGGGTCGGAACCAGAATATGTCAAAAACATGAAAGGATGAGAAAATAATCGAGACTCTGAGCTGGATGAGACATTTGCTCCGCTGCCCCGATTGTATAGCTATTTATGGGCTTCAAGCTAGCTTATTTCACTGACGCAAACAACAAGACGTCGAATTAATTAGACTGTGTGACAAACTTCATTATTAATTTACTTTTCTTTTTGCGACTCTAGCCTGGGAAGAAAGAAATTGGATTCATTGAATTGAATGAAAATAGCACACAAAAATGTACATAAAACTAATCATGTTAATTACATAACAACTGCATTGTCTTCACATTCGGGGACTAATATCAGAAGAACACAAGGCATACACAATTGTCCTACATTATCACTAGATCATTTCGATTTGATTTCGAAATGATCTAAATGTCTGTTTTCGCGTTTTTCTATTCTATTTGCAAACAAATATTTTTCTGGTTGACCTGATGACAAATTGAAATTTACAAGCTTAAATTTGCTAGATGAAATGCTGTTTAATAACTAACCGATAACATCCTGGAATGTCTCATGAATGATATCTTTTCCATGTCTGTACATTGATGGGGTTGGGGTCAGAACGCTCAAAGGCGGAGCTGTACCTTTCAGCAATTCAGCTTTCTGTCAGTCACTAAGCGTGGAACCGGCTCGTCTGAGTGTGAGTGTTCATGATAGTGGTCGAATCTCGAAGCACAGCTAGGCGAGCACCTGCTGATGTATGACTTCTTGCACTATTATGTTTCATACTTTCTGATATTGTACTCCAGAGAGTATTTGTGGACTTTTGTACAGATTATACTATCAGTGAGACATTTATTGTGAGCTGCGTTAGTGAGACTGATTAAAATATATCTCCTACATATGCAAGGTTGGTTGCTTTTTTGCAGAATATTGAAACCACGATATTAATTTACACTTTGTACTTTCAATTTGCGGTGGACGCTACATGGTTAGTCTATGTGCAAGCTTAACAAGTCCTCGTAAGGACTTGCAAAATTTGTGATGTGATTGGAGCAAAATACATTGTTTCCTATACCTGCACCGTGTGTTACACATCATTTAAAAATGCATTGCACTTACTCTGCTTGAAGGTCATAGCGATCGAACAGAATTTTATGGGTCACTTCGATCACTACGGTATATGAAGTGAAGACAAGGATGGACAGAGGCACTTTGCCGATTGCTGGCAGTGACATGAAGGCTACAAGGACGAGTAGACTGAGGACACAGCTGAGTGGTAGATATTGCGGCAGATCGCAGGTGAGATGGGAAGGCATGAGGGCAGTGGATGGTGCAAGAAGACCAGATTTAGCACCAGATGTTGGCGATACGGTTGTATGACCTGCCGCTCCCGCCACAGTTGAATTGTTAGGAGGCCGATGGCAGCAAAACACATTCACCTAAAAGATCAAAGGTTTTCAAGTAAACGGAATTGCAAATGAATGAATTTTAGATTTGCATCCATTCGTGACAACACTACAGCAAGCAGCAGTCACCTGATCACAAAAGTTGCTGCATTTCTAATCATGAAATTCGACGAATAATGATGACAATGTAGACAGTAGAAAATACTTCATAAGAATTCAACTGGTTCACTTTACTTTATCATAAGCAGATATTTAACTTCCAAAACAGGGAGCATGCACGGTGCTGCCGTTTACCAATGTCACTCGGGGCTTGACCTCAAGAACAAAATATTGCAAGGCCAACCACTGAACCGCTTTGCCACGATTTATCAGAAACAGATACTATCTTTTTCGAAAATATGTGTCACGCGGAGAATGACTCACATCCGAAAACGCAGGATCCAATGAGTCGATCAGGATCAGTTTTGCAATCCCCGATGTTATAAGAGGTCCATCACTATCGGGTTTTTTAATTATAATGTAGACATCACGAAACAGCAACTTAAGTATTTCTGAGAGCAGCCGATCAAAAAAGTCTTCACAGCTGCATCGAATCAATTTTTCTTTACTCATTTTGGTAATCCACCTCATCATCAAGTGATGGGATGTGATACAATACACAAAAGCACTCACCTGAGAAACCGCGTAGATGAAGAGCACCGACGTAATGATCACAACGAGACGGATAACGGCCGAAGATTGAACGTTGAATTCAAGACAACGAAGTTTAGTGACAAGTATAACTAACAGCATCATTCCGATCCATGTGAAGGCGATCATGAAGAGAAGTAACAGAAGCACCGTTCTGAAATAAACAATAAACATTTGATAAAACCAAATAGCTACAGTAGTGCTCACAAACTATTGCTATCAATGACGGTTGGTCTATAATGATCGGATCTCATTTTAAATTTGAGCTTGAATGTGAATTGATGACCTGTAAGTCGGGGTGGAAGTATGAAATTTTCGGTCGAGTTGTAAATGTGAAGTTGGTCCTCGTATAGTTATCCGATTGATTTTATGAGATGGAGGTACTTCCAAGTGCATCGTAGTGCGAGTGCATTGAGCGAATTGAATATCACAGTGCAGCAACTCGCAGCAGAGCAAAATGTCACCTTCTATCTAAAAAATAATTGCTTGTGATCTTCACGTTCCAGTTCATATACAGCACATTTTTGTTTAAATTTGCATGATAACTTATTTCACCGAATTTGAGAAGCATTCTATCGA
This sequence comes from Prostheceraeus crozeri, assembly GCA_907163375.1. Lineage (NCBI taxonomy): Eukaryota > Metazoa > Platyhelminthes > Polycladida > Euryleptidae > Prostheceraeus > Prostheceraeus crozeri. Next base: position 362,336 of record CAJQUW010008346.1, on the reverse strand, counting down.
GTACAATGACATCTAGCACATGTGTAAAAATGATTAAAATGCCTTAAAAATAGTTCTCAGAAGGTCACATCCTTTTATTAGACTTAGGACAGTTGCATCGAACTCTCATTAAAGGAAGCGCGCACTTACAGAGAAAATTGCCTCAATATCAAATTTGAAGCATCTGAAATGTTGATGCTGCAGGTCATTACGCTTTGCATGTCGTGTTTGCAGCATCTGAGTGCTAGCTGATTCCATTTACTATAATACTATATTCCCTCTGTAATTTTAATCCAAGTTTAGTCGACAATTAACTGAAAGCTGAGTGATATTTTTGAGTTGGAAAGAGACAGGAATTTTCTAGATGTTAATTATAATAAGTTATGATGTACAAAATTTTTCGATTACCATCCAGTAATCATCTTCAAGTACAAAAGACTAGGGTTAGTAGAAGTTTGAAATATAAGGAATTTGAAGTTTTAAATTTTTTTTCTGAAGATGATTACTGGATGGTAATCGAAAAAATTTGTACATCATAACTTATAATTATAATTAACATCTAAAAAATTCCTGGCTCTTTCCAACTCAAAAATATCATATCATGACTAGGCAGGGCATCTTCCAAATGAAAGCTGTCTGATTTCAGTAACGGGCTTTTCCGAAAGTTACGCTCCGCAGATAAGTGTTTAATCTCATGCTTCATTAAGTTTGACAGGGGATGAAATTTTGTAGATTTTTGCTGAAAACCTATTTACAAATGGAAAAATTTTTTTAGTTAGCTCTATTTTGCTTTGCGACAGTTTTGTCACAATCGTTGTGATAAACAATAGAGCATCTAAGCATGATAGCTGTCTTCACATTGCATTTCTATGTTCTATTTAACCTGCGTTGCATCTGTGTGATATAACGGTATTGTAGATAAGAAGTATTGTGGCGAGCATAATGTCTCACATTGTTCAGATCTTCTTAATAGTCAACATAAGTCTGTAACTGGTTGATGTATCTGAATTGATGGGCAGCTGAATAAATATTTGAAAAGTATGGACTTTGAATTTCAGAATTGAAAATCCTATTAAGTGCCCCATTAAGAGCTGGTTGACATTCATGGTGAATTTTTAACCCAATGTCATTTTGAATACAGGTTAAAAACATACTTTATCCAACTGAAAATTTACCAAAGTCACCAACTTTACTTTTTGTAGGAGCATAATGTCACTTACTTACAAATGGGAAAACTTTTTTTTCATTATTAGAATTCATTATTATCAGATTATTATCTTCATGATTGCATGAAAGCAAGCTCGAACATTATGAATACTTCGGTATTTATAGAAGATTGCTTTCCATAAACAAGAACGCGACGGCTCCTAGGAAAGTAATCGCTTCTCCGAGCATGCATACGTCGTATCTACTCCAATGTATCTGCTTCAGCAGTACTCATTGCATCCTTTTATCAAGTTCTCAAAATTGAATATGAAGTGACCCATTTAACTCATGACACCATGAAATTGTAGCAACATTGAGTTCGTGCAGTCCAAGAAGTTCTCCCGGCCAAATATGAAATACGTCAAAGGAAGCAGTTAATAATGCCGAACCAGATCCATTGGATTGGATACGACTCATATTTCGATAACCGAAGACAATCCTTCGCATAGTTGATAGCCTTATACGGGAGGGTGTTCATGGTGAGCATCAGAAAAAAATAAAGCACTCCCTTTAGTAACGGCTTTAATAAAACCGAATGTCTAAAAGTATTTACACCCTCCCGTATAAGGCTATCAACTATGTCAAGTCTGTGATCAAGGGATACTGACACGTGCAACTCTGCAAGGTATTTGGTCAACACGTCTTTGAGGAAGGTCAAGGCGCGGTGGGATGGTCTGTTTCTCAAAACCTATATATACGTATATAAGCCACTCGCTCTGGCTGCTTTAATCTTCTTTTTAGTGCACTGAGGCAGCGACTGCGTCGCGAAACGTTTGCCGTGTAAATACTTTTAGCTATTCGATTTCATTAAAGCCGTTACTAAAGGGAGTGCCGTATTTTTTCTTTCTCATCCTCACCTCGACAATCCTTCGAGTCGCGTCAACATCAACTTTGCCAACAAGTGAAATATCGTAAGTTCATAGGTGATTCATACGCGATGATAATTGATCATACTGGGAATGACTGGGAGTGGAAATCTGCCGAAAGTCGGGATGCCGGAACTGCAATAGACTCCAAGCAGTGCTCGTGCAACTTTCTTTTCTGAATTTTGTGTTCTCCGACAACACACCAGAGTTGGTGGCGGTCAGGTGCACTCATGACTATCAGAAAGTGGATGTCGATTGCTGCGAAGTCTAGAACGCCAGTCATCACTACATGACGCGCATATTGGATGAGCTTCAATGGCCAATATGGACTTATATTGGCCTTAGCACAGTGTTTTTTTAAGGGGTTCCACACGCACGAATCGTGCGTGTGAAATCTCCCGCCGTGCGCGTGGTATTGTCGAAACTAAGTCTGAGTTTAATTTTAATTGAAACAGAGGTTTTTAGCATGCTGATAAACAGGCGTCCCTCTCAACTCACTCTTAGTTTTTGGTGAATTATATCTATAGTAACTCATGTTTATCACGCGGAAAATTTTCAACTTTATTGATTCTTTGTATCCGCATGCTAAATGATGATTAACAAATTGGACAGGCCCTTCATCCATGTAAACTGACCGAGCTTTACGGTTGTAGAAATGACACCTTTTAATGTTAAATTAAGGTTTCCGTTGTTGATGGCAATCTCATGTTGTTGTTGGCTAAGCAGAAAGTGCAAATCAAGGAAATGTCAACATCGTTTTGTTTACACTATCGCGGTTGTCAATCGTGGATTCTGGATTCCCCCTGTGAACAAGTCGACTGCAGATAGGCCTACTTGATATAACAGCTGCCCATCAACAACGGTAGAAAGGACAACATTAAGGACTGGGCGGTGCTGTTGTCCAAGCAAATGCGTTCGCGAACAGACCATCAACGGGCCGTCTCAGCTGTCGGACGAAGACGCGCTGGAAATTGCAACTGTCTGGTTGGAAAAGAAGCCCCGTCGAATGGTGACCGAGCGAGGAAGGAGGAACTTTGCACAATGGGAGCAGTTGTGTGATGAGCGCAAGTATAAGAGGAAAGAGAGGAAACGGCAGCAGAATTTGGGTCAGCAGCCGGTTGCTGAAGTCGACAGCGATAGTGACGATGGTGAAGACGAGGACATCGAGGCCATTACCTTACAGGGAGTTGCCGACGCAGCTGTTGCTGCAAATGCGTCTGCCATGGACTTCGACATGGAGCGGTTCCTGTATTGAAGCCATAGGTTGCTCTGATTGACTCGTGTCTGATACTGATACTAATTTTAATGAACATCTCTTCAACGGCCTATAATTGTGGCTACATGGATATTTGAATGAAAAGAATAATACAGTTATTCCCATTGTAGCAAAAACATATAGTGAATGCACTTGCTTTGCACATGTAAATACATGCAATTATTCTACTTTTGGTACCATAGCAGTACAGACCGTCCATTTAACTCAGATTTTTTCTCAAAATTCTAAACACATTTGCAAGTCCTTTCTCTCCACTGATGATATAGGCTTGATAAAGGTCAAAAGTCGAAAGTTTTTTGCCTAATAAGTTTCACTTTCAAGCCGTTGAAGCATTTTCATAAAAGTTAGTACGATGTGTTTTACATCGAAGCTCGTATTGATGTCTCTCCACAGCATCTTTTCGATCATACGTTTATTTGTTGAAGGCCTATGGCCCTATTACATTAAATCTGTGAATTAAATATCACATCTACACATATGAATGATGACTGTCTTCGGTTTTTACTAAGGTGCAACGCAACGCAGGCCCCCTACATGTAAGCTTATTTCTACATGTGACTACTACAGAGTTACAGACAAAAAATGTACATTTCATGAAACCGAAGTTTGATAGGACAAGTAAGGTTTCGGCTTTAATTTTCTGTCGTGCGCGTTGCTAAATCCTTAAAAAAACACTGCCTTAGCACAAAAAATGGAACAATATAAGACAAGTCAGTATACATGTAATATGGACCATTTGGGCCACCTGGGTAAGTCTGCAGGAAGCTTCCGATAGTTTATACGGGGTGAACTTTTGGTACAAAAATGAATTATTCTTTTCGAAAATCCTTCTTTAACCTGCGAGGAAAACTTGCGAAAAAATTCGATGAGAATTTTACGCGATGTCAGGAAGGATGCACTTATGTCGCTATAAGGTTTTAGACTGATAACGACCTAAACGCAGATAGGAATGAAAATTTCAGGTGGAATGAGGAAAAATATCAGTCGTATATAAATATGAATTTATGAGAAAGGCAACTGTATATTTTCAAAGGATGATCCTTACAACGAAGAATGATTGATGAACATCCAGCAAGCTAAATATTTAAGAGCACATTAAAGCAAGAAAACATTTACATAATAAATGCATAGCCCTCCATGCGACATTGGAAATCCCTTGAGTTTTCCTACAGTAATGGCACATTCACCGAGTAATTGAAAAACTACGCTCCTGATATCTTTTGAAATAAAGAGCGACATGTCTTTAAGACTCAAGGGTAAAGAGCTATGGCGGATGAGACGCAATTAGAAATTACAATACAAAACAATTCCTCATTCGTAGCTATTCTGATAAAAAGAGGCAATGATCCAGTGCTTCTAGTTAGTTCGATCTTCAATTATAAAGCTTGCTTTGGAAATTTCCTTTTGGACTATCTATGTCCCTGAGGACTAAAAGAATTACGATCAAAAATCTAGAAATTGAAAATAAAATTCAGAAAAAGTCTTATTATTTCTATATCCCAAATATAGGTGACACTGAAAGCTCCAAAATATGGATAATGGTTCAAACAGAAATTAAAGGAAAACTGCACAAACCTCGGAAAAATAACTGCTTGCAAGGCAGCGGAGGCGAGGAGAAGACAGAGAGCGGTCACCATGCAGCGTCCAAAAGTCCAATCTTCGTTGGCATGGTACTGAAAATAAGCAAATGACAATTATCTTGTGCGTCGTGTTTTATTCCCATTTAAAGATAGCATAATTTACACAATACAATGCAAGATTGGACTTTGAATCAAATGGATTATTGACTTATTTAGTATACCGTATTTCTTTGAATATGAGACGCCTTTGAATAAGGGACGCCCTCGAATAAGAGACGCATCCGTGAGAGGAAAAAAAATTAATAAGGGACGCCCTTGAATAAGAGACGCATGTACAAAAAATAGACTGCTATAGACATATTACATGCAGGCTATTGTAATGTGGTAGCTACATCCGCCTCAGCGATTATTAGGCCTACTTATCTTAGTAAAATAAGTCAGTCTACTAGTAAATACCGGGTATCATGACCAATATTGTATAATATATAAGGCTTCTTGTTGTTGTACATGCAGTACATGCATGTCGTACATACGTACATGCAGGCCTACTTAAGGTTACTTCATCTACCATTTAAGGAGGCATTATGCGTTAACTTCCTTTGCATTAGGAGTCATGTACCGGCCGGTAACTTTTGCTGTAAATACTACTTGATTATCGGTATTTTCGTTTCGGTAAATTCAGATCTAGTCTACATGTATAGTGGCCAACATGTACTGGTATATGAATGTATTAGATGAGTCTACAAGATATGCTACTACAGAACAAAACTCCTTTCATTTCCAAAATATCTGAATTATGATAAAGCGTATATATGTAAGAAAAATTACTGGCGAAATTTGCCCATGACATAGGCCAAAGTGAGGAATGCAAAGGTTATCTAAGAGAATAGTAGCAAAAAACTAAGACATCTTTTTCTAATGAAAGAATGAAAACTTGAACATTTGATAAATAAGAGACGCCCCTGAATAAGAGACGCATCAATCAGGGATCTGAAAAAAAGAGACGCATAAAGGGCATAAAGGTGAATTTACGAATCTAACCATAAGAAATGAATATTCGATTATTTAACTGCTTAAATTTTACATTCTGCATGCAGTCAATTTTGTAATGAATATTACATGCCCAATTATAGTTTTGGTGAATTCATTTCAGTTTCAGTAAATGTTTAAGTCAAGTAGCCGTATTGTCAATTATGTCAATTAACCTTACCCGGGAGACATAGCTCAAAATTTTCCCTTATACAATTCTATGAAACTTTCATCACCAGCCATGACGACATGCCTAGTCATTGATTGATTCATATCGTATCATCTTCAATTGAGAACGTCAAATTAATCAGCCTTCATGGCATAGAATTGAAATATCCCATATCCATGACGTGATGGTTTTCGCTAACCAATGACAAAGACGTGTGTGTCAACCAATAGGTTAAGTCTGCATCACAGAGTTTCCTCATGCTATGTTCGAAATCCCACTGTGAAGTGGTACAATCGCTGCCTATCGTATTCGCAATGGATCCTCAGACTCGGATAGAGATAGTTCAGTGCCTCTATGCATGCAATAGAAGTGATATAGCTGCTGTTCGAAAGTTTAAGACTCAAAGACGCATTCAAAAAGATCCTTTTACAACAACATCGATTACAAATATCATCAAAAAGTTTGAAGAAACTGGCAGCGTTCATAATAAACCTCGCAGTGGTTGTCCTACAGTGGATGACTTGACAATTGCAACTGTGAATCGCGTCGTTGAGGAGACGAGTTCAAAATCAATGCTAGGAGTCACGTCAGTTCGCAAAGTGACTGAAGAGGTTGGTACAATTTCAAAGACTAGTGTCCATAAAATCCTTCGGCATGAATTAGGACTCTACCCTTACAAATTACAAGTCGTGCAAGCACTTGAGTCGGCCGACAAGACAAAGCGCTGTGAGTTTGCGAGATGGCTTCTCGACAATCAGAATGTAATCGATGATATCGTCTGGTCTGACGAGGCGTATTTTTCACTCGATGGGATCGTTAATGCGCACAATTGCCACATCTAGTCAGATGTCAAGCGATCAACATGCATCTCAAATCGCTTGATAAGTCGAGGATGTGACCAAGAGTGTCCTCTACGTTAACCTGATCTGAATCCTCTCAACCTTTGGTTCTGGGGATGGATGAAAGCGAAGATATACGATCATGGCAAGCCACAAAACCTGGACCAGTTGAGTGAGAAGATCATTGACATCTGCAATGAAGTCACAAGTGAAGAACTTGCCGCTGGTGTTTTCGATATTATTCAGCGATTGACTGCACTGATTGATTTCGACGACGATCATTTCAAACATTTGATTTGAACATTTTAATCATCAAATATTGGCTTCTTATTGTTAGATTCGTAAATTCCCCTTTATGTTGCATAACATAACATGGTTTGTGATGAAAAAATTTATTGCTTTCTCATGTAGATATTCAATTTAAAAGTCAAGCGAATTTACGGACACCCTGTATATTAGGCAATATGCTTGAAAAGAGGAAGAAGGAAATGCGATTTCAAGCAAAACCTAAGATAAACCTATGAAACAGGATTGCATTCTTATGTACTTACCCCTCGCTCTTCTACTGGGTCATGGAAGCGTAAAGTGAAAGGATTCATACTAAGAGATCGAACAGAACGCACTGGACTCTCCTCTGCATTACCATCACCACTGGGTCCGTTGACAGTGAGAGCCATGTAGCGTTGTAAACTAACTGTCCACGCCGTCACTGATCTGAAATGAAATTAACCAAATGAAGCAAGTAATTGTAAATCCAAATAATAAAAAAGCAAGCACTCACTTCCGCTTGAAAGGCTTTCGCACAAACTCCTCAGAGTCACGCTGCAGATCAGAAAAAATATATCGTTACCAAAACACGTCAGAAGCAGATATACATTGATTTGTCGTGAGTAATGGGTAAATTATGGGTATTATAAAGAACGAATAGGGCTACATTCAAGTACCCCCTCAAACATGTAAGTAAAATAATTCTTAGTACATTTTTGCACATAATTTGAGCAAAATGAACTAGATTTTTTGCATTACCATGAAAAACTGATAAAGTCTCATGAAAAATTATGATATTGAAGATTGAATAATATTGTCAGTAAGAAGGAATATAGCTCCTTACATTTGCATAGTTGAATATGCAAAATAAGGAATAGTAAAGCGGGCTTTATTTCAATCCCTGTGACTAACTACTTATCTCACATAATTTTTATATCTATTTCTTTCAATTACTATGTCTAGCGAATTTCATAATTATGGAATAAAATCTAGCCGTTGAATGAAAGCGGTAACCTTAGCGATATTCCTCATAATATCGGAGAAGCAGTGTTCTATATCTAAAAAAAACAGGTTGCATCAATTTCCGAGTTTCTTCCATTTACAATTTCACTTCAAAAGAAAATTCATCTTTGAAAGTATCAATATCTAATTAAAAGTGACTGTAGGTATGTATCTGTGCAAATATTGACAATAATTTGACTGTCATATTTGTAAGCATTTCACTCAGTTCCCGTATGAAGGACAAAGCTGATTATACTCGTATAGGGATATACTGATTATAGTGGTCTCCGTGGCACAGTGGTTAAGTGCTTGGCCTAGCGATCTTTTGGTCCTGAGGTCGAGCCCCGAAGGTGTCATTGGAAGTCGGCAGGAAGGGCATCCGGACTAAAAGTAACACAACGCTCCATAAGTCGTAAAAAAGGGAATTAAAATGATCAATGATGAATGTTGTTTTATGGCACATGGATTGGAACATTCGCATAGAAGTCCATAATTTATCCTTATCAGATGTGAACAAAGTAGTCGAATGTATCGCGTCGAAGTACCTAGACGTGAAATGGCGTGAGCAGGACCGAAGTAACGGTGGAAACATGTAGCCGGTGACCAAATAGACAACATCGTCGAACCGTGGTTTTACCCTCCGTCAACTTATACATGAATATTTATAATCTGATAGAGCAACAAGGCTGCAGATAAAATCCAAAATGAAGCTTTGACGTCACTGCTCCCTCACTGCGGTTTGAGTGGTGATAGCATGCGGCTAACATAGGCAGACTTTTCCCGGAGGTGGGATAATTTTAGCCAGGATGCTCATCCTGGCAACTTCCTACGACACTTTCGAAAATCGAATGCACGACTAAGCACTTTAACACTGTGCCAACAAGATCACAGAGACATAAATACAATCCTACCATTATAATTGAACAGCCTACAGACCACAGAATGCTTGATGAGATGCCCTAAGAACGGGGAGTGATTTCGGTCATATCTGCTTTGCAATGAAGTGCTCCTCCTCTCTTGGCTAGATCTACCAAGTCTTGGTTTATCAGACGCGGCGGCATATGAACTCGACTATTGGATCATTTCGTAGCATTGCATTAAATAACGTGATAGGTCAATGTCTGATAGTCTAATGTCTGATGATTCTTTTTTATTCGAAACTGTTTTGTTTTCATCTGCACCGGACTATCGTTGTCCCGTTATTATCCTTTATCTGTATCATTCTCATTTAGTTTGAAAATATATACGCATAGTATTACCATCGCCTTAGTTAGACACTCTGATGTCATGTCAGTCGTCGTCTAAAGCCGATATCGTATAAATAATCAATGAACCAAAGTTGACCTGCTTCTTAGATGCAAAAACAAGCTTGCTATTATCAGTCAGACAGATCTTTGAACAAGAATTTTGTTGTCAGTCATGTATCAGTGCATTGCACCGTGACATCGGAGACTTTATTTAACGAATTAGCGGAGAGTGTCACAGTTTGATATTTAACTAAGTTACGAAAACTTTCTAATTTCCTTTTATACAAAAAATAGTATCCACTGGAGATTCGGATTTTTTGGCACTCCTGTACTTTACTGGTCCCTATATGGGAATGCGAGAAACGACCTCCTGTACTTTACTGGTCCCTAAATATCCCCTCCTTTACTTTGCTGGTCCCAAATTTAGCACGAACGCTGACGTGTTGCTATGTGTCAAATCGTGCGCATGAACTACACGTATGGCTGGTGATCTTTGAACTCCCACGCATTGTTTTAAGGGATTGGCTATCTCTCTATTTAGTGTGTTGAGAAGGAATTTGACGTGAAACTTGACGTCGAACAACATGAGAATAAGCGACCTCGCGAAACACTGCGCCTCCTTTGCTGCCGCCCGCACATTCCTACAGGAAAAAGGAATTTTACGTCGATCTTTTCCGATATGTCAGTTATGTGATAGGCCTATGACAGAAGTGAAATGTACAACTTCGAAGATGGATGATTTATTTAGGCACTAGTTAAGTACAGGAGTGCCGATTTTTTACCCTTGCTTCCTCAAGGCACGAAACCATGTGAGCCAATCTTCGTACACCAAAAACACTAGACAACCTATGGTTAGTAATCTAGTAAGCGAGCGAGTGTGTGTGAGAGAAAGAGAGAGAGGGAGTGTTACGACTTCGTACTGACAGATTCGAGGCATTCTAGACATTCTGCTTTTCCACACCACAGTGCATGTTGCCCAATTGTGGGTTAGTATTAGCGTGCTCCTATCACTCATCACATCTGGAGCATTATCAGACATCCGAAAAGCCAACAATTACAGCTCAGTAAAATCACAATATTCGTGCAACAACTATAGTACAAGCGATGACGACGCATCACAGTAGCAATGAATGACAAACAACCTGTCATTAAAAACGCAAATGATCTTAATTTCTTGACTGGCTCAGACAGTCAGTGGGATAGCAATATTTTATGTTCTCAAAATTCTGTGTCTCGTCTCTTTCAGAAGCATTTCTGTATTTTTCGAACCACAAAGCACAAAATGTTCAAAGGCGGTTCGCAATGAATCCTGATTATGATCGATCTACCTAGAGTCTTCAAACCAATATATAGATCAAGGCCTGTGCAAACTATGCATGTTGGTTGCAGAGCTATATTCACTGGAGCAGACAGCAAGCATGCATGTCTATAAGAATAATCACTAGGTAGTTGACTTGAATCCAAGAACTTTCAAAATTTAATGATATTCTAGGACAACGGACTCCCGCTTCAGTGCTATATCTTTAAAAGTAGACTCGCTAATGCGTTCATTCTTTTTGTGCCACGCTTCTCTTATTATTGCTTTTATGTCATTCAGGGCCTCTGGGATGCATTCATATGATGTTTTCAATCCAATGTTTAACAATCAGCTAACAAAAAATCCTACCGAACAGGGAACCCACCACCCCATCACTTAACTCAGTACGTCATTGCTGAGTCTGAGAGTACATATATTTCTTGAAATCACTCTGCATTTTTATGAGCATCCTTTGGTACACACTTCTTATTAATGAATGGAATACTAACTTCCAACTTTTTCCAACTTCATGTGATATTTTGTGTGATGATATTTCATGCGTCTTATATTTGGGTGAAGTCTGTACATAAATATATGCTCTTAAAAATATTGCACTTTATGACCCGGAGAATACGGCAGAACGTCGTCCACTAAGAAAAAGCATCAGATCTTCACTTTTTTAGTAGTTACATCAAGATAATCATTTCTCTTAACTGCCGTCAGCATTCACTGTTCATGTGACACAGTAACCCGAAAACACAGACAGACAATAATATCTACGTTGGGAAGTGACACGTTTACCTGATGGAGGTTAGTTATTTACATCCCTCTTACCGGCAACATTGATATCAAGCCAATAAATGATTCAATCCTTTCTTGATTATCATCTGAATGCATTTCATCAAGCTAAAGTAACGAATCGTAAATCGACTAATTTTGCTGTGAATTATTGCCAACGATCGTCAGCAGTATAGAATGCAAATACACAAAAGCTATTATATAACTCAACATCAGCGCTTTCAAATTTCCCAGAACTCACAACTCAAAAGAGATTTCATAGCCTTACCAGTTTTACACACTGCTTCTGCAAATCTTCTGCGAGGAACATGTACGGCGAAGACGCATTGAATTTGGCACATTGAGTAATTCTGACCAACCCTGAGCGTTTTTGTGTAGGCTCTAATGCCTGTAGACGAGTATATCGAGCTCTTCGTGGCCCTCCCCCTCCTGCGCCGCGCAAATTGGAAGACTGGAAAATGATGACGTAAGTGAAATAATTCATTAAAATTTATGAAGTTGTACCCGACATGAAAATCATGAATTTCAGAAATGAAATGATGCACAAGAGTAGACATCAAGTTATTCAATCAGATGAACTTTCAATACACAGAATGATACAGAAAATCCTGTAAGTAATCTCATGATTATATTAGGTTATTTTGCCGACAAACTCATCGAACCGATTGGTAGGATTGTGAAATGTTGAGCAAAAATTCTTCTTATCTGCTCTCTGAAATTGAGCTATGATATATTAGAGCTTACATAGAACGTTAAAACCGTAAGACATAAAGTACAACGGAATAACTCTAAAACGACCACCAAAATGGGCATGTTGAAAGGAGTTGCTTCGGAGGTGTGACCGCTGAGAGATTTTCTTTGCACATATCAAGAATGTCTGGATGTACTATCACAAAGACTAGTAGAAAAATTGACGAAATATCTACAGTTAATGCCAAGGTAACTAAGTTGGTTTCATTAAAATCAATTATATGTCAAATTCCGCTGCTATTCTACAAATCGATTGATTCAGCTTTTTATTTGATCAATAGTTAACAAATTTGACCGTAAAATTAATGTAACACTAAGCTAAGCAGAAATATTCGCAGAAAATCGTGTTCTCTGTCTATGTGATACGGTTCACTAAGGAAAGGAAAGGAGTACATTGCCACAGTTTCATGCATGTTCACGAGCATTGAAACAAAACAGCCATAATATCCATTCATTAAAATGTATATTTTGTTTGCTCGATGCTCCATCTTTTTATAATCGTTACCTTTTCATCAGAATCTGTCGACGAAGATAAATTTATCCAAATATCAAAGTCGGCGATGCTAGATGAGACGAAGATCTGTTAAAAGTCATGAGAAACTATTGAATTCGAATGTTCGATCTGTGAACGAGTTGTCCTTGTGGTTAGCCAGATGTAGACTTTGTCGCATTTGCGTACATCGAATGAGATCAATCATTTTTTGAGAAACAGTGATCTGCCAGCGCAGTCGGAGCCCTGTTGTAAGCAGGGCAATTTCGTATTACACTTCAAGAAGGATCCGCTGCTTTCTTTCTGAATGACATCCGTTTTGATTTCTCGGAAGAACGGTTCAGGGGAGCCAATAATTTGTAAAAAGCCTTGCATTATGTCAAAATTTTACTGGATGCTAATCGGGAAGGCGTTCAGCAATACTTTTTATCATGTAGTGACGACTCTATGCAAAACTGCTTTATAATAAAATGTCAATAAAAATTTAACACGCTGTCATCTCGACAGCTAAGATTAGGAGGAACCAAACATGATTATGATTAAACCTTTATGACTCCTGATAGGGCATTCGGACTGAATGATCACAACGCTCCAGATTAAAGTGACCGTTCAGCAACGTCCATGTGAGGAGTGACGTTAAACCTTTCATTTTCATCATGACTCCTGATGTCAAACATGCTAAAAATTGCGTTTAGACATGATACATTCAGGCAAACACTATCACAATATTGAATCAGATATTGATAATAAGAAAGTTGTCATGTGAGCAATTCACTACATCTAAGACAGAAATTCCAATAAGTTATTTTCAGTGGAGACTTGATCGTAACTTAGTTGCAGACGCTATTAGATACCGCAGCCTGAATGACAAATGCGGAGTTTAGATTATCGACAGCGTCAACAAGTTTTCATCATGCGACACTGTCAGCGTTCTATCTTCTACGTCTGTAACCATCCATCAGCTTGGATTCATTATCTCATTCAGTCAAAATAGGAATTCAAATTGAGGCCTGTGTCTTTTTGAACACAAAAATATATGACATTTCGAGATTGCACGAGAAGAGATCACGGAACTCTTGTGCAACGCCTTCATATCTTAGGCCAAATACAATCTATCATATATTGATTAACTGTAGAAACAAATACATGATTAGGTCTCCATTGAAGAGCTGAAAAAAGACTTCCGACAGTGGACTGGTCCACTTATACGGAGTAAAAGACATGCTGGTAAATACATCGGGACTGAAAGTTATCTACATACAGGCAAGTGAATTAATGTAAAGGAGGATCAACTGATGATGACATTTTTTCTTTAAACTGCTAGCTATCCACAACAAAGGTTGACATTCCAACAATTCTCTTTTGAGCCTCACATGGCCTGTCCTTGGTTTGAAAATCAAAAAATCCTTGTAGGCCTCTATAAAGATATACTTCTATAATCGATATGGTTTAGACTGCATTCAAAATAAGATCACCGTTTTCTGAATTAGTGATGAAATATACATATTTTAACTGATGGACAAAATGAATTCCACTACTTACAGAACGATAATGTCGCGGCTTGATATAGTAGGTTTCCACGCGAGTTGAACGACCATCAGGAGTTGGGGCTAGGTCTAGTAATGGCCCTGACTCGGCGCGGTATCCGTCAGGCAATTGATCGAATGTAGCTTTGCTGACCAGCACACGACTGCAGAATATAAGTAATACAAATTTCGTCATCAAAAACACGAACTATCGAACACTTTTATACAATACATACTATACAATTCCATACCTGTGCACCTCAAAATTTCAAAAATCGTACAATCCATCCGAGAAAATCGTACCAAAAAGCTCCTAAAAATCGTACAAAAAACGTACGATTCAAAGAAGTCTATAATTTCAATAAAGTTGTATATTCCCTACTCCCTATGCATTCTTGTACTAAACACAAACATAAGAATCTAAAAAGTTTATAATGCAATCAAAACAAAACGTAACAATAGAAAAATAAAACAAGAAGCGGATTGCTTGTGTGTCTGATAAGAGATACCACCAATATGCCGACAGACGACTCTGTAAGAATTGATGGCAGTCCTAGCATGAAAGAGGTTAGCCACTTTTGCTATCTCGGAGATATGCTGGACAGCCAGAATGGAGTGGAAAGGGCAATGAGAGCTCGGGTGGCTGATGGTTGGTCCAAATGGAGAGAGTTAGCCAGCCTTTTGAACAATAAGAGTATCCCCTAAGATCCAGAGAGCAGCTCATGTGTACGCTTGCGGGACAACTGGGCCCGGTAAAACTGGGCCCAAAAAAAAGTACAAAATGACTCTCCTTTTTTGACATAAATGTGTTGCACAGACTCTGCTGTACACATAAATGCCCATTTTCGATACTACAATGTCCTTGTCTATAAAATAAACTCATTTTTATGCCAAAAATCGCATATTTTTGTGTACTTTTACAAAGGGCCCAAGTGCTTCAAAGGAATAAACTTTTTTCTACATATAAACATGCCATAATAAAGGAAATACATTGTAGTTATCAAGTTAGTATCTTTTTTAGAAGATTTCGACCTACTTACTTTCTAAAAAAATTTTTATGAAAATTTTTTTTTTTTTTAATTTTTTTAAATGAGTTTATTTTATAGACAAGGACATTGTAGTATCGAAAATGGGCATTTATGTGTACAGCAGAGTCTGTGCAACACATTTATGTCAAAAAAGGAGAGTCATTTTGTACTTTTTTTTGGGCCCAGTTGTCCCCACCCCATGTGTACGAGTCTTGTATACAACCTGCTTGAGTGTATGACTCAGAAACATGGTCCCTGTCACAGAGGATGTTTGAAGTGTTGAGAGCACGTGATCGGAGAATGCTGAGATATATGGCAGGAGTAAAATGGAGCTACGGAGGATGAATTGTGGAAGTGGCAAGAATGTGTGGTCTGAAGGAAGTGGAAGATCGGGTTAGGGCGTCTGAGATGGTTCGGTCATGTAAAGAGAGCTGGGGGAAGCTGCTTGGGCAAAGTGGAAAGCATGGAAGCCCCAGGGCGTCGAGCCGTCGGAAGACCAAGAAGAACATGCGTCAATGCGTCTCAGAAGATCTGAAGATAATAGGAATCTCCAAAGAACTTGCTGCCAATCGAGAAGAATGGAGGAGAGCCATCAACCATCCAGCTTCAGTAAATGGGATTCAACGGACGTTAAACGTGGAGTAAGAGTAAGTCTGATAAGAGATATGATTTCATAAAACCAAATAGGTGATTAATTGCACAATACGAGATACATGTAGGCCTTCATCAAAAACAAAAATGATCAAATTGCAATGCCACTGCGTTCCTGCACTTCCTTGCTATAATATGATTTCAGTCATTTAATTCCTTTATAACAGCATTTGATTTCTTTATTTAGTCGTTTATAACACCAATAGCCTATGCAGCAATGAGACAGAAAAGTTTACTTAATAACGGATGACACCTTAAATCGTCTAACCCAGCATCTTCTGGACCACAAGGACGCAAAAAGGGATGAGTGAGTGACCTACGTTTACAAGGCCTATTACACCTTATAGACCTGTTCCACATGGGAACTTGCCCATGTACGAGTATGTTCATGCATTTCTCGCCACAAATTTACGTCGAGGTGTAGATAACGACTAAACAGATGCGAATTTAAAGGCAGCGGGTGAGTTGGGATGGGGACCGGTCGCAAGCCTTAATAAGATGAGATTAATTTCAGGAGTGGGATCAGAGCTGCGTAATTGCAATCATAGGGTGGATGGCAGTTTACAGGCGTTATTTGCGTCGAAGTCTTAGTCGGGGCACATACGAGCCAACTTCCATCATTGGAAACGATCATAGTCATCAACAAATACTTTCATTCCTAACAAATACGGGTTCAGTTAGAATCATTATCACACCTTTAAATTGCTTGGCTTTCTGGCTTTTGATGTGGATAGGCCTATTTTGATGCCTTGGACGGCCACAACTTATGATTTCTGAGAAGCAACTGAATTGTTAAAATTCGCTTGACCGAAGCGCACACCTCATGTATTTAATAAGAAAGTGATTTATCCGATAGCAATAATTCCTAACCACCTTCGAACACATTAATTTCGAAAAATTCTTGCAATTATATAAAATCGATGAAAAACCGTACGATTTGCTGAAAAATAAAAAAAAAATCGAAAAATCGTATACCGTATTTCTTTAAATATGAGACGCCTTTGAATAAGGGACGCCCTAGAATAAGAGACGCATCCGTGAGAGGAAAAAATTTAATAAGAGACGCCCTTGAATAAGAGACGCATGTACAAAAAATAGACTGCTATAGACATATTACATGCAGGCTATTGTAATGTGGTAGCTACATCCGCCTCAGCGATTATTAGGCCTACTTATCTTAGTAAAATAAGTCAGTCTACTAGTAAATACCGGGTATCATGACCAATATTGTGTAATATATTATAAGGCTTCTTGTTGTTGTACATGCAGTACATGCATGTCGTACATACGTACATGCAGGCCTACTTAAGGTTACTTCATCTACCATTTAAGGAGGCATTATGCGTTAACTTCCTTTGCATTAGGAGTCATGTACCGGCCGGTAACTTTTGCTGTAAATACTACTTGATTATCGGTATTTTCGTTTCGGTAAATTCAGATCTAGTCTACATGTATAGTGGCCAACATGCACTGGTATATGAATGTATTAGATGAGTCTACAAGATATGCTACTACAAACCATAAAACTCCTTTCATTTCCAAAATATCTGAATTATGATAAAGCGTATATATGTAAGAAAAATTACTGGCGAAATTTGCCCATGACATAGGCCTAAGTGAGGAATGCAAAGTTTACCTAAGAGAATAGTAGCAAAAAACTAAGACATCTTTTTCTAATGAAAGAATGAAAACTTGAACATTTGATAAATTAGAGACGCCCCTGAATAAGAGACGCATCAATCAGGGATCTGAAGAAAATGAGAGACGCGTCTCTTATTCAAAGAAATACGGTAATCGTACAATTTTACGAAAAACCCCGAAAAATCGTACAACTTCCTGGAAAATCGGAAGACTATACAGGTATGCAATTCATACCATGCTACATTAATTTCGCAAAATTATTCTGATACTAAATTACGCATTATCGAAGTCATTTCTAATGTCTACATTTGAGTTCTAACCCAACATGTGGGTTAAATAAGATGTGTTCTGAAATTATGAAACTTGAAGAACAACTTCAATAAAATCTTGCTTATCTTACACGAAGTAGTTGGCTTTTATCATTAGCATAATTTAAAGCGGTCACGTCCTTTAGTTACAGTGAATACAATGTATGACTGTTCAATCAATATTTTGATGGAGGGGGAGAGCTGTAACTCCTACCTCTCGGGTCGCAGGTGGTGGATAGCGAAGGGCCATCAAAGGGATGGTTGGCTGCGAATAAACGCCTTGCGTGAATAAACAGCCCCGAACCAACAGCGGCGGTACCCTTGGGTAACGTGTCAAGGCCTGGACTGCCTTAGATCTTGTCCTCCAGCCTGCTGCCTTGCAGGTTTTCCATCTGTTGATGTGAAAAGGCTAGGTCCACAACCGATATTTGTGGTTAGTGTCAGCAAGGGCATGCGACTGTAAAACTTTCTGCTCCACCTATTTCAATATGCGATGACTCATATACAAATGGCCCCGAGTGCCCGGGAATCTTTTGGTAGACTAGGGGTGCGAAGAATGACCGGGGAGAAGAATAAACCTGATACGTATTTGTACTGCAAACGTAGGCTCGCTCAGCGGCAGAAGCAGAGAAGTGACAGAGATGCTGGGTAGAAAAAATGCTGACGTGTGCTGCATTCAAGAAACCCAATATAAAGGAAATGGATGCAAAATATTGGGCGACGGAGATGAGCGATACAAGCTTTGGTGGTCTGGTGAGAAGACAAGTCGAGGAGGAGTCGGTATTCTTGTAAGAGATCGGTTAATTGGCAACGTGATTCAAGTTGAGAGACCAAGTGCCGCTTTCATGAAGGTGAAAATGGTTTTCGAAGGAAAGGTGTTTCACATATATTCAGTATATGCCCCAGACAGGGAGATCTGCTGCTGAGAAGGATGATTTCTGGGATAGTCTGGAAGATGATATCTCTAGCGTTCCATCAAGTGAACCTGCATGGATTGCGGGGGATCTAAATGGGCATGTTGGCGCGGACAGAAAAGGTTTTGAAGATATGATGGGTCCTCATGGTTTCGGTGAGAGAAATTCCGAAGGAGAAGGTATTCTAACTTTCTGTCAAGGACACGGAATGTTGGTCATGAATACGAAGTTTCATAAAGGTCGTGAAAAGTTGATCACATACAAAAGTGGTGATGGCGCTACTCAAATAGACTACATGCTGTTGAGACAAGATGGTCATGTGACTGTCAGAGATGTGAAATGCATCCCTGGAGAGGCCTGCCTAACACAACATCGGCTATTGGTCATGGATGTACATATGCAGCAAGAAGTGAAGGCATTTAGGAAAACTTTTAACAGAAAATTGAAAGTATGGAAATTGAAAGATGAAGAAACGAGACGAAAATTTGAGGAAGTTTGCCAGCAGAAAAATGAAGCTCAATCGGAGATCGGTTGGGACCAGCTTCAATGTAATGTCATTCAGGCAGCAAAGCAAGTTCTTGGGGAAACAAGAGGACGGCCGCGAAAAGTGCAGCGTGAGACGTGGTGGTGGTCTTGTGAGGTACAAAGAGCTATAAAGAACAAGAAATTGGCTTTCAAAAAGTGGCAGAAGTCAAAAACTGAAAATGACCGTAAAATGTACAAGGATGCGTCAAAATTGTCTAAGAAAGCTGTTGCAAAGGCCAGAGAAGAATCGTGGCAGACATTTAGCAGGAACATCAGTAAGACCGAAACGCAAAACAAGATGTTCAGGATTGCGCGACAAATGAAAACCGAAGGGAAAGATGTAGTTCAAGGAAACTTCGTGAAAAGTGAAACAGGAGAGATTTTAGTTGAAGAAGCAGACATCAAAATCCGTTGGAAAGAGTACTTCGAAGGATTGCTAAACAAAAGCAGCAACTTCACCATCGATGAGCCAATTATAACTGAAGGACCCACAGAAAGAGTGACTGAGGAAGAAGTACGTAGTGCTCTATGCGACATGAAAAATGGTAGAGCTCCTGGACCATCAGGCCTCTCAGTTGAACTGCTCAAGGGAGCTAGTGAAGATACTGTAATGAGACTGGTGACAGTATTTCAGGAGGCAATCGACAGTGGTGGTCTGCCGTCTCAATGGCAAAGAAGCCTGACTATCCCCATTTACAAGGGGAGAGGTGATTCTCTGGAATGCGGCAATTACAGAGGGATTCGTCTGCTGGAACATGGTATGAAGCTGTTTGAGAAGGTCATGGAGAGAAGGTTGAGGAAGATAATTAGCATTGATTGCCGGCAGTTTGGTTTCCGAAGAGGGAAATCTACAACTGATGCTGTCTTCATCCTTCGTCAGTTGCAAGAAAAGTACAGCCAAAAGAAGAAGAAGCTCTACCATGTGTTCGTCGATCTCGAAAAGGCTTTCGACAGAGTACCTAGAGAAATCATCGAATGGGCATTGCGCAGACAAGGAGTTCCTGAGAGATTGGTTTCGGTTGTAATGTCCATGTATTGGAGTTCAAGAACGCAAATCGTGACAAAGTTTGGTCTGTCGGAGGAACTGGACGTCGGTATGGGAGTACACCAAGGGTCAGCGCTTAGCCCCTTGCTGTTCATTACAGTGATGGAGGAAGCGTCCAAAGATTGTCGAGGATCCGGCCCATGGGAGTTGCTGTACGACGATGATCTGGTTTTAACAGCTGCCTCCAAGCAAGAAGCCATTGATATGTTTTTAAGGTGGAAGGATGGTTTAGAGCGGCGTGGCTTGAAGATCAACGGGGTCCAAGGTCATGGTAATTGGGAAGACCAAAGAACGCACCAAGTCTGGAAAGTGGCCGTACAGTTGTTGTGGCAGAGGAGTCGGAGCAAACTCGATCTTTTGTATTTCCTGCAAATTGTGGTGTCACAAAAAGTGCTCCCGATTGCGTTCATTTCAAGGAATAACGCTTCCGATGTCCGAAGTGCGCGGATGTTCCCAACTCGCCTGAGGATGATTCACTTAATGTGAATGGGATCGTCCTACAAGAGGTCCACGATTTTTGTTACCTCGGAGATGTCGTGGACTCAGAGGCAAGCGCAGAAGGAGCGGTTCGGACTCGCATCGCGGCTTCATGGACGAAATGGAGAGAATTGGCCAGTCTTCTTACCAACAAAGGCATCCCATTGAAGTGTAGAGCCCATGTGTATGAAATGTGTGTAAGATCAGTTATTATCTATGGCGCAGAAACGTGGCCCCTCAGCCTAAGGCTGGTTGAACTTCTGAGAAGTACTGACAGACGAATGCTGAGGTATATGGCAAAGGTCAGGTTGAAAGACAAAGTTACAAGCGAAGAAGTAGCGAGACGCTGTGGTTTGCCTGAACTTCCAGTCCGCCTGCGGCAAAGACGTCTGCGCTGGTTTGGTCACGTAAGAAGAGCCAATGGTGACGTCATCAATGAAGTCTACAACTTGTCAGTCGATGGTTGCCGTCCACCTGGAAGACCTAAGAAGACTTGGCAAGCCTGTATCCATGAAGATCTGGAGTCTCTGGAGGTGTCGGAAGACACTGCTCTAGATCGTTCGAGATGGAAACGGGTCATCGCATCTACGTCCAGCCCCGGAACCTGGAAGAAGAGACGCAAAACGAGGAAGTAAGTAATCAATATTTTAAGACTACCCAAATTATGATTGACCCAGCATGCTTTTCATACTTTCGGTAGTTGACGTGAATATCCCAACAAACTTCTGTCATTCTGATTATTCACTCATCTAGGCTAATGAGCATCAGAAATGAGAATTTGCTACTAAGTAATAACAGCAATGAAATTATTACTGAGGATAATCACTTACCTTACAGCATTAGAAAAATTTACACGAAAACTTACCCTGGAGCGCAAAGTGAATGCAGCTGTTTGGCTATTGACGCATCGTCTCCGGTCAAATCAAATGCCAGGCGAGTCTTGCCGAGGATATTAGCATAAGCATCACCAGTGTGAACAGCCAAACGAATATCGATACCCAGTTCTGTCGAGTCACTGAGATTATTTATTTGTTCGAGAATTGCAAATGCAAGCTCAACACTGCTCTTGGCATGATCCATTCTTGTATCAGGGTAACCGCAAATACACAGATATTGTTCACTATGCATGTATACCCGGAAACATGAATATTCCTGCAACGATAAGTAGATTGTTGAGAATAGCAAAACGTTCTGGAGATGAATAATTCATAAATACCTGAGATAAAATTTACAAATGAATTCATGACCCACTTTACCAACGCAAATTATTTTTAGCAAAAACCTCCAGTTGAATTTTCGAAAGCCATTAAGTCGAAAATTTGCAAAGCGTAGCCACTGGCTTCGTTCATAGCTAGCTGCTCTGTTAGAGGTGAAAATTCTGTAACACTGCATTTTGGTGATTGAAAACAAAAAAATTAGCGACATAATAAACACTGACATCAACTCAGCAATTTGGCTCAACTTTAGACTGCTGCAGTGAAAATTACTTACATTGTTGATTTCGCTTCAGCTGTAGATGCTACCAACAAGATAAAAGAACAAACTATTGGAGGTTCGAGTAATAATCGTGCCGCACGCGAATATACAGCTTGGCTATGTATGTTTGCTCCGTCCTTGTTCAATATGAGAAAAAAGCGAAGCCACTATCTGCTAAGTGAATACTGTGTCATTAATAAGATTGTTTACAATGAATGAAACACTAATGCCAATTTTTAGGACATTTTTACTTATCAAATTTTATGATTTTTCAGCATTTTTTCATTCGACTATGGAAAAGTCGCAGGAAAATCTCCCTCCATTACACTTCCAATCATTCAAAGATGATGATTTTGACTAAGAAATGAAAAAAAAAACAAATCAGCTAGGAAACATTTCTTTCACACACCATGTCTTAGAATTTAACACCAAATTTAACGACGTATTGGACACTTATGACGCAATTCCTTTAATAAAATAGACCGGAGACTTGCATAAAATAAGAAATGACTTGAACAAGATGAATATCTATAAGAAATTCATTTGAATTTGAATGACGTCTGTTCGCGGATCTAGTGATAGCCAAGTTTTTAGAGGGATCAAGTAATGCTTGTGAGCGCTACATGTAGAACTTTGTATATACTCGTATTTTGTATGTTGACATATGATTATCTAAAGCACGGAATAGGTTTCATCTGACGTGTCATCAAACAGAGAATCATTCAAATTTAAATTACGAGCATACGAACTGATTTGACATTAACCAATGGATCTTGTAAACTTTTTTAAATTTTTCAACAACTGCCCATTTTTACCTCATATTTTACTGAAGTCACAAACTCCTGACTAGAATAATAAATTAGTTGTCGCGTTAATTGATAAATTAAAGATTTAAAGAACATGCAATATATTAAATCATAATACGAATGAAACGTGATTCTTTGGATACAAAATATCTTTAATGATATCACACATGTCATTTCAATGATGGCAAATTTAAAGCAACATGAAACGTAAATGTCAGTCAGCAATCATCTTCAAAGTTTCAATCAAATCAGCACGGCAATGACCACGGTGAAAAATTTTCTAGAATTTTTGGAGCATAATTCCATTCACCCAATCATGATTTAAATGTCTAAACCATATTTATTAAACATAAAGAAAATATGTGCAATTAAACAGATCATTTGATAACAAAAACGAAACGGATTATCGTTGAAAATTTCACAAGAAAAGTTGGAATTGACATAAAAATATCACGGGTTATCGTGATCCACATACATTGTACATGTGCAAATTCATGCATGTTTCTCTGTGAAGTACAGTTAGCATTCAAATTGGCTAAATTATTTCAGGGATGAGCCGCTGCAATGGGATCTGTGATACATTTTGTCACATTCGATCACATACCGATGGACGTAAATGTAACACTTCGTCACATGTCGAATGACCCCTAATTAACTCGCTAACTTTTAGACCAAAGATTTCATATTTACAGATAGACGAACTAGAGAATTTAAGAAAGATAACCATTCGGTGTCCAATTTTCATACTTAGTGACTCGCATCAGCTGCTGACTGCTTTTGATTGTGCTCACGCTAATCTAAATTTAAATAACACGCTCTACATGGCAAAGTTAAATAGGAGAAAAATATCAATCTTTCCTCAAAATATATAGTACAAATCATTATTATTGAGGTAGTAAAAGAAAATTAGAACAATGACTTCTGAAAAATAATAAGGTTTCATAATTATTTCACTTATGCGAAAATAATAATCCTCTGTAACTTTTGATTCATAATATTTTGTCACAATACCGCGAAAGCAGTGTTTTTGTCAGATTATTTTTCAACTATGCGACATTTTCACATTTCGTCACACCTACAGTAAAAAACACACATTTTCTCACATTTTATTTTGATGTGTAAAATAGTCACAAATTGTCACATCGGCATACCCCTGACGATTTATGTTAAGACAGCAGCACCCAAGAAATTCACGTTAGTATTTGAAGGCACCATAGTATCAGAGGCGTGTAATAAAGATGCCTCTTTTGAACACTTCAAAACGAAATCACGCCATATCTCGCATAACTTTTCCACCCACCAACTTCCAGTTGTTTCACATGTTCCATTGTTTTTCACTGAATTATTATTATACTACATATACATGTACAACTTGCTAAAAGTATAATTTCAGGGATACTATTTTATGTATCATTTCATTTCATCACTGTATCATAATCGGGAAACCATGATAGTTTGATGACGAAACTTTTGAGCATAATTTTACAAAAATTTTAACTCGGGTCGTCATATAATGGATGCATTATTTGTGAAATGCTTTTTCCACCTAGAATCTCAAGTACTAAGAGGTTGGAAAATCTCATCAATGCAGGAGATATCTAAGAATTCAAGTTAGTGCTTCTATTAAATGATCGGCTGTACTAACTATTCAACACTTCTTCTTGTGGGGAGGAAGTATCAAAAGAATGAAAATAAAAATGACAATGAAAAGTTGATTATAATGTTTCTTTAACTTCGAACCGCTCATCAGCACGACTCCTTTATTAATTGATATGCCAACAATTAAAACTTGTTTTCTCTGTTCTTCTTGCTTTCAACAGTTAATCAGCATGACTCCTTTATGAATTGAAATTCCTTGCTGCGAATATTTTCACCTAACAAAAGCAATTTCCAATACCCGTCTGAGAAGCTGGGTGTCATTTCTTCTCTTGTGTTTCACACCACACGGATGATGTAATCAATCAGCATTGAGGGGTGACACCCCGCGGCTACCTGTTGATCACATCACAGTCCGTGTCTCTAAGACTCCATTAATTCAAATATATATACTCAGATTTGCTTCAAAACCACACTCATCATCAATCAAGTCATCATGAACTCTGTATCACCACCACCATTTTGCAAACCAACGAAAGACACTACATATGTCCAATTGATAGCAGAAGCCATCATGTCATCTGAATCTGGCCGCATGCTGCTGTGTGAGATATATTCATGGATTGAACTCAACTGCCCTCGCATGTCCATTAAGGCATCAAGTGACCGAACAACTTTCGAAACACAACGACGTCGATGGAAGAACAGTGTACGTCATAATCTTAGTTTGAATGAATGTTTTGAAATAGATCCCTCCGTCCCCGCCGTTCCGCACAAGGGCAACTACTGGCGCATCAACCCAGCGGCGCGCCAACAATTCGAACGAGGCAATTTCGCACGTCGTCGTGCAAGACAAGCGGCTATGCGACACACGAAGAGCGAAATAGAGCAGACAGTGCAACAACAATCTTTCACAAGTGTAACACCACCAATCTCTCACGAGCATCTGTTTAAGCCCGACCTAGAAGTGGGTATCGCGCCGATCAGTGTTTTAGCATCGATGTTTGGTGAAGCAGCATTTTCTCCACGAGAAGTACAAGCCTTTCGAGCTCACGGCTACCGTTTGCCTCTCGGACCAACGCATACCGATGTGAACAGCGCCATATACCATCTCCCGCCCTCGGACGATCTATTATACGGTTGGCTTCACACCGACTATCAACCTGTAGAAGACTTCAACTTTCACGTTGAGAATCAAAACTCAGACAGATACCCATCATGGATATAAGAACTGGCTATTCTTATTCTACAATGTCATTGCTTAATCAACTATTGACGCTATGATAATCGACAGCACAAATATCCTATGCCTACCTTAGGCTACACTTATATCATTGTAAGCTATTTCAATATAAAGTACTAAATACAATTGACACATCCAAGTTTTATCTCATAGTTACAAGCGATGAATTGTAAATCAATTTATCCACTGAAAAGGGGGGAAACAATGAAAATTTAGACGTTCTTCTCATTTCGCACCGAAAGACATGCAAAAATTTAAGTAATTACACATTTAAATGTCAGTATATTTCTAACAGTTCGTTAGAGAAAAAGGAAGCTTTGTGCATCTCAGCAGATTATCAGCATCAAAATGACTTAAATCCATTATGCATTCAATTCCATCAAGTTAGAAAATAATAACAAATGAACTCATTTGGACATTGTAAATTAGTGCTTCTTTGAATGTGATCATGTGATGGCTACACAAACGGATACAATACGTGATTTAAACAAAAATCGCCTATTTGTTTGATAGTTCAAAATGTTATGCTCTATATGGAGAAAGATATACAGAAAATGCTAATGAAATAAAAAGATCATTCTCATACAATGATGAAAATCTATTCGCCTTACGCTTGACGAGGTAAGTATAAATATCACCACTACCATCATTTTGCTTGAGATCAGAGGCAACCGAGTCATTCCATGTCTTTGGAAGTCAATCATTTTTCCTTCCACCTAATTTAGCACTCGGTGGACACAAAGTCATAAAAAGAACAGGTAAACTGACAACAATTTTTATTAAAGTAGAGTTTAGTCATACAGTATAACAAGTTTCAAACAATGTGCAATAAATACGGTTTTTACAGGATTTTGAATATTTTTCAGTTTTAAAAACATTAAATGTCAAAAAAAGTTATAACTTCATTTATTCCATATTAAAAATTTCAGCATGTGAGAGCACACTATCGATTCTTTCTCACACACAGCATATGAATATCAGCGCTGACTTTGGATCTCGTTCTGGGCTACATTGCCAAGGAAAACGTCAAGCAGTCATGTCCTTCAGCTGGTCCTCGTTGCCAAATAATCTCCTGTTGGCGCCATCACGATAAAGCCAGTTTTGCGACAACATAACTTTAGATCAATCATGAAGCAGATGCCGTTTACATTTCATTAATGTTCTGTTCATTTACTTGCTTAAAACTAAAGCCGCATTGCGTCATCGGTCTATTTGGTTAAGAAGCGGAAAGAGTTGAGATTTCGAAGATTATAGAACATGCTATATAATGCTGTCATCGTTTGAATTCCAAACGAACAGATTTGGTATAATTGCTGACAGGGACAGTGTTTTATCGGTAATAATCATAACATTCTCTTCAATGCTCAATATGAATGTTATCATTATAATCATGGCTCAGCGTCAAAAGTTAAATTAGTCACCTAGTGATGCATTTGTTTTCTCCTAAGTTTTTTGGAGAGCACACGTATGTATATCACAATGATGGTTTTATGAGTCATGTAGTTTATTTACGATGGAGGTTGATAAATTTAAAATATTGAGTATGCCTAATGGTTTTGCAACACACAAACGATCAATCGCAAGAAAATGAACCATCAGAGACTATGGTTTAAAAACAGTAAGCATCGTGAAACCAGCTCCTAATGCAACACCCAAAGCCCTTGACTTTTTTTTAAACAGCATGAGTACATATTTCTATTCAATGCCCAGGCAAACTGGAACTCTGCAATATTCATGGTTAATAACATCCTTCCTTGAGTACATGTACTCCTATCACATCAGATTTGCATTAGAATCTTGAAAATAGATTGTCAAGATTTTTCATGCTTTATTTGTGACTTATTGCGTGTTTTGAATGTTGTGCGGCATTCCCGAACAGTTGCAGATAGAGCATCGTATTAAATAGTAAGGTAGTTATAACTTTCGAATAAATAGACTATAAGTGTCTCACACTATTAATTTTAATAGAAATTATCAAACTTTCAATGAAAAGATGTCTGGAAATTAAAAATAATGCAACCTAGACTAACTGTAAACTTCTGATCACTGCATCTCAAAATACTTGGAGTCGTGCGATATTCGAATTATCGCGCGATGAATCGCACGATTCGAAATCGCGCCCGCCACTGCATTAAAGTCACTGAGGGCATCAAAAACCTACTAGGTAGACATAGTAATCTTCTTTTGATAGTTAGTGTTGCTTAACGTATTTCTGGAGTATATAATAGATGTACACCAATCCTACTGTCGAATGGCCTTGACACCTGACAAATTAGACTGACATTTCAATATTAACGAATATCACCTTATTTCATCACTCGATAAATGTTTCTAAAACTGAAGTTACAGGACGATTTCTACGTCATAATTGATTGTTGGGGCAAACGATCAAAAATCATCTTTAATTTTTCTCATTTTGGTACCATTTCCCCACATGCAGACTGAAAAGATGATTAAGTGCTTATCTGTCGCTAAGTTGCATTGATATAATTGCGAGCACATGGTGTTTGCGAGAACGTCGTAATTAAATCTCGAAGATAATTTCGAATGTAACAACAATAATATCACCAGTCACGTGTCTTTCTTATACTATCAAAGCAACGAACACTACATGCAGCACTACCAACATTCCATACGCTCTTCAATTTGAAAGTTGCTCTTTTTTATATGTTGGGGAAACAGAGAGGTCTCTTAGGGAGAGAATAACTGGACATCAGACATAATGATGAAAATAAAGCAGTTTCATTTCATTGTTTAGAACACGGTCATCAAGAACAAAACGTGAAAGTCTCCACATTGGATAGAATCAAAGGATATGAAAATGAACGAAAAAGGAAAGAAATAAAATTTAAAAGTCAATTGATGACCGACTATCCTTTTGGTTTAAATATGCATAAATATGCAGCACGCTTTACAGCGGTCACCTATATTTGACCCTAATATCTCCTATCTCTGTGACCACCATGTCTGCTAATTGACTTAAAGAATCTATGCGTTATTCTATCTCTTCTGTGTCTATGATTCTATGCATGCAATTTTTTTAATGCTTGTACCATTTGAATTTTATATATTTTTGTATGTCTTTCTATTCCTAATGAAGGATAAGAGCGGCTGTTCTATTCCTATCCGAAACCGGTGGAATAATCATTTAATAATATCATCTTCGAGATTTAATTACGACGTTCTCGCAAACATCTTATGCTCGCAATTGCATCATTGGCATCGTCAATTGATCCGTCGTTCGGAGTTGTTTAACTACTTATATGAAACTAAGTTGCATTGATAGATATACTTTTTGCAATAGAAAGCTGTGGTGAAACCAAGAGATCAATCATGAGAGATTACTATGTCAAGGTCACATTTATTGAATATAATTTAACACATAACTGATCAAAAGACAATAAAAAGATGAAAGACATTTTTCACTGTAACTTCATATGCTAATCAATGACAGCAATGTTTCGCAAATATGTCTAGGAACAATAAAAATATATATTCCTTCGAATACTAATAACATAAAGTAGGCTGATACATACAGCAACAGTAGTTTGTAATCGTGAACAATTACCTTTTTCGCTCGGAAAATGTCAATGGTTCAGACATGTAGAGCATAAGACGGTAGCGAGCACTTTCCGTGTGGTCGAAGCATGTGTTTATTATTTTTCAAATTATAGTTAGTTATTTTTCTAATCACAAGTCGAAATTCCATGACTCTTCAAATACTGATGAAATAGCCCAACCCGGAAAGTACGATTTTCGTATATTTTGTTTACATAATCATAGAGGAAAAAATCTGATTACTTCATCAAATCAAATTGAATTTGACTCCCATGTTGTATGTAATAACTATAGAAACTCCGTATGTCATTTAAAATGCGAGAACTAAGTTGAATCAGTATTCGATTGGTAGAAAGCTAAATAAACGTTTGTAATGTCCAGTCATGTGTTAATCAACTGCGCACAACGAACAGCGAAAGAAACACGATTAACACAACGCGAAGCGAATACTTCAGCGTCAATGGTGTTGAAGGAGAAGTAGTGAGTGACAACATTGAGACGCGCGTCGCAGACATAATGACGTATCATTGCTACGCCATCAGCACGTGATTTTGGACACACATCAGCTGTGATCCGACTTGATATGCATTTAATTCCATGTCATCAGATCAGCGGACACTGTGATTCTCAAGCGCAGTAAATTATCAATAAATCTTACATCACTACACATGTTATGGTCGTTTGGAGTTCACCGGTCATTTTAAAAGCGGCTGTGACAGTTTAAATCAATTATATGCTAGTCGAAAAATTAATAGCAGCTTCAGAATTAGATTGTTAATTGTTGATGTTTTTCAGACTGATCGAGCAAGTTGTCTAATTTTGTGATATCAGCTGATGGGTAGAATGTTATGTGAGTAACTACTATCTGAGATAACGGAAAAGATAAAGAAAACCCTTGAACATAATGAAATCAGAATGGAATAAGAAAACATTTCATAATTGAAAGTGTATCGTACGTAAAAAAATCAATTTCGATTATAATTCAAAAATTCTGCCAGCTGTAAAACACAAAAGCAGCCACATGAGCAAAAACCGGAAACCACACGGATGGGGTCTTCGGGTGACACCGAATAAAATTACGAGACAAATAAAAATTATGATCCCCACATCAATAACATCAAGAAATAGAGTCTATGTTTCAGTTTAGCGTCTTCGATTTCCACATCTCTCATCATTAGATTTGCGATTTCAAATGTTATACGTTCAAATGTAAGGTTTACCCACAGCCACTGACCTCATAAAAGTAAAACCATCCGTCACTTACGATCTAAGAGCAGGCAAGTGACGGCCTACTAGGAAATGGCAAGGGAAGTGAGGGTTTACACAGCTGCACGCGTTCATAATCTCCGACCATACGCCATGATGATGTTAAGCGGCGATCAAAATCTCAAAAAAAAATTTTAAAAAATCATTTATCGACATGCCATTGTCCCCATCGCATACTAATCTAAAACTATACAAACGTGCATTATATTAGTTACGTTTTTTACTGAAGTTATACTACAACTATTGTAGGAGCTCAAATAATGATTGTGTGCTTGCAATTTCACTTCAGTAATATTGTATGTAACTCCGAGACTTACCTGAGCGAGTTGGTCAAACCGACCGTATACTTCATTTAGTAATCGAACAGCTTCGCTGGCAGCGAAGTCAGGAGGGAAGTTGGTGATGGGCAGCATATCACAGGACATGAATGAAATATTGCGAAGATGATTGATTACTAGAGGAAAGCGACCAGATGGATTTGCGCCGGCTGAAGTATTAGTCCCTCGAGCGCTGGTACTTGATTCTGTCATGCTCAAAAAATCTCTTCGAAGATCTGAGATGAGCGGCTCCGGTGCAACCACTGCACAAAGTTGTTCCTGAAGAAAACATTGAAGATGACCAAGTGAAATACATGAGGCATAGTACTAAAAGCAGCATAAAAGCGAATTTTGCTTTGTGACTTTAGTATATGTAGAGGAATAATTCAATTTAAGGTTTGAAGCATGCTCATAGAACACTGGTTAGACAGCTTTGTTGGTTAAAGCTGGAGTTTCGGTATTAAGGTCCATAGTTCGAGACTGTCCACCTTTCGTGATACCACTGCTTTCATTGCAGTTAATAACTGTAACTTGGAGCGTTGCCAGTGTAAAAAGATTGCCCAGTGCCTAATCCCCAACTTGTTAATATCAATAGCTTCGACACCTGAGTCGAGCAGGGATGAGCGAAGTACATCACGCTCAAGCGCTAAATTTCGAAACAAAATGCAGTCAAAAAGATAATATGCATCATATCGCTAAATTTCAGTGTAGCTACATGAAGTCATAAAAATGAATTGCATGTACTGTAATAACCGTTGCATGTACGTGTAAAGATCATGTTCTTAGAACCTTAATTCCACCACACTCAAGTCGTAGCAAGAAATTGTTGAAACCTCGTGATTGAACACAGAGTAGAGTGAATGGTTTTATTTTCTCTTGTACCAAGATGTATAATGACTCAATACAAGGTTCATTTTGAGTCTCTCGTGTTGTCATGTCAGTTTACGACTAATTTTGTAATTTATTTTGGACCTCCTCCGATTTTCAATTGGGGTCGTTTTTGTTATCAATAAACGCTTATTTGCTTTACTTTACACATTATGCACGTAGTTCGAAACATCTCGGTCACCTCTCTAATACTGCGGCTGTTCATGAGTCAATGCATACAGAAAATTGCACTGAGTTATTGAACTATTTTCTTGAACTCAAGAGCCCACATTCAGACAGCGGATTTCTGTGAGCATTAGCTTTGTAGATTTAATCAACTCTAATAAACCGACCGTTTTACTTGAAAGGCACCAGAAAAACTTATTTAAAAATCGAAATATCTTATATCATTGTGTTTATGTGGCCCACCTCTTTGAACACATTTCTCCATGTCTCCTAGGTGATCAAATTATGAAGGTTTTTAAAAAATAATGAAATAATCATCGGACTTTCATTTATTTAGGTTTAATGATGCCAAAAATCGAGTCTTTGTCATTACTCAATGCCTACGAGAGCGGTGGACTCGAACCAGTTGTCGTGAACAAAGTTTGAGCGAGTCCAGACTCCTGATCAAAGCTGTAGTCATACATAAGATTGACAATGAATGCAAAGACAAGTCGTAATTCGTCACTTTACCGCTCCCAATTTACAAATCAACACAATACTTTGTACGCCCACGACACCTGTTGATTGCGCCAATTTTAACCAGATTTTAATTAACTAGGACCTGCCCCATGTATTTCCAGATTATCATGCAATACACCATGTATTGCACCTATGCACATATGTAGAAGTATATTGTACACAGAAAGACTATTGATAGGCTCCAACTATATTCATATTTCAATTTGGTGGAACGTACTACACTGTTAGATAACATCGATTATCATGTTTGTCTAGGCCAGCGGATTATACCTGCATCCTCATTTCTACTTATTTTTGGACACAGACTCAGATATCCTGGATTCAGATGAATACCGTGACTTGAAAAGCCTCCATGTCATCACCAAAAGGTAGGAGTTCGAGAATTTCATATCTTAATAAAATAAATGTCTTGTTAACTTCCACTATTACAACTTTATTGCTCAAAAGCACAAGCTCTTTTCTTCGATTCAACGAAAACATTTTTTCGACTCCCCATTACAGTGATATTTGTTGTTCATTCAATATCGCATAATTATCCACGAACACGCCGGTAGAGAATACCGCAAGCTTCAAGTAGCTCTAGCAGACATAAAACTGATTTTCATATGATACTCTGAAATTGTTACAGGGATTTCCACTGTGCCTCGACCAGCCTATCATACTTGACCTAGAACGCATTCACCCCGCAAATTTATCAAGATGCTTTCATCTTTGGTCAAGGCTGGATAAAAGTAAAGCTGACATTTAGAGTGGGAATGAATGTAACTACCATACAAGTGTGTTGGTCGAAATATGATGTTAATTACTTTTGATCTCTTTCCGACTTGGGTTGCTACAGCCTTGAATAAAAGATTTAATGAAGTCGGAGTGTGATCGTAGCACACGTCACCTCATAGACCGAAGCAACAAGGTTCAGGTTCGATTTCTAAAATTCCTCACTGGTTGAAAAATTCACCTATATAAGCTAAGGACTACAAACATGTAAAACAATCACACACTTTAGAATGGAGAATACAAATGTTTAAGAATAAACGAAAAGTGCCGTCATTTATATTATCATCTTTTCCTTCGAGGAACAAATGCAGAGAATGAAGATCATTCAACATTCTGCTTTAATTGCAGGAAACTAAATGCATCTAAAGGGCCAAATTATAATCGCTCATATCATTATTAAGAGTAGAGTTGAGTCTGATATTCACGATCGGTAACAGATTCTATAAATTGGTTATCCAGGCCCTGTCGGTAGCCGGAAACCGCTTGTCGGTAATGCCGGTAATTCATTTTTTAAGATGAAGTTAGTAGGGGCTTTGAAAGATTTATCTCTAGAATGATAGTGCATTATGTATTTATCGACATAATATGATCATTAGTCACGACTTCTGTAGATTGCAAGAGAACACGAATTGCATAGCATAGTCCCCTTTTGTTTTTATAATATCTTCACGTCATCAAATTAGTTATCAATGATGATAAACGATGTCTTTCGAAATGCTAATAAATGACTTCTATGTGGTTGAATGCATGGATAATGAACCAATGGCAATCGATCGATCATTCGAAGGTGCAGTCGAGGACATCACAGCATTTAAGCTACAGGTTACAGCTTGGAGACTACAACTTACAAAATAAAAAACAGACAGGCAGTCATGAATAATGTAAATAGTTTTTGAGATGCACTGCGCATTATCGATGTTCCATGAATAGCAGCAATCATTTTGAGCTGCATATGTGAAACTCAAGACATGAAATGTTAAATATAGCAAGGTCGCGACGAATTGATGATAAAACGTCAACATCAATCGAGGGCATTTGATCTAAAAGCAAAAGTCGTATGTATAGAATAGTGTGACATAATATTTCATGAACGCAATTATATACCAGTATACAGCACTTAAACGCCACATTTGATAATATAGAATTTCATATTTAAAACGTGGAATAAGTTGATTGATGTATTTTGATGAGTTCATATCCAAGGCAATGCCAAATATACAAGAAATCATCATTATCCGGCCGAATATCCGGTACCGACTAAACCCTAATTAGGACACCAGAATTTTCACGGGAATTGTATTACTTCTCGCAAAGTCATGTTGTTTGTATGCCAAATTCAGACAAAGAACCTCTTTTCTAGTCTACGTCTATGAATAAGCATGCGAGAGAGGTAGACACTTACGTGAATTGGGTATCATTAAAATACCCAAGGTTATTTGTCAGTCCGTGATTACATTTAATCTGATGCTCTCAAAAAAATCAAGGCAATTTCACAATTTTAATGTCATTTTGAGTGTATTTCCGCTTTAATATTCAAACTATGTAACAGATTAAATGTAGTTCCAATGTAGACCTAATTTTGATCTCTAATTGAAGAGAATGCTATGGGCAATTCGAAATGCTAATTGGTTTAATGGACAGGTGTCATTCCGATTGCGCAATTTCTTGCATATTGCTGATCCGCTTTTTATATCAACGCTAGAACCATTTTCGTCAAACGTTTAGCAGTTTAAAGATGATCATGGTCGGATTAGCCCTATGGATCCGCCTCTTGTTAGATGACTTAATGCAGTCACAAACACTGCATTATGGCATAACATCGCAGAAAACAAGTGTCCATGATCTCAGTGTGACATCTCACACTGACCACTGTTTAACGTCTCCTAATTGCTATATCGCTAGCCATTGGTAGTCCGGTGTACCAATAAGAAATCGCGCTGAAAGAATGACACAGCATGTGTCCGATGAGCCACCTAGCATTTCGA
The DNA here is from genome assembly GCA_907163375.1 of Prostheceraeus crozeri. Classification (NCBI taxonomy): domain Eukaryota; kingdom Metazoa; phylum Platyhelminthes; order Polycladida; family Euryleptidae; genus Prostheceraeus; species Prostheceraeus crozeri. The sequence continues at coordinate 326,833 of CAJQUW010008346.1, read as the reverse complement.
ACTGCCTACGATGTTTGCATAAAGTTGAGACCAATGTTATTTTGAGTGTACTGCCGTCTTAGTAAAGTTATCAATATATATCAATGCCGTCAAAAGGTGGTTGGAATTCATAACTTTAACCAGAAAGATTTAACTGTGAGATACCTTCAGAATATATGGCACTAAGTGGCGAAGAATAGTTTATTTGGAGACGACGTTTCGTCTTTTGTCAAGGCAAAAATGTATACGTGCGCATGTATTGTATACAGTTTTATACATGTTAATGTTGCGTTTTTGTTGACAAATGAACGGGGCGATCAGTAACTCTGATAGTGTGTCAAACCGCAAGGATTCACATACGTTTGATGTCAAAGATTCAGCCATTCAACATAGTGCATCTTCAAGATCATATAATTACCTTCAGGTTGGTAAATAATATGTCGGTGTTGTAGTGCAATTGACGGCAACAGATGATCTAAAGTCCCAATAACATAATGCCATGATTTGACGATCCTACTCAAATGTAGAAGTCATCGAGCATAGAAAATACTCAGGTACATTTTCTATAACATATCTCTGCCGTCATTCAAGAAGATAAGAGACAAGAATCACGCTCATTCTACCCTAGCATATTATCGAACAGTGAGAAGCCGATTTTGCGTTGAATTCCTAGTCTTTGAGGACTATAACAACGAATTGTGGAAGAGATGCTGTCATCAGATGATCATCGGGGAATTATCCAACAGCAGCAAACGCATTTCCGACATGGAAACTGTCCCGACTGCGCTTCCGTCTCTGATGTGATGATCGAGAGGCTGTTGTATGTCAGTTTATATGCCGTCCCCGTGTGCTGCTGAGATGGCCACCGACCTTGCACTTCCTTTTGCCGGTTAAGGAAACAACAAGTTAAATGAGAAAACGGATGTCCATAATGCATTTTGCCCGCAATTCTCAACAATGTTAACAATATAAAAAAAGACAAGAGAGACGACTGAGTTACGTAAGATGTCAAATGAATAACTGCTACCCCCATCTGTGAAATCGAGCACTGTAGGAGAGTTGTATTTCTCAATGATTTCAATTGAACACGGTGGTTTCTTCGGCTATGATTGATGAACTTCAATGTTGTGGAAAACGCCATTGGTTGGAATAAGCATTCCCCGTCAATCTCTGCACACCCGTAGTTCACGATGCAGTTATGCGTAAACCATTCCAACTAGGTGGGCAATTTTATATGCAAACTTTCGAAATACTTTTTCTAACTAAAAGGTTGAATTGAATCACCGTAGCAACTGATGTCTGCTTGATGTGAACAAGTTTGCTGTTATATACCATGGAATTAAACAATGGCAATTGCAGCTTACAACAGATTGGGTCAACGCTTCAGTCACGCTCACAGCCAAATCGACATGAATCCAAAATTAGAGAAGATAGGACTCACTTTCTTCAATGAAGGAAAAATTCATTGTGCCTGACAAATAATGTAAAAATCCGATTTTGAACCGATATGGAACTTCAAAGATTGGACAGAAACCGGGAATTCAATTTGCTCATCATTATAAGAAATTGTAAATTTGTTTTCAGTACCTGCTTCAATAATTTTGGCCAATGCAAATTTTAATCTAAGTAAAAAACAAAGTCCTGCCGACTAGTTTCAAGTATTCACAACTTGACCTGACAACAGTGAATACTTGTAAAACTTTATTTATACTTGCATTTGACAGTCGACAGATGAATTATCCCTATCTGACCAACGACCTGATCTGGTGTTGATCGACGCGATTGGAAATATAATGATTATGAGCGAACTAACCCTTCCATGGGAAGAGACTGTTGAGGATGCCTTTGAGAGGAAAGCTGCCAAATATGAAAAAGTTACCGAGGGGATTCAGAAGCAAGAGTGGAAATGTGAGCTCATGCCCTTTGAAGTGGGACGCCGCAGTTTCGTTGTTCCATCGGTGAGGAAATTTCTTGTAAAGACCATGTTGAAAACGCAAAGGTCACCACAAAAAGTTGAATGCAGAAGCGAAAGAAGGTAGCAGCTTTGTGTTAAGGACCATGGCGCATCGAGGTGTTGGGGACCCAGCATCTTGAGAGTTACTGAGCTTAATGGGTCGAAATCTCGGTGACGGATGGCGCCTTTTGAATGGAACTTTATTCGTTACCTGTAAGAAATCTTCCATCCGACTTTTCTGAACATATCAAAACAATGTACTTAATTTAACGTGATAACAACAGAAAGCAGAAAAATAGGTTACTAATACTAGAAACGTACATATCATTTACCGAATGCATCTCGAGAAAACAGGATGACTATGAAATGAAATTATCACAATACTGCAAAAGCTTTGTCGAAAAGATTTAAGATAAAAGAAAGTTAAGTTTGAAGCAAAGCGGAGATGACTACCAGAATACGAGAAAGCTTTAAAATCGCTTCGATTCAACACTATAAAATGAGCATCTGAAAATATAACATTTTTATCAAACTCTTAAGTACATGGATTAATGAAATTTGAAATCAGCACAATTTCATCGAAGTCCATTCCCTTTAGGCTATGCTTTACAGCCGCAACAGAAAAAAGCAAATAACAAAAATGTGAATCGGCGGAATTTTCAAATTGTCAAAATTCCCCTGGAGCTGAAGAGTTCGTCCATACGTGTAAATAAGCATACATGTCAATGAGCACAAGTTGTTTATAATCAGCGTAAATAACTGTTAGTCTATAATTGATGCATAACAGCTGAAGATTTTGTTATTACAATTCAATTTATTAAACAAGATACCGGACTTTCATGGAGTGGATGAGAGCTTTGCTTTACAGGATCGAGCTGAAGGCATGTGAAATCTGGATCGCACATCAGATATGTCAATTCAACATAAAATTCTTCAGTCGGCACTCACCAATTTGTCACTCTCCTCTTGATATGCAATTCTGTTGGTGATGCAGTCTCGAGTGTCGGTGAAGATTTGGCGCAGTTGTCTCTCTTGACCACGGTGAATCAACAGTCCGACAAGATTTACTGCGAATAGCACCACGCAGTTAGAACCAAGCTGTAAAGTGAAGAAGACAGACATCATTTCCATTTATCACACATACAACTCAACCTAAAAAATCGACACATTTTGACAGAAATATCTTACTCATAGTTTACCAGTTTGCGAGTCAGGCGATGCATTTCACAGGCAAGTAAATAGAGTTTCTGACTCGATATAATTTATTGGTCGAAAGTAAAAGGTTATAAATTTACACGTCGCACAGCATGACGGGCCTTCGGCGTCCAGCGCCTTCTCAAAGGTCGATGGTCAAAACTCTATTTACTTGCCCGTGAAATATCTTACTACTTTGTGATCATCAAGCTGGCCTCTATACTATAATAATTGGTATACTATCTTTTTCTCATTTTGTTTCATACCATGTTGTACAAAATTTCTGACTCGGCATTTTTCAGAAACAAACAGACAAGGCAATTTATCTTTGTGGTATTTATTTTAAGCAATTCCCATTATCCGTAATGCAACAAATGGAAAAATGAAAGATTAAAGATTAATGTGGAACTTAAAACCCGAAGGCTGTAGGAACAGAGTTCAATATTAGCCGAGAAATCCATTCATTATCTATTATTATCAATATTGTGGACTATCATTTGACCCTTCAAATTGCTGATTTTTCGGTTGATATTTCTAGAGATGAATTGTCATTATTAGATTTCAAAAGACCTCACTCCAATCAGTTCAGGTATTAAATTACATAATAATTTTGACGAATCACCTCGCAACAGTAATTCCAGTACATATTTATCGATAATTTGGGTTTGTCAGCGAGGTCTGCTCTGAACAATAATTGATATCAATACGTAAATATTGAGATTCCATTCACTACAACTCATTTGAATCTTATAACAAACATATTCAAAAAATGAAACTTCCAATAAAAAAACAGTGAAAATATGAGCAGTTTTTTTAATTATTTGAATTTTCCAGACATAGGACTACTAAGTATTTGATGACTCTACGGGTTTGGAATGTCTACATTCAAACTTTAGATTCACTTACAGATTCCAATTAGGCTCACTGTCTGCATATCTTCTAGGTGGGCTTCTATTAGAGAGAATCTGATACACAGTGACTTTCTCGCCGATTTGCATGCATCATGATTTGAAGACTTTCAACACTTCAGAATTCAGACACAAGTCTTCAGTCAATCTGTAAAACTGTTTTTATATCCACTTTAATAATGTGGACAAAAGCAAATTTGATTACACGGATTACAATAATTGTTCGCGCATGTTCAACTCTCAAATAACAGTTAAATTTAATACCATCGTCATCGCAAAGATGTATACCAAAGATCTTTCCTATCAATTAGTATTGACATCTGTTACTCCGTCAGCTAAGCACTAACGGCGGCATTCGGCAAATCCGCCGATGGAGGTTCCATGATTTACGCGGGAGAGGTTTTCCTTAGTCCTTCTCATTAGTGGTGTAGCTCTAAATTTGAAGAAAGTATAGCACTGTTGACTAAAAAACGCTAAATTGTAGGACGTATAATGCAATCAAATTAGCTTGACGGACTTAAATTATGCCTGCTTAACGGTTACCCGGGCTTGGAGACTTCAGAGTTGAAATTTCTTAACTTTCGCAAACTTAGGTAGCAAAATATTTTTGCTGTTTATATTGTCATTGGAATTCTAATCTCTTGAGATAGAATGTGAAGCTATTCAGACAGGCCAATGGGGCACACGACAAAATACGATAAGCATTTATATGACACTTTTGGTGATGAAATGATTACTTTTAACAACATAATACTTTCGTGCTATGTCATTTTTGTTATATTGAAAACACTTCATAGTGCATCAAACAGCTGTAAAATTTGTGAAAAGCACACTGCAAGTTGCAATAGACATACAGAAAAACAGATTGACATCAAAATTGTCATCGAAGTTTGACACTTTTGGATGGTTCCTTCCATGTTTTGTCTTTAGAGTTGCACAGTCGCAATGTCCTTTGTTCCAGATTCTCAATAGCTTCTCTCTGGTAGTGCTCTCCACGATCGCCCTTGCCTCTCTATTGTTGTCCTTTATTTGATGTTGCTTGTGACTATGCTATTATATTTTCATTGGAAGAGAAACAAGCAATCCAATTCCAACTTGTGACTCTTCATTTTGCAGACTTAAGTAAAATATTGCATTCATTTAATTTGAAATGCAGTGTGATATTAAAATGACATTTAAAACAAAAATGATCACATGAAATGTTTTTTATCTCAACAATATTGCGAACAGCTGTATGGCTTAACCCTAAATCATTGGCCTCCGCCGCCCCCATCGCATTTTTCCGTGGATTACTTAAAACCAAGTCAGGTGCAGACCCGATACACAATGCCTCGTGGATGGACAATAGCTAGAAATTACGAGGACGGATACACAATGCTTCGTAGATGGACATGGAAATTACGAGGTCGGAAAACAATCTTAAAGCGATCCAGTGCGTCATCAACATAATAAGAACATAATTGAAGATGACGAGTGATGGTACTGAATGCTGGCCGATTAGAGTGCGGTCGACAACGGTTTGTGCATATTTTTCAAGCTTCAAAAATCTGTTAAAATTAGTGATTTCAAATTCTGAATTGTTATTTATACAACGAAGATGATCAAATCAGAAGGAATGAATACAATTAAAAAGTTCACACACCAAACATGCTGTACCGTTAATATCAAGGTATTCGGAGCAATACTTAAAAAAGCTACGGAGAGTGCATTCTTCTTCCCCACGTGAAATCCACTAGCTTCAAAGCGCGGTTGCATTTTTGATAGGTTTAAAGGAGAAATGTGAAACAAAAATTCTTAAGATGCTTCATAACTTTTTATTTAGCATAGAATCATTCCTATTCATGAGACTGATGCGCATGTTGAAGTTGTATGTTTCTTTTTATTAGCCATCAACCTATTTCACAGCTGAGAGTATGCCGCTACGACCATGTTTCCTATCACATACGGCGCTTTAAAATATGCGTTCATGTCTATCTATCAGATAAGTATTGCGATAGTATTCCAATTCATCTAAAGAGCATGACTGACAGATGTCAATTTGTCAAAAAAGCAGAATCGTCATTGATACTCGCGGTTTGAATATGATGTGTCGAGGATAAGGAAAATATCTGAGATAAAAGTTGAGATTAATATAGAGAAGATGTCCATCAGACCGTAGATCAGTGTTTTTCCATGTGGCGAGCATCAGGAAGATGAGACATACTCTACACAGCTATCGTTAATAGTCAACTGAATCAGAATATGTTGAATGAGGAGATGAGGCGTGGAAGCGAAAGAAGCCGTGAAAAGGAGATTGAGAGTAAATGCGATGTGAATGAAGCGATGTGAATTGCTATTGCATTGATTTTTACAATACATAATTTCTCAAGAGCAAAATGGCAAGGCGTGGAGAATTCTACATTAGATTTTCCTTGACTGCATGGGAAGAGAATGTCGAGTAGCTTTCTACAGTTTATCTGCGAAACGTGATAGGAGCATATTTTCTATTAAAAACATGAACAACATCCAGGCTTTTATGTATTCAAACTGTAAATTATGCATGTGTTACGTTTCAGCATAATTGACGGATTAGCAGCATTGATTGTTCATGAAAAACGGATGTAGGCCTAAACGCATTTTATGCATCATTTTTGTGACCGTTTACAACAAAAAAACTGAGTGGGATTATCATGTAACCTCTTTTACAAATAGACTTTTTATCTTGTTCAACCAAATAAACGCATAAAAATATAATCATTCCATATACCAAAATACCAAGGTTAAAGTATCTTGGTTAGCCCAATGAAGAATGTCAGAAGTTCTATCACACCAATTGAATATATCGTTCGTATGCATTAGTACTTTTGAAGATATCACGGTGAAGTTTTTCTAAATTTTGAATGAGTACATTTTTCGGAATAGGCTAATATGTCACGATGATTTAAGATGATATAATGAAGTTGGTTTGCTTCGATGGTTTGTTCAGATGACATGAAAAGATCCATACGTGTTCAAGATCAAAGAGAAAAGGGGAACAGAAGGAAATCGTATTAACAGTATACGTAAATTTACTGTTGCGCTTTATTTATTACACATGATGGAACGCAAAGCCATAAAATTAAAAATAAAATACACGATGTAATGAGGTACATCGCTTCGTTGCGCAACGTTAATAGTAAGCTGTAAAAGTAGAATAATAAATAGGCTACATAGCGTTTGTTGTACTATTTATGTGAGGTCAGCAGTGGCGCGCTAGTTTTACCACCGTGTAATCATAATAAATAATGCATAAAATCATGTCGTGCATGACGAAATCTTACGAGGTGACATGTTTCAGAAATTAAACCATGTCGAAAGTAGGACATCGAAATGACTAAGGTTTTGAACTTTATCACGTGGAGAGGATGGAATGGATGTTGATCGCACAGATCGTAATATGCTACGCACTTTCAAATGTATATATAGCCTATATATAAATTCATGCATTCTTCCCATTTGTCATCATCATTGTACCGGCATGATTATCACTGACAAGTGTGCTATTCCTATACTCCACTTTAATATATTCGACAAATTTTCATATTTCTAATCAAATATATAAAAGTAACCTTCATTGCTTAGATCTGATGAGTGGAAACTTATAAAGCTCGTTGTCTATGTTGTTTTAATATTCGATGGACGTGAATTCGCAGGTTAGCAGTCACACTCACGATGCTGTTAGGTATTTAGCTCTCCTAGAGTGTATAAAGCAGCAAGTGAAATGGCTACAACCATGGAGGCACTACATCTTCTTTTAGAGAAGCTTCGATTTCAACAAGCACCTTTCCCGCTATAACAAGCGCTCCTAACAAAACCTTCGAGCGACCTAGTTTGGCGCCAACCTGGAGGTCATAGCTGGGTAAAGATCAAACGAACCATTTCTGATTAGGAACGCGCTATGATGATATAAAAGAATTATTGTATATTTTTAAGTAAACGAATGACTTGAAATTGCACATCGCTCCTGAACATTCGATTTCAGTTCAATCTAAGACATCACAGAATTGATTGCACAAATAACCAAATTCATTGATATGAACTCTATAACAAATAGGCTAAACGAATACCTATGAAAGTTTTTTGCTGATTCAGCATGAAGCTCGCTGTGAAAAATATTCTTTCGAAAGTCCAAGAGTAGCATCTCTCATGAAATTCTTGCATTAACATCAAGCTGCTGCTATATTTTATTCCTTAAGTTCCGTAGACGATGTTTGTTTGTCTGCGAACCAGTCGGTCTAGCAAGTCATCAGGAATTTAATCGACGCCAGTCGCCAGATGACATCAACCTCTCTGTATTACCACTACTGAACCACAAACGAGATTTTGTTAGTCAGTCGTTGACTTACGGTAACTCTGTCGTCATTCATGTGCATTCAATCTTCTGTAAGCGAAGCAGTTCCCCGTGAAAGTTAAGTTGAAAAGGGCATATCCTCTAGCGAGCAACGGATATTTCGCATGTAATTCCCAAAGCAAAAATCGATCTTTCTGCACTTTACAACAATCGGCAAGCAGTCAGGCAACATAATTAGACAGCTGCATCAACTCCAACTAGAGTAACTCCAACTCCTTAGTTGATGATAATAGTCATGCATTCCTTCGGTTTTCCCTTCTTATCCTTCTTATGCGCTTATTGATCAAGCAAACAGTCAGTATTTCATCACATTTCATACATATCATTGGATGGAATTGTACTATACGTGTAGATCATCAAAATACATGTAATGATAGTGATTGAAAATTAATACATTATCAGACTGAATACTAAAACAAAAAAATACTCCAAAGGAAAGCTATGCCGCATGCAAACCGACAAGCTAGGACAATATTGAAAAAAATATTAACGCTCTGTTCCCTCACACAGCTGCACAACAACAGAGGATAGGGATACTTATCTATGTTTGCCCACTTCAAACATAAGCAATGAACTTTGCATTTAACGCTCACTCAATTGTTTAAATCAAGATTGACAGGATTACTAGCATTAATTGCTAGGTCAGGTTAGTGGTAATGTGATAAATAACACATATCTGAAGTTTACCATCACACCCTTTTGGCATACAGAAGCTTGTAAACAAGCCTTAGCTATCTTTTTACTATATATTTATTGTTTATTATTTATTATTATTACTATATTTGTTTATTGGGAAGGGCCAAGTATTTGAATTTCCTTTAATATTTTCACCGATATATTTAGGGACGAATCTACATTACCATCTTCAGGGTTGTCAATAATAATAATAATAACGTTTTATTCAAAAAGGCCCCAATATTGGAAATCGTGAGGCATGTACAAGGTAGATTACATATCGATGAAATAAACAAGTGATAGAGAAGTAACAAAACAAATCAAGAAAAGCATTTAAACTGAGACTTGTAGGTACACAATACTACACCACAGAAAATTGACAGTCGTTTTATTTAGATGCTGAAGCCGCTGTTGTCTAGCTTTGACATGCTGACAAAAAAGGAGTTTCTTATCAACATGTTGGAACAAACTGGGATTCTGAGATGATTGCTGTAGGTAAGGTGATCAGGCAGAAGATTATGCAGAGGATGTTGTTCGTTGGCAAGGATTTTACGGAACAGTCTGTAGCCTAGAATCATTCTGCGATAATCTAATGGGCAAAAAGAATCACACTGGCACTGACTGGTGCCGCAGATCACACGATGGCAGCGATCCTGTACACGCTCGAAAATCTGGGACTGTTGCTTCATCATGCCTACAAAAACAGGAGCGCAATATTCCAGTATTGATCTGATGCACGCGCAGTAAATGGAAACCATTTGTCCTTTATCCAAGAAAGGCTTCAATTGTCTGAGGATATAGATCCTCGACGAGGCTCTCTTGCTCATTTGAAGAGTGTGAGACTTCCACTTTAAAGTGCTGTCAAGAGTAATGCCAAGAAGCCTCAGTTCTGTCACTGATGAAATATCACACAGCATGAAGTTGTCAAAGTTATGAGTATTCATTAGAGATATGAACATTTGCTTGGACTTCTGCATTTTGACACTCATTCTGTTGGCCGTCATCCAATAACAAATGTCATCATAAGCGAACTGGTGGGGACTCGATGAGGCTTGTTTTTGCAGGGGACCACATATAGCGATGTCATCACCGTATTTCAATAAAATGCAATCGCTGGAAAGTTTCAAGTCAGACACGAAATATTTGAACAGAAAGGGCCCAATCGACGAACCTTGCGGTACACCACTAGACACAGGCTTGAAGTCACTATATATCAGCTTGAAACGGGTGCGTTGAAGTCGATCAGAGAGATAGTTTTTGATGAACATGATAAGAAAAGGATCAAAATTATCTCTAACCATCTTGTTGAGCAATAGACGATGTGACATTTTATCGAAACCCTTCTCCATGTCAGCTGTCATGACATGACAGGCGAAGACCGACGGATCAGATAGGCATTTGGCTACGTAGTCAGTGAGATAAATCAAGGCGCAAGTAGCAGAGCCTTCTTCCTTGTAAGCAAATTGGGTTGGGTCGCTAAGTCTACCAAACTCGGAATTGCAACGTTTTAACAGCAAACGCTCAAATATACGTGCCGGCATAGGAAGCAGAGATATTGGCCGAGTCTCGTGTAAACTCGGCTTTGTGGTTTTGGGTATAGGGACTATGTCGGCTCTTTTCCAGAGGAGTGGAAGGTCAGTATCCTGAAGACATGCATTGTAAATGCGGCAAACAGGCTCAGCGAGATGTGATGACAATTTCGACCATATTATAGACGGTATTCCATCGGATCCAGGAGACTTGCGCGGAGACACGTGTGAAAGCATTGACTGGACTTCATGAACATCGACCATGAAGGGAACGACAAATGGGAGTGGTGGAAGCTCAGGAACATCGGTTGGCATTGCTGAAATGTAAAGTTCATTTAAAGTGTCAAGAATTTGTCTCACTGATGCATGGGGTAACCAATGCGGGTCCATAGAATTACCAATCACTTTGTCACGTATCTTCCAGATGGATGTGCCTTTACACTTGAGGCGCGTAGCCCAATTTCGCTTTGCTTGAAAGATAGATTCTTTGACCTTATCCCGGTAATGTGCGTACAAACTCCAATTCTTAGAGCGATAAGCGGAATATCTTTTATTGATTAGTACTTTGAGTGTTGAAGTAATCCATGGCTTTTCCCTCGAACTTCGCTTTATAAAATCATATGGTAGGAGAGAGAGGCAATGATTTAAGATGTCATAGAACTTTCTACACATATCATTGAGATCAGCATTTGAAAACAGTGAATCAAAGTCCAATAACTACTAGAAATTCTCAATTACTGACAAGTTTAAATCACGTAAGTCCAAGACTTTGGTTAAAACTTCAATTCCTGAAAATTGATTGACAGGTTTTAGATGAAGGACTGCGTGATCGCTTGATGCTAAAGGAGCATGAACAGTTGGCTCGTAGTACGACGAGACAAATTTTTCAGGGATTAATAGGAGGTCCAAGATAGCATCCTTGCGAGTGGGAACGTTGATCACATTACTCAAACAATAGCTGCTCTCCAAAAAACAAGAATCAATGCGATTGAAGCCGCCAACGATGAATAAAGGGATGTCGAGGAAAATATCCATTTGATTATCGATTAGAGATGTAAGAAAGAGATTTGATGTCTGCTTTGCGGCGGAACTCATTCTTTGCCCATGAGGAAAATAGACAACGAGTAATAAGCACGAAAAAGAGTCACGGCATACCCGCAGAAGAAGGAATTCGACGTCCGGATTATCCGAAGAAGATACACGTATAATGTTTACACTGAAGTTGCATTTAATCCAGCAGCAAATACATCCTCCCTTCTGATTTGTACATCGATCTGCACGATAAAAATTGTAGCCATCAATGTTAAGGGCACTATTAGGGATACTATCATTCAACCAGCTTTCGACGATGCATACGATGTCTGAGGAAACGTTGGAAAGGAATAAAGTAATTTTATCTATTTTGTTGACAACGGAGCGAGCATTTGTAAAGCACAAGGATGGAAACTGCATTCGTCATGTGTGTCGAGGTTCTTTAGGAATTAACTTTCCATTGCAAATTACAAGAGACTCTCCAGCGTCGGTGCGTACTTTTAGCTCATCTAGCAGATGCTTGCGATGTTCCAATTGCGAATGCGTTAAGTCAGTGCGAATGAATACTTGGTCAAGGCCTTGCTTATCTTTCAGCTTTCTGGAATTTTGTAAACACTTCTGCTTGTGATGAGCTGACTTGAAAGTCACTCGGATAGGTCGAGTTCTCCTTGATCCACCAACAATTTTGCCGATGCGAGAGGCGGAAGTCACATTATCACCATCGACACCTTAAAGTATTCGTGATGTTCTCTTCATCTTGTCCGTCTTCATTTAAATGTTCGCGGAGACCAAACACGACAACATTGCATTTTTTGTCTGCTCTTTGCTCGTGCTCATCGATAGCCTTCAGGATCACATCACCAACATCAAGGGACATCTTAGTTTTCAGTTGCTCCCTCAGTGAGACGATTTCTTGTTCAATGGCTGCAAAGCGATCGAAAACGTCAATTAGACTGATTGATTTGCATCCATTGCAGAGGTATGACAAATTATCGCTTGCCATTACCGACTTGATGACACTGGCAGATATGTTGGAGCATTCTTTCCTGGCATGAAACTTCTTTCTACACATGCTGCATACGACAGGGTCAGTGTCGATAGCTATGTCGCAACTGTGACAGGTACATGCTATCTTGACGGCGTCGCTGCTGCCTTTTCGCAAGCTTGTCATCACAGTCAGATGAGATTGTGAATAAAGCTCAAGCAGACAGCGCAAAAACCCAAAAAATAGACAATAGCTCAAACACGGATAACTGAGAGTGCACGAGAGTAAGATACAGAGAAAGCTGGTATGATGAGGATTCCGTAGATGTAAAAATATCCACCAAGGAAGCGACCAGGGCCACAGAAAATGATAATCAGTTCGACGGGAGAGCAAAGCACACACGACCGACCACCACGGCAAGTCAATATAGTGACATATGATGTGAAATCATATGAAGAATATAAAACTCTGTAGCCATCCATTTAATTCCTGTTTTTTTTTTTTTTACTGAATTTTCACCCCTAGCACAGCTATGAGCCATGAACGAAGCTAGGGGTTACTCAATGAAAAGTAAAAATTGTTTTATTTTAAATAAATAAAATAATAATAATAAAAAAAACAGATCTTCTAATCTGATTAAACTGTCCCCATCAGAAACATGTTCGCACGCCTCTTGAAAGTATCAAGATTGTATTGGTCAGGGAAAGTGGTCTGGGGAAGCTGATTCCAAAGCTGCGCCGTGCGAACAAAAAAGCTTTTCGAGCGACTCACAGTACGTGCGCGTTCTAAGCTCACATTATAGCATGTGAGTGCATTAGCTCTGCGTGTGCTTCTGGAGAAGATCTTAGGTTTGGGTACGCACTCATTTACTGCAGAGCTGCTTCTACCGAAATAGTACCTGTAGAAGAGACTGAGTGAAGCAACATCCCGTCTGACGGAGAGCGGCTGCAACTTGCTAGCAAGTTTTTCACCCATGAGATTCTTGACACGTTTCTCAACCCGTTCAAGGAGGTTAAGATGCGTTTGTGGGGCGCCTGCCACAGATGACAACAATACTCCATCAGAGGACGAATAGTGGACTTGTAAAGATAGCAGACAGTCTGTGGTGGAAGATAGCTGCTGGCACGATAGAGACTACCAATGCGTTGAGCTGCCTGCTTGCTAATGGATTGGATGTACGGTTTCCATGACAAGTCCTTCGTAACCGCCAATCCAAGGAAGGAGATGGAATCTTGTTCTCTGATCCTATTATCTGACATCTTAATGCTATGATCATCATCTCCTTTAAGTCGTGAGTGCAGAATACTCTGAGTTTTTGAAGGATTGAAGGAAACAAGCCAATTGGCGCCCCATTCTGAGACCCTGCGTAAGTCTTCATTAAGAACGTCGCATAGCTGCTGACGTTGCTGAGTGTTCTTAGCGAGTCGCTCATTGGAATTGAAGAGTGTTGTGTCATCTGCATACATCACCAATTTACTCACTAGGCAGTCTGGGAGGTCGTTGATGTACAGCAGAAAAAGAGTGGGTCTCAAAATTGACCCTTGAGGAACTCCTGCATTGACAAACTTGGTGGAAGACTTTTGGCCATCTAAGACGACAGATATCTGCCGGTCACTAAGAAAAGAAGCAAGAAGTTTGTGGAGTTGATTAGCAACTCCATAGGACTTGAGCTTCATAAGGAGTCCTGATGCCAGACTTTATCGAATGCCTTGGAAATATCCAAGGCAACTGATCTCGTCTCACCTTGTCTGTCAAGGACACGACTCACATGTTCAGTGACATATGAAAGAAGATCTGCAGTTGATCGAGAGTGCCTGAAGCCATACTGTTCTTCTGATAGAAGGTTCTGAGTTTCAAGGAAGTTAACAATGTGTTGGTTAATCACTGCTTCAAAAATCTTGCCAGCAATTGGAAGCAGGCTGATAGGACGGTAACTAGATGGAAGAGATGAGTCAGAACCTTTCTTTGGAACTGGAACCACGGAAGCTACTTTCCAACAAGAGGGAAACTCACCGGTGGATACACATGTACTGAACAGTTTAGATAAAAGTGGAGAAAGCTCAGGTGAGAGATGCTTGAAGACCGAAACCGGGATGCCATCTGGTCCACTAGACTTAGAGCTAGCGAGACCGGCGATGATCTTTTTGACGTTTCGGACTGTGACTGAAGGAGGACTAACTGTCTCATCAGTGCGCGTGGGAATTGGAGGTGGAATTCTACCTCCATCGTCTAATGATGAATTCTTCGCAAACTCTTTGCAAAGAAGCTTGGCTTTGTCTGCTGAGGTTGTCGCCATAGAAGTACTGACTTCGGCATGACGGAGTGCTGGGATGGAGGATTTGTTCCTATCGGTGACACTGTTGTAAATCCTCCAGAAGTCCTTAGAGCCAAGCTTTTGGGTAGCAATGGATTTCCGTACATACAATGCGTAACGGCTTTTGGCCTGATGTATGGTTTCCTTGCAATATCTACGTGCGGTTTTGTACAATTCAAGATTGCCAGCGCTACTGTCACGCTTATACTTATGGAAAAAGTGGTCACGCTGGCAAGTTGCAGCTGCACATTCTGGTGTAAACCAAGGTTGTGAGTGGGGCTTCATTTGGAAAGTACGGTGAGGAATGTAGGCCAACATCCCTATCTGAAGCCACTCTGTCAGTTCTTGCGCGCCGACTTGTGGACGTTCTCGCTCAGAATCAAATTCTCACTTGAACTTGACTAAGAAAAGTGCGGAAGCCACACCAGTCTGCTTTGGAGAATTGATAAACTGTTCTATGGAAGGGTGCAGACGGTGTGGAGCAAATTTGTTTGCCAGAAACTGTGATAACACAGTGATCAGACGTGCCGAGGGGAGAAGTAACCTTGTGTGAAAAACAAGTTGGATTTGAGGTGAGAAACAGGTCAAGGAGATATCCAGTATCCCCAGCTCGGTCAGGCACTCTGGTAGGACAAGTGACAATTTGACTAAGGTTGTGAGAGACAGCGAAATCCTGGGCTGCCTGACCGGAGAGATCGGTGGTGCGTGAGTGCACAAGCCAGTCAACATTGTGCACGTTGAAGTCACCAAAACCGGCAACTTCAGCGCTGGGATACTCTTGTAGAAGAGAATCGATCTTGTCAGAAAGAACATTGAAAATATCCGCATTGGTTGATGGAGAGCGGTATAGGAAAAATAGAAGAAGTGTGGTCTTCTGCAGCGGCGCAATGAAGGCAAGATACTCATGCCTTGGATCCTCTGAGCTGCGAAGCCTTCTCAAGGGAAGGCTTGTCTTGGCATAGACTCCAAGACCATGACAAGGTGCTTTATCCATCCGGTGAAATATGTATCCATCAGGAGTAACGTCGCTTGATGACACACTGGGATCTAACCTGGTTTCCGCCCTGGTGACCTGGTAACCTGGAGGTTGGTAACCTGGTGACTTACCTTGCAGGAAGATGTTGATGTCGTCGTAATTGGACCTCAGTCCTCTTACGTTGCTGAAGCTGATCCTGAGAGGGGTTTTGAGCTTGACGGCTTGACTACGTTTCTTGTGTGTCTTTCTCATTTTCATAATTTCTCATAGAATATCAATCAAAATAAACGAAAATTATACTGTACAACAAAGTGATACAAGAAACTTTGGAAGGCATCAGAAAAAACGTAAATAATAGCAACAAAGCTTGCAACAAATAATACGCAAAAAAAGACACTTATAGGCACAGTTCATGTCGCAAAAGCTTGAAGAAACCCAAATGAGAACCCCTTTGCCGTAACAATGGGTACAAGTCAGGTAGGCCACAGAGGAACCGGATACAGCTACACGGGCTAAACCCCTCAGTAAAGCTACCCACGCATGTCCGTGGCAGTGGAACTGTACCGCCTTTTTTCGAGCAGTTGACCGGGCCTGCCTCCCAAAGCATTACCAGTGGGTTCGGGACCCTCGAACTACCTGACGCCCGTATGCCGTGAATACGTTGGATCTGTCACACCTTAACCTGCAACAAATGGGGAAGTGCAAAAGAGAGCAGTGGAAGGAAGTTCGATCACAAATGAGCCAAATAAGTGCCATGCCCAAAAACCTGATTCAACAACATGAAACATCTGATGACTGTTCATATCTCGCAAACCAGGGGGTGGTGTTAATTGGGACGGCCGAAACCTACCACACATTTAAAATAAACAAACGTGGAGAAAAAGAATGAGAAATTAATCAAACATAAATAAATTCAATGACCAGTAA
Source organism: Prostheceraeus crozeri (assembly GCA_907163375.1). Classification (NCBI taxonomy): domain Eukaryota; kingdom Metazoa; phylum Platyhelminthes; order Polycladida; family Euryleptidae; genus Prostheceraeus; species Prostheceraeus crozeri. Next base: position 309,991 of record CAJQUW010008346.1, on the reverse strand, counting down.
AATAAAAATAATATTCCAGAGCCTGCTAGTTAGCCGGAGCACGGTCACAAACCGCCGACAATAAACCTTTCCGACAAGGTAGAACCCAAAGAAGCATGAGCTTCAGACGACAAAGCCTTATTGCGACTCCGTTTTCACCCTTTCACCGCTTTGAGGCCGCAGGTTGAGTGAGAAAGGGGTGAGAAAGGGCTGTTTAAATTTGGCTGCAACTTTTCGATGAAGATCGATTCTCGAAGTCTCAAATTGTCGGGGTCGTGATCATGAGAAATTATTTAGACTTTTGTATTTTTGTTGTTCGATGCTTCCGCACATAAAGCGTATATTGAACAATCATTACAACCTTCAGTACAAAAAGAAAATTACAAATCAGACGATTATGAGGGAAATGGGATTTGAGTTCAAGGGGAAGAGTCACTAGCCACTGGCGAGTATGATCATCCGGACAACGAAGACCGGCGAACCCATTCGGGGTTTTGAAGAGGGACAGTCCTCGATATGTGCGCACTGATGAATGCCTAATGGTTGCATGCTCTTTGATGCGCATATGAAGTGGTCCGATGGAGCCGTCAAATTTTATTCATTCATTTTTCAAATTTTCAGATTTCAAATTTGATGGCGGGATGTTGAGAGTTCAAAATGTCGAGAATATCGAGGAACTCGGAGGCTTGTTCAGCATTTCAAAAAAAAATGCAGAAAATATCATCACCATATCGCTTAAAAAGTGGCATGCAGCTTATTGTTTGTATGGCCTGCGTTCAATTTTGTTCATGAGAATGATTGTTAATGCTACGGATAATGAAGATCCCATCGCAAGACCGTGCTCTTGTTTGTAGATTTTTTTCTATAAAACTGGAAATAAGTGTTTTCAAGAATCACCTTTTTAAGGGTTCCGATTTGGTTCAGCGCTTTCAAAATTTCTTCTTCAAATTTTTTTATTCTGATATTCTTAATACCGCATATCTTGGCCCTGAGCATCACCCTAAACTGCATCCACTATGCAACTGTCTCTGCTCACTCTGTTGAGCTATGATATGATTTCACATCACATGTCGCTATGTTGTCAACCCTGAAAATAGGATGTGGATTCGTCCTGAAATATATCGGGGAAAATATCAAAAGAAATTCAACTACTTAGCATTTCCCAATAAACAAACAGAAGCATTCAGAAGACACGTGCTGAAGACCATCAAATCTGCGAGAAAGAAAGCATTCCGAATAAAATGACCTCAGTCTGAAAATGCCCCCCAGTCCCTAATTCGCCTCTGATGGATTTACAGAAGCTAAAAGAGTAATAAGTGCAATAAAATAAACAATAATATTGTTTAACATCTTCAATTCATGTGGAATTGTGTTGAAGTTATTTGAGCTTTGTATCTGCACGTCCACCTTAGCTGTGGGACCTTCAACCAAACAGTCTGTGAAACTAAAAGGCCGACTGCACAGAAACGGAAAGGGCCTTCAAGGTAAGCAAGTAAGAAAGAATAATACGAGTATAATAATCAGTTGAAAAGTGTTGTTGCGAAAAGTAAATTCAAGTCCATGCCACGGAGATCATCGCTGTCTGAAGTACATTGTCAGGATAATCATGAGATTACTGCTTCTGTTATGAAGATAATATTACTAGACCCATTGCCGTCAATGATACTCATCCATGAGACCGCAGTATTATGTCAGTCCCTCCTACTTATAGCAGCTCAGATTGTGAGGATGCTGGCTGACTCACAGAAAGAGTACGGGCTCTATTCCAACAGCTGTCGCTCATCAGTCCTTTGTTCATTGCCGATCTGGAGTGGTGTCACCCAGAGAGGACAGAGCACTACTGAGTCACCGTGTCCACAGTTTGAAAACAATGGTGTGAGTCACGGACCTTTGTGAATTCGAAGACAAATATCAAAATAATGACCGCCGAGTTTTACAAGTTTCAATTACAGCACAGACTTATTGATGATATGGTTTTCTATCTTAGATCAGCCTGAGCAACACTATTTTTGGATTTGCTCCTTTTCATCCCTTCAAATTCTTCCCATTTCTTGTGACAGCATCATTTTTAAGTCACACTGTTTCCTTGCCTGCTGACAATTTTGCCGATTCTAGCGAATTCGTTCATTCTTTGATTTTGACGAGAGATAGAGAATGCTACGCACTGAAAATTAGCTATTGGAATTTTAATATTCTTCTGTTTAGAGTATCTATCATTGCCTTGAGAATGGGTCAGAGGACCCAAAGCGTCGACAAAATTCTGATTTTATGCTACTTTAACACACTGACATAAAATATTTTCAATAAGGAATTTTCTTTTGATTTAGGTGTGCGTATTTGAACATGGTCCGCGCATCCATTGCCATAGCATGGTTCGTGATTTTCTCTTTTTTGTCGTCTGTGGTTGATCCATGATATACGTAATCTCGGAAGCATTAAATTTCTTTTCTTTTAGCTAATGATTTACATGTAGGTTACTCAACTTGCTCTTTCCCTACATTCAAATAATTAAAACATAACTCATGCAGCAATTCATGTTGCAAATGGCCGGATGAAATTATATGTCTTTCACTGGATATTTCTATGCATTTCATGGACAGCACTCGTAAACTTAACATGGGAAATTTAAAGCTCCAACTAATTAATGCATTTGCATTCCATAGAATTACTACAAATGCAAACCTCAATGAAAAGTAATGATGGCATAGCAGAACAGTTCTTCTTACTGCTCTAGTCTATCTGAGAGACCCGCTATTTCGACTTTTTCTAACCATGCACGCTTTCAGGAATACGTTATATTGCTAATCACCATTCTTAGCATGAAAGTTAGCTAGAGAATCGAGAATGTGCACACTAATTCATCAAATGGCAAAACGGAATCTGGGGTATTGGAAGTATTTGCCAATTTTTACGTGAAATGTATTTCACAGTTTGTCTACTACACATCGTCAATCAAAGTTAAATTTGCATACAACATGTATACCGCTACATGTATATAACCAAGAACGGGGTTTTCAAACAATTCAAGCAATACTGATTCAAGAATACTTTGATATCTTGCTGCTCCAGTATGAAAACTGATTGTGAATGCTGATTACCAATAAAAATGGACATTGCATAAAATTTGTTAAAATGGCAAAAATTATGAAAATAGGCAATCACTTACCATTCTCCAATAATTGGATGTCTGAACTTTTGGGACCAATGCAGCTATGGTGAGATGGAGAGTTGACAAAGCGCCACAGAAAGGCATGCTCACATACATGCCGATAGGTGCAAAAGCATAGATGCAGAGAATAATAAATGAAACTATCCACAGTCCATCAGGTATTGCATAACCTCGGTCAGCTTGTATGATTACTCCTTTTTCACTGATTTTACCAAGATTAGCTTGTCCTAGAAATTTCCACTCTACGGGTAAAGAGATTCCAACGGCGAGCAGAAGCAATAATAACGTAAGGACGGTGAGTACGGGGAGATGCTGTCTTCGCATCAACCGGCAGTTGAGATGGACGAAGAGAAGGAGGTGGATTGTGAGAAGGCCCGTGAAGGCCAGAGTCTTGAAGCTGAGTCTTCTGGGAGAGATTATGATATCTAATCCACACATGCAGGCGAGGAGTAGTGAATGTAGAAGGAGGAGACGACACAGAAGTGCACGTCGAAAGGCGTATGCAAACTGCTGATACAATGCTTCAGTTTCCCAATCTTTAAAACTGAGAGCATCACAACGCGATGGGAGACAAGAGCAACAAGTAGATGTTGGAGCCTGGCCCTGACTCGTGCTCCTGGAAGTAGAAGGACAGCAGCAACAACGTGAAAAGCCTCGCGGAGTCTCCGGGTGGTAGCCTTCATACACAGCGTTGTCTGTATTTAATTCGAAGAAGAATGGCTTGCCCCGGGATTGAGGCAAGGATTGGTAGCCAGCAGCCATGTTATTCGTATCTGAAAGATAAATGTTATTCTTGTACTTGATATCACATGGTGCAGTGCATATTTAAGCACATCGAAAAAGAGTGATAGTCAAATATGATGCTCCACTGACACAAAATATGATTTAGCAGCCACTAATCAGACCGTATTATCTTGATCAAAGTCTTTGAAAGTTTAAAACGAGAGTGCACTGATATGTCAATGTAACGAAGGGCATTTCAAGTATACAGGATTAGCGGGTATCGCGACATTCTATTCACTTAATGTCTCATACTAACTTTTGTAACTATTTTAAGCTATTTCATGCAGATATCAAACGGATAGTGAGAAAATAGATTTTATTTAATTTTAGCATTATGCAATCCCATATTAAGTTTGACTGATTTCTAATAACGCCATTATCTTTATTAAATTGAAGAATTTATGTCATACTCTGTTATGAGATGATGTCTGTTGTGTAGTTCAGTGGCGTTTTTTCATTGTCTTCACGATAATCTATTCTAGGCTCCTGAGAGTCTCACTGACACGTCCTTATAGGACGAAATGAATATCTGTAGTTGTTAAGGCCTATTACCCTCCATTCTTATCCTCTTCCCTATTTATTTGATCAGGCGAACTAAAGCTACGAAAAACTCCCTCTCCAAATTCGATATTAAGAGGCAAAAATCACTAGGCAAATCAAAGACTACTAAGCATATGCGTTGTAGTTATGAGCAAAAATTAAGCTCTTGATTGTATCACAGTGCATTCTGCTTCAGTGCTTTCGTTGAAATGTATTTTAAGAAATATACTGTTTCCTATCGCATTTATTTGCTTGACAACATGCTTAGAAAATGCTAAATTCATTCAGCATACTACCCTGTATGCAACTACAGTACTAGAAATACGACTACAAATTAGTCAGCGAAGTTTATGTAAAAATCTTCATTCGCACTGTATTACAGGAAAGGTAACTCGTGAACACTTATGTGACAATTGCGATATTTCCTAAACAAATCGGTGGCTCACTGATTACTAATTATGCGAAGTGCGCCGTCAAAATAAATCACGTGATCAATATGGTAATCGTTGCAATGTCATGACTCACTTCATTGCACAGTATAATTGACCAATTTCTGATATTCATTAAACTGAAGATGCAGACGATTCGCTCTGACGAGCAGCTGTCGACAAATCTTGGGGCTTTTATAAGTCAAGCCGAAACTAGCCATAATAACCTAAACCTAAGAAATCAAAATCAATCGTTTAAGACTTATGCAGAACTTGTTGTAGAGCTTGTGTTCATACTGAACAAATCAAATGATCTCTTCAGTTGATGAGACTATTCTCAATGCACCAGGCTGTCAATAATGAGCGAGCTAACGGCTTCTTGCATCCTTCCAAAGATGTAGGAAATTTCTCGAATCCTCGCAAACAATGGTTTTACAATAGCACTACATTTTTTCGACATGATTACTTGGAAAATTGTGAAATCATATCCTCAAGATGCTTCATAACAATTATGTTATCATGAATTAATAAGGGATGCACAAAACTGACTACCTGCGGTCGAACATCTAAAATAAAACATCAATACCAAAAAAATAAATATATAATATCAATCAATAATTTTTCTAGCGGCTGCTGCGCCAACTTGACTCAACAAACATCTAGGAAACTTATCCATCATTGTTGCGGCAACCGTGCATATTAGATGAAGCTTTTGAATGAAGCTTTTACGTCACTACTACCCATACTTGGGGCTTGGACGGTGCAGATATAGTCAGACTTATGGAGCGTTGTAGTACTTTTAGTCCGGATGCCCTTCCTACCGACTTCCAACGACACCTTCGGGGCTCGACCTCTGAACCAAAAGATCGCTAGACCAAGCACTTAACCACTGTCCCACGGAGACCACATGCACCTGTTGACGGAACCGTGCATATTAGATGATGCTTTTAAATAATTATGAGTAAATTGCAAATGTGTACACTTTTGTATAGATAAGAAATATTTCTGCAATGTATCAGCACATAGCATTCTCATTTTTATCACCGCTTTTATTTGTTCAACATATACTTCTCGATTGTGGACAAATTGACGGGTGCATAGGAAATATATGTAAGAAAAATGTCTCTTGGTGAAACATTTTCATACGATTGCTTCATCTCTGCACTAAAAAGAGCATGGAAATAAGCTCTATTTCGACTGATTTACCTTTTCTGTGACTCATAAGATCCATGCACTTTCGAACGCATTCCTGTTGCATTAAATCGCAGTAATCTAATACACACAGATCCGTTACAAAATCAAACAGCATGAGAAGTTGCGGCATCTTCGATAGCAACCCGACCTCCGTAGCTAAACAGATAATCGAACAAGAGCGGCGCCAAGTTTATCAGACGATACAGCATTACACCCCGCTCTCAACATGCCTCTCCTTTTCAGCCTAGCATATTCTCATGTACCAGGGAGAAATTTAAAACGTTTTGGCAAACACGTGGTGGGCATTGTGACAAAGTACCACTTGTCCACCAAATGAGAGCTGCTGACAAGATTTGTAATGCCTGACCTCGCTTCCTCGTAGAGTGATGGATAAGAAAGTTGTCATGTCCTTGTCAATAACACTAAAAGACATTTACTTGTGTAGGATGACATCAAAGACCAGATAATATTCGATAGAGAAGTTCTGCGCCTGAAAATGGTGTCTAATCACTTTCAAGTTATGATTATGCACAATTTTGTCACTGTGATGAATGCACGATATTTCTCTCATGAATGATGCGTGTTCGATGTGATTGGGATCGACTTCGTACTGTTAGCTCACATGTATTTCTTAGTGACTTCCGATGATATACATGTTTGGTTATAATCTAGTGTCCCTGAGATCACATGGAAAGACACTTTGTCACTGCGCAGACAGGATATTTAGTAAGACCACCATTCATGCTGATGTATTTGATAATATTAGCTATTTGAATATGTTTGTATAATTGAACGATATGATAGAAAACGTCATTTCATTTTAAACAAACAGTTATGTCTCCACGCAGTCGACAATTTTCAAGCAAATTAATGTGTTGCCTGATATTTGTGGGATTTTCTTGAACAAATTTTCCTATGAAAAATAATTAGAAATATACTTTAAAGTGCGGGATATCGCGTCAAAACCGGATGCGGTGCAATAAGCGGTTACATCCATTCATTACACACTAATCTACATGCATCATACTTAAGACTCGTACAAAATATGTTCACACCAAAGCCGCCAGATAACAAAGTCAAAGGTCGCTCAGTATCCTGTTTTCGATATGGACACATGATGTACATGTATATTGTTACACGGATAAAACTTCCACAAAATTCAATTAAGCCAATGAATAAAAAATTGATTTCACTTTAAGTTATTAAATGAGAACCCATCGAAGGCGGCAACATCATTTCTAATCTCAATTTAAAACACAGGATAATGCCATCGTTCCATGTCGAGAAATCTTGCATATTCAGGAGCAACCCATTAGTTTTGCTTATATTCCAACCCACCCTAAGTTAGTACTATGATATGTTGATGTTTTACTCAAACAGAAATATCAGTATTTGACGCACAGCTTACGTTCTCAGCAATGTTGTTTTCAGTGACGTTGATTATTATTGCTAATTTCTGTGCAAGATGGAGACATTGCATTTTAAATGTTTTCCACAGGATTGCTCAAATGGTGAAGGCAATCACATTTCGTAATTTGATGTGTACATTTTCCATGATCTATAGTACTTTTAGGATGGCTACATGAACTATGCCAGTAAGCAATCCTAATCTTGTGATGTACGTACAATCATTTTGATATATGGATGCCCCACCTCTCGTTAACTTTCTGTGTTGGATATGAATCAAGTGTGAAAATGCTTGGAAATTAACAATAGCAATTGAAAACCTCTTTTTATATTAATTCAATACAAGCCGGTTGCACATGCTTGCAATATGCGTTTGTAAATCCGACGTGAATGCTCAACAGATCAAAGATCGCTTACATTAATTTTCTAAGGCGGGTTTTGTACAAGCAAAAGTTTCTTTCAACTGCAAAGTAGTCGATAGAAAAGTTGCTTGCACTGTGACACACATTTTACTCCTAAATGCATGAATTACATGTAATTGTCAAAAGTTAGATAAGATCAGATTGCAGAATCAGCCATTGCAAATTTTATATTTTGTACATAGCATTACAGCTCCTTGTACTTTACCACATCCTATACCCAAAATAAAACTCAACATCTAAATAAAGGCAGACACGTAAGTGTGGATATTATAAAAGAGCTGTTTCTAAAACTCATGAGCTTGAAAGCTTGGAATTGGGTCGTGAATCCAAAATATAAGAATTATTTTCCCGAGCTTTTTAAATCAGCAATGAAACCCGCTATAAGACGATTAATACGTTGGATGGATTTGATAAATGGATAATAATCCAAGGAGATCTACAATCAAACTTTGGTCTGAATTAATTAATCTGGCAATAATTCTTGTATACATATTTTGGAATAATTCTGCACCTAATAATAATTTTGTAAAAATGTCTGATTTACAATTCATGAAATTAATAAAAACCATGCAAATTGCTGTGCAAAATACCGTAAAACTGTAATAGACCACCACTTCCTATATTTCGACAGTATGAGCAGTGAGCATGAATAAATTTGTTTGTGCAAGGCCTGTCTGACATGTGATGTGTTATTGGCACTTGTTTGTGCGTCTTGTGAATGTGTCATTGATGAATTATTAATTACTAACAATTGCTACAAATTAGTCATTATTGGTGCCGGCAGTGTCAATCATGATTTGTTGTTGGTCATCTTGCATTCTTTGCAGATAGTCATCTTGCGTGCATGATACACTACATAAATACAGCATACCTAGATACCACCTTTGTTTAGTGTTCAGCCTTTTACTATTCGGGGGAATTAGGCATGAGTGCTTTTCGTCAATAATGCCCGTAAATCAATTTATTGAAAATCGATCAAACATGAATTAAATATTTCAGTCAAATATTCATTGAATGTCAGTCAAACGTCTATTAATAATAATAATAATAATATTAATATTTATTTGCTGAAAATTCATTACATATGCATTCATCTACACAGAATCAAATTACAGCAAATTTGAAGCCCTGAATGGGCAGAACTAATCGAGCATTTCATACTTTAAAAGAAACATAAATGACGCTTGAGTGTCGATACATGTAGTCACCAAATATCTTTGCGTTGCAAATAAGAAGTTACTGATTTCTTGAATTCATTTAGAGTTTTATCATTCACTTCATCGGCAGATAGTTCATTCCAGTGATTGATCACTTCCACGGTGAAGAAGTACTTTCGATACATGTGTTTCGTTGTTGGTACGAGTAGTCTTAGATGATTGCCGCGACCAGGTATTTGCGAAATATGAAAGAAATGAGATGGATCAAGGATAGTCATGCGATTTAATAATTGAACAGAAAAAGCAACTTGTAGCGGGTCCTTCTTGCAGATAACGAAATGAGGCCAAGATTTGCCAATCTACTGTGATAGTCAAGATCACGAAGACTTGGAAATAGTCGTGTAAATCGTTTTTGAACTTTCTCAATTTGACCAACTGTTTCTTTACGATACGGACACCATATGATACAGCTATACTCAAGTATAGGGCGCACGTAAGATTTGAATGCAGTTAGAAGTAACAGAGTGTCTCTGGTTTGAAAACTCTTTTTGATCATGCCTAAAACCATATTAGCTTTTGCAACAATCTCCGAAATGTGCGCATTGAAATTCAATGATTGGCTGATGTAAATACCAAGGTCTTTAAATTCATTCACATTGTCAATAATGTCTCCGTCAAGAAAATATGCGAAATTGCTGTTATGTCGTCCGAAGCCGATGGCTTTGCATTTAGATGCATTAATGCTGAGGAGGTTATTGTTTGACCACGATTACAGGTTGGATATGTCATTTTGAAGGTGGAAAGCAGAAATTTGCTGTGAGTCGTAGTCGTTATCAAACGCCAGAAACAGCTTAATATCATCGGCGTATTTTAATACGAGAGAATGTTCGATTGTCATTCACAAAAATTAGAAATAACAGGGGACCAAGGACAGACCCTTGAATGACGCCACTAGTGATCTCTCTAGGAGTTGAGTATATTCCCTTTATCCTGACTCGTTGGTTCCTCTCGGACAAAAAGTCGACGATCCACTGCAATCACCGACCTTCTATCCCACTATTAAGTATCTCATATTAGGTTTCAATCATAAAGTAATAAGCCATGCTAACAGGCGAATCGCAAAACATTTCATTACATCGGTATTTAGCAAAAACATTTGGTTATTCGAGAGTTTATAGATGGAGCATACGCATAAATGCAAGCTTTATTGAAGCGACATTTCTGGAGACTTTTATAATCGGAGATGAGGAACAATAGACCGCCACCCTGTAATAGAGCGCGACCTGAAATGGACCGCCACCCGAGAGAGAGGATTGAAAAATATACCACTAAGGCGGTCTATTACAGGTTTTACGGCATGTGCGGTTGATAGGAATCGAACACACCTCATCAGAGATCAAGATCTAATACTAGCATTGAGATTGGATGCTCACTCATAAGATACAATAAAATATAGAATTCGGAAATCGGAATCCAAGTAAATTCTGCGAGTACCTGATCTGAGCATCAGATATGAAATATTGCAATCATCGAGTGTTAACTGTGAGAGAATCATAAGCTATAGCAAGGTGTTGCGATCAAATGATACACTCCTCTCTATTTCGGTCTCCAAACTCGATTAAATTACAGCGGAGCGTGAGATTCTCTTAGCTATCGGTAGTTTTCTGTATTGAAAATCACTTTCATCAATAATTCTTCTCACAAAATCAACTCTTTCTCGATTGACTGAGCGCGCTGAAGCAAAGTCACACTTTTCAGGTAGCTCATCTTATATGCAATTTGCATATTTTAGAAACTAACTATCATTAAAAAAGTAACTGTAGATGAAAGTAGATGATCAGATGATAAAATGTTTTGCAACAAGAATTTGATAAAATAATATTCCAAATTTTAGAAATCATTTAATCGCATGGTTGCAATTAATTGAAATAACACATAAATTGAAAACTCTTTACTCAAGTCGATTTTGAACAATGCTACAATCATTCAAGTTAAAATAATGTACATATAGACATGCTACTGTATACGAGGACAAGGTCGGGTACAACCGTAGTATAAATTCTTAGTTGTCCCATTTATCGTAGACTCCACTTTAATGATGCATTGGTATTCAATGATGTTTCACACATTGTAAATCTGTTTTTGCATAATAATAATGTCCGAGCGATGCAATACTTGAATAGAAACTAGCATAATCTATCAAACGAACTGCATTTTGATGAATGCGATCTCATATACCTGTTCTTCGAGTTAGAAGATCAAACCTACATGAACAGAATTCCTAACAGAAGAATCAACGACTTTTTAGGGGCTCGAAACAACACTACACGACAAAACGTCTTTTTTAGAAACGTATCAGCAACATGTATTCCTCAGATTTCTATGATGCAGCTTGACGACAGGTTTCATATTCAAACTTGACTTGTCGGTACAGCTAGTGAACAAATTGAGTAAAACAGGTTCACTTCATATGCACCAAGTGGCAAACGAGGATGACCGTTTGACATTACACTTCGTAGAAATCTGGCGCTTTCTTTCCTCGGACTCGTCCGTTTTTATAGATAGTAATCTTGATTCTCTTATGGAGCTATCACATTAGCCATTTATTGACGACAGCAGGAGAGATTAAGAAGCAAACATGATGTACGAGTCCTACCATCTCTCAGATTATTGCAGTTTCCATCGGTGCATTTTTCAAAGTTATGGCTATTTTTACATTACTTTTGAAATTCAACAGATCGCATAGTTGAAATTCCAGATGAAATTGAAAACCCCACAAAATGTAGTCTCGTTTCAGAACGTACTGATTTTCCTTCAAATGAATAGACTTTCATCTAATTAATGGATATCATTACAGCATCAGAAAAACTGATTTTGCTAATCGACATATTTGGTCGGATATATCTCATACATATGGGGAAGTCAGGTAACGGTCAACCACTTGTCAGATGACGCTTTTCGTATCAGATCCATCCTTCCGCCAGCAGGTCGCCCACGCAATACTGGCATTCGGATCATTTGTGGCTTGTCGTTGCAATATGAAATTACAGAAGTAGAATTGGTGTCGAACATTCCATCTACAACTGCCTTTATCACCAGAAATGTATCCGACCAACAGGGACAATTCCGCCTCCCACAGTGCTGACTATCGTTTGATTGACTTCGATATTAATCATAGATATAACAAGACGCCATTCATTACAATTATTCAGAGAAATATGATAAATATAATCAAAATATTTTGAGAATTTCCGTTTGTCATTTTACACAGCCATCATATTAACTGAGAAAGCTTAGTCAATTAGACATAGAACAAAAAATCATTTTCACAATGATCAGCTGTATCCAAATGAATTATTACTGAATCAGTAGACGCCAAATACCTGCGCGTCTCGGCGGACTTCAGCCGGCCTCTGTGAACCGACTAGCTCTTTCTTCCATGTGGCCGAGATCTTTATTTTTCACATTCTGACTCTTTGGTGACATGCGCTTAGCAAGAATGCATAGAACTCATGTTTTAGAAGTCAGCAATATACAACAAGAATTATTGAAGGTGCACGAGGGGGAAACAACAGTTCTGTCTCACGGAACTTTGAAATCATTGTTCTTCTAGGGAATCGAACTTTAATCAACAATATAATCAAGTATGAAAGTACAAGTATTGCGTTTTCGGCATTTACTGTAAACGTATGAGATGAATTTCTGAAATTGTCTTTCCCGGCTTCTGCATTTCTTCTCTTTTTGTTTATTTCAGGGAAGGCATCATCAGTACACTGCAGTTTAAATCTTTGATGTTAGTTTACCGGATCCATCTGTGCTATCAGCGAGTAACTACGTTCTTTCGTATTTATTTAACCTTCCTTCAACAGCAATCATCGTCTTGCCCCTCCAGGAAAGACAGAAACCACTGACATGCATTGCAAGTTCAACTGCTTTTCACTCGACGACATACACACTCAAAGAATGAGAAATTCGTAAATCATTCCACATGGAAATTTTCAGGTAGCTAACATGATAACGGCACATTAACAATCGTCTGTAGTTTTTTCAAAAATGTACCATATGCCATAAATTACTCTAGACTTACGTTCGCATCTTTCACCATATCATGGGTGCGCAAAATTAAAATGAAACACACAAATGCCTGAGGTCATGTGAAAATCAGAACTGTGAGCGAATAAACTTCATACATAAATGGCAAAGAATCACACGTTCAGAGTCAAAAAATTGATTTTCCAAACAAATAATCTACTTACTTTTCTGATCACGATTTGCCTGTTACCTAAAAACATGAAATTTCGATTCAATGCCTATAATAAACGACGATGCAATTTTGAGACGATAAGCTTTTGATTAACGATGGCAATTAAATAATGATATTTGATGAGTTTCTTTCTCTGTGAAGAAGATATTAAGTGAAGATACTACATGTATTGTTCTAAACGCGATGAAAACGATGAGTAGAACGTGGTTCATTAAGTAAATATACAGAGTGAACCCAAAAAAATTACCGAAGACTCGAATGACAAGGGATGGAGAGGGCCGTAAATGCTGATAGAAAAAATCGGAAAATTCCAAACACATTCGCACATGCGTGTGTGTTCAAGCAAATTAGTGTGAATTGACTGCTCCATAATTACGATAATAATGTTTAATTTACGACTTCAAGAACGATCAATGGAATAGTCAGCATGTTTAACCGGTGCAATAAATTACTAGAAAAATATTGAATAAATTACCAGTCGCAATCGATGGAGTGATCGCTTTCAAGAATTTCTCATAAATTTTTGAAATTCAGATGCTTGTGAAGTACCTCTCGTACCAACAGACAATGAATGACAGACGCGCAACTATATCATTATGCAATTTAGACGCAAAATCAAAAATTTAATGCTTGAATGCATGATTCACCGAAGTCAGTCATTCAAATGTATGGCAGTTTAAATCACGAAAACAATGTCTCGAGAGTTGTATTACCATAAATACCTGCAAGCGGTCAGGTCGATCCAACAAAGCCATTATTGAATCAAAACAGCTGTCTCTTCTAATTTCTATGATTAGTAACATTGAAATTGCTCCAATGCTATTCCAACATTTCTGCAGTGTGGCTTCTATGTAGGAGAATCACATTTTTTTAATTCCTGAACTTTTTGACCAGTACTGCTGGATAATGAAATCTAGATAATCTTACTTTTGAGAATTCGCAATTTTTCAATCTATTACATTCGACATTCCGAAATTTTTTAAGGCAGAAACGCTCAAAAGAAGGTGACTGCACAAGTATACTTTACGAAACTGATGTTTCATAGACGAAAATGACAACGAAATCGATTGACGCAGACTCTTTGCCTTCAGAGTCGTGCTAAGCTATAGCGTGCTCACTATTTGGCACCTTCAAAAACACATTGTTTGATTGCCAATCATGCTAGGGTAAAATAGCGCATTATCGACAGAAAATGGTTTTTGGGCTCTCACAGCGGTATTGCTTGGTTTTGATATGAACTATGATATCCAAGAAACCTCTTCTTACTCGAATCTATTAATTTATCTGATTAATTTAGGATTCTAGGTAAAAGACAAGGTGTGTAAACTATGATGATATTCGTATGATATCGACACTTTGTCGGGTAATATCGACAGTTCTAAAAAGAAGCGTCAAAAAAGCCCCAGTAAAATGAACTAAAGACATAATATATTATTTGAAACAAAATTTTGCACATTCGTCGCTTCTTTGATTGGTTGAAAAGGTGAAATTTCATGTTAGGAAGCAGTCTAGATAGACGGATCCATCTTCGTCGAAGATGAAGAAGAATTCCACACATTTTTCATGCATGTAACGAAGCGGAAAGTGATAAGTTTCGCATTTTCAGACAATCAAGGAGACAATATATGTGTAAAATTTCGTTTCATATAGTATACGAGTATAATGTCTTTAGTTTGTTTTACTTGGCATTATTTTGACGCTTCTATACAGGAATGTCGATAATGCCCTGAAATATGTCGATATTATGCGAATATCATTATAGGCTGCACACCCTACCTCTCACCTAAAATCAGAAATTAAATCGATGGATGGATAAAATCAAAGAGATTTCTTGGATATCATAGTTCATATCAAAACCGACAAATGCAACCGTGAGAGCACTTGAACGGTATTTGACTGTCGATATTACCCGACATTTTCTACGCAGGGTTTAAATAGAACTAATAATGCATACAGGGATACATTCAAATCTTGTGAAGGCAATATTCTATGAGACAGTAAACAACAATGACAAAATACTGGCTATTTAGTCATGATCTTGCTGAAAAATGCTGTTTGCTACCTATCGACAGTGTACTCGATATTACCCGACATTTATGCATCTTCTCCATGTGACAATACAGCTCAAAACAACTTTAGAATTTGACGGAGTCATTACAACTGAGTGAAACTGCATCCCCTTTCGATATGGAATAACCAAGCACTTAGCTGTCAGATGGCGCGTGAAGGAGCTGACTGATCTGCACTGATCGGGGCAATAGAATTCGGCGACTCACTTCACGCTTCAATATCTGTCAGGATGAGGCAATCAGAAGCGTTCCACCAAGTTTCTGCTGTACCTTTGGGAGCTATCTACTTATCGGTGTAACTTACTACAGAAGTGGATGCGTTCCGGAAGCTCTAAGGCATCATTTTGGAAAAGTGGCTTAACTATCCATATTACCCGATTTTACCCTAAATTCCAAAATAAACACGAATTAATACATTTGAGGGTGATAATTTCGTCAATTGGCAAGGCAGTATCTCGCAGAAGATATCACATCTGGAAGTTTTTAATAATTGTCAGAATGATGTTATTGATTTTAACTTACTTTATGACTTTCACTTTGACATTCACGTTTAAACATTAATGTTTAAACATTCATGTATAAACCCAGATAATTACAAATTCATTCCTTCTGGCAACCTTGTTATACCACCGTGAAGTATAAAGGAAGCAAACATAGTAAGACCGTTCAGAACAGCAATAATACAGCAAGCCAGTTTCCTATGCAAATCACATAAGTGCTCTAAGCTTTTGTTTTACAAATTACACTGCAAAGATATTCACAGTTGTGCATCACGCATCTACAGCTACACAGTCACTCGTGACGATCAGCCTATATCACTAAAGCAAAAATATGAAAAGGTAAGTAAATTGGTTGAGGCTAACCTCCGGTAGATCATAAAGAAAATTAATAATACTATAGGCCTAACTAAAAACTGAAAGAAGAAAAAAAAATATAACTTATTACTGCGTTATAAACAAAATTATAAATCTAACAACTTACTTATGACATTAGCGTCTAAAAAGGAGTGATTATAGACATGACACTTGTGTGTCTGGCTTATATTTCTCAAACTTTGTAACTTATCTAAGATCCAATCTGGCTATCTGTCAAATACAATTAAAACCAGGACCTGTCATTTCTAATGCGGGATAACGGTAACCACGGTGGTGTTACGCAAATGCTTCAATCGAAGTGAGAAGATGAAGGTAAAGAATTTGATCCCTGATCCCTCCAAAGGACTCGATGGGTTTCCCAAAGGTTACATGGAGTTGCAACTAAAACAGATAATTGATTTTATTGCTGTGATAAGTTGGATGTGGACAATCATCATTGAGAGTCATCAGCAGGACTTGAGCTTGGCCCCTTAATTCCCTTAATTTCATACGTTCAAACTCGCTCAAGCGGGGCCCTGCTTTAAAGAAAGCAGCCTCGAAAGAAAAATCTCGGACATGTAGTCAGATACATTGACTACGCCATCGAGATGATTCGAACTGACTCAACAACAAGGTCAACAACAGGTAAAGAATGCAAAGTATATTTATTTTTCACATTTGTGTTTCACACGCCTAATAATGGTTTGTTACAACAGATGAACATATCAACTGAAAACTTAACTTATTGAGAAATGAGTCTAGTTCAGGCAATAATGATTTAACAATTCGGCCATGACATTGATTTAAAAAAGCACAGAATGATAGGCATTCTCAAATCATAGTTTTTCGAAATTTACTCTCATACTTTAGTGCGGTGGAGTAATTTAACTTGCAAATGAAAAAAAATCAATGTCCAGATATTTTGCTGCTTTTTTCTAATGGGAATTTCTATTGAAGCAACCCTGCAAATATTTTGAGTTTGAAGAAATGATTCCCCATGTCCCACTCTTATTTAGAATTGATGGCAAGGTGAAAACTTCGACAATATATTTTAGCTGTAAAAATGACCCACCCTAGTATCACTCGATCGACATGACCGTCATGTCTGTCTGTTATAATATCTATAGGAGGCGTTATAATTTTCAACATCTCCGAGTGTATAATTATCAAGAAATATCGCTTTAATAAAGCTGGTATCCATGTGCATGCTCATCTATAAATTTCTCTAATGACTAAATGCTTTGATAATTCCCGAGATATCATGAAATGGTCTACATTTCGGGTTTTTTAGTAAGACTTCTATTTCATGATTGAAACTTAATATGATACTAAATGCATTTTTGACTGACATCCAATGAATATTTGAATGAAATATTCAATACATATTTGACTGATATTCAACAAATTGATTTGTAGGTATTATTGAAAAGAATTAAAGACTTCATTCACCCGTATGCTGACAATGAAGGCTCAACACTCAACAAGATGGCACACTATGTCTATATATTATACACACAAGTTGACTACCTACAAAGAAAACGATGTGACCAGCAACACAAATAGTGATTAACATTATAGGCGCTTAATGATCAATTTAAAGCAATTTAAAGATACAAAGACACATAAAGAAGTGCGAATAAAACATCACATATCGGACATTCCCTGCACAAACAAATATCTTGGTATTCAGTACTTAAACTGCCGAAATATGGGAAGTGGCGGTCTGTTACTGGTGGCGTTCTATTACAGCGTTCTCTGCTTTTTTAACACTTTGTCAGGGTGGCGGTCTATTACAGGCTTCACGGTAGAAGTTGTTGCGAAGCAAAGAAACAGACCACAAGGAATTCCTTCGTTCTGAATTTGTCACAATCCGGCATATAACCATGATTGAAGAGTGATTCATTCGTACTAAAATGCGATTCGATGTAGCACTAAGTGATCAACCACAGTATACATGTATTTATTATGCTTCTTATCATATTTTTGATAAGCATCTAAAATTGACTGGAGGATGTCAACAAAATTATAATCGTAACATTTAAAATGGAAACGCCCATGAGTTTTACAGACAGATTCATACATAAATTCATTTCGTAAAATATTTTTGAAATGAAGACAGTATTTATTTCTGTTCGTTTATAGTACTTGATGATGGTATCCTGAAGTCAACTTGCTTTCATGATTGTGGAATTTCTGACATCCATCCAACCCTCTGCCTTTAACGAAATCAACGGTTCTTTCAAAAATAGAGATAAGATTGAATGTAGGCTAATTGACTTTCCAGTTACCCTTTCACTCAAGCCGATTAGAAAGCAGATCTACATTCTCCGGAAAACGGATTTCTATACTTTATCCAGATGACCGGCCACAGCATGCAAACACAATCAAGTGTCGATGAAGATTATAGATAATTAATAATCTAAATGATGGTAAAAATAAAAAATTCTCAAACGAAATTTTCATGATTAATTTCATAATTTTGCCTTTTATTCTTTCACGAAGGGACATTATGGCTACATCTCCGACTTCAATGAAGAGTTGAGCCAAGTTTGAGGCTGATGTCCTGTCGATCACAGGTGGTGACATCAGCTAACCTTCCATGATCGATTGTGCGATGAATGAGAATTAACTCAAGTGGTGCGGCAGGACGAAGCATCGAACGCCTTGAAGGGAAAAAAGAAAACTGTCAAAATCAATGAACAACACCTGAGGAGACACCGACACAGATCGCTAGGTCATCTTGAAAGAATGGACTCCGACCGAAGCATTCACCGCCAACAACTCAAGCAGAAGTTTGAAAAAAAACATCAAACAAATTCGTTGAAGACGCAAAGAGAAGAGATATAGGTAAACTGCTCGACTCTGGCTAGTCGGTATATCTCCTGACGAATACTGGATTTTAAAAAGCTGCAACTTAAGGTTCCAATCGAAACCGGTTGAGCAAGAAAATGTATACTGTCAACAGTATTTAAGACGCTTTTCCTATTGAAAATAAATGCTTCGAATCATTAATAGACTAGTCGGCATAAAGCCGAATTTTCGCACAAAAAATGAAAAAATATTCGATATCAACTTCATCGACTATGTACATAGATATATCAACTTCCTACTTCATGGATGATAGAAGCTTTACCCTATGATTCTATCTTATCATTCTACTTTACTAATTATGTCAATTGCTACTATACACACAATTCTGACTGATCGATATAACGTCAGGCATGCATTTACACTTCAAACTCAATTGATGAGAATCATTTGATTACAGCCAGCCGAGAGCAAGAATACAAGAAAAATAAATGAAAAAAAATATGAAAGTCGAATGGAGAGATTCCGAGAGGAACTGTCTGCATTTTCTTGAACTGGCGTACTGGAGGCAAGAAAAAGATGTTGACTAGACAGCAAATAGGTAATGCTAGTCGACAAAATGGAAGAATGATAGAATAGACAATTTGCTGACGGTGCCGGATCGTATTGGTAATAGTAACTCATACATACCTTATCATCCTCGCTATGTCCTGTGGTGAACAGAAATCAGTATGTAGGGGAAATATCTGCGATTTGATGAAAGCTTATGCACAGGAGAAGACAACTTAAAACACATCTCTTTAGACTTTTTTTCTGAAAATCAAATCTGATCTCTCTATCTATGATGTCATATGCGACTCCCGAGAGACAAGAAACATCTGACGTCGACATTTTGCTCAACAATGCATTACAACATTAATTCTTTGCTATTTATTCTGATTACAAGTTCTGAAGACTAGTGTTGCTCTCATGGCACTTGTTCAATAATCATAACAATTCAATGACAAAACATCATTGAGGTAAATTACAAACTAGCGATTAAGTAAAGTCTACAAATCTTCTTATCATGGCATTCATTTATCCTCATGGTCTGTTCTTAATTTCATAATTTTCGAGCTTCCTATACCGTGTGCTCTAAACGATATATGGATGCAACATTTTGAATCGGGCTCCCGAACTTGTACATTTTCACAAGTTTGAGACATTTTAGACATGTTACTTAGACAGTGTACAATGTCTAGTTTACATTTCATGCAAAAAAGTATGCAATGTATTTATGCATCTTCGACTAATTTGATTACATAAGAAATGCTTTATCAAAATCTACATTTCTTTCATGATGCAATAAACGAACATAAATCTTCGTGAATGCCCTCCTATGGACTAATTTGTGACAACTGCTTTATATGCAGCAAGTACTATGCAGTGAAAAACTCAGAGGTAGATGTCATGCTGCTATATTCTGTAAGACCAGTATGTAGTAACAAAGTATGATTACACATGAAGAATAGAAATCCTAGCTGGTACTTGTGTTTGTTTCTTCATACATATTCCTGTAGCCTATATGTAAACAGTAGGGCTGCAAAAAATGCCTTCCTGTCCATCAATTATAAAGATGTTTTAAATATATTTGAAATAAGTTTTTTGTGCTTTTCTTGCTTTTTTATGACTGATAAGAGTTGTATTAGTTCTCTAGGGTAAAACTCCATTAATGCCTTCCCCAAAAAACTTAATTAATGAAAGGGAAACAATATCATACTAATTATCCTGAAAGATTTCTTTAATTTGGGAAATTTGGGGAAGTTTAGTCAGAATGCTTATCAACAGCATTGAGTTTTTATTATCACTGACAGTGGCGTGTTATAATATATATCGGAATGGTTGTCATTTCTTTTTCGATTCATATTTTCATACATACACACGCTCATCTTTGAAGTCATGAGCATATAAAATTGTATATAAGAAAAGACTTAACAAAATGAATAATTAGAGATAATGTCATTATTTAAACAGTGATTAACTATTGCCATCCAGATAGGCAACTGTGTCTGTATCTTGGAAACTCTGTCCGCCTTTCATCACCAAAATTAAAAAAACTGAATTAATTCAATGTTTCTGAATAACAATGTGATAGCTGGCACCTCAAAATAAATTTTCGCGAAGACCTCGTACTCGATAAAACATTTTGTCTATGAATGCCAATGATTTATTATTTTAATGTAATCGACTTTATGGATTATTCACACATTGCATGCTATGTTTTCTGCCTTCCACTTAGTACTAAGTCATTGCAATGAAATTTGTGGCTCTATTGATATTTACCCGTGCATTCTGGAAGAAAACGTGATACCAAACATAGTCAATTTCATAGAAAATGTGTGCTTATAAGGCATCCACATCAAGCTGAGGAAGTCACATATACGGGCCAACTGATTTAAATGTCAATGTGCATTTCTATAAACATAACTTCCTTGCCTACTGCTTACATGAAAGGCTATCAAGAACAGTAAATGGCGGTTGTTAAGTGTGCGACGTGCAAGATGTCAACCTGATACCGACAATTCTGCGATTGCGTAATCCTTAATATATTTTTAAATAGTGAACGACACGAGTCAGTGAAATCGTCAGGAAGATTACCGGCTGTCGTTCCGCCTCCTACAATATTCCCTATGACAGTGCATTTGCAGCTGCGCTCAAAGTACCGCTACAAGGTGTTCATGTGCGATCGGCAGCGGATAAAGCGAATTATTGCATTTCAAAATGATAACATTCTGCGAGAAACAGAACCTGTGGCAGTAAAGTTAATGTGTGACTGTCTCATACGACGAATCAAAGGAGTAATAAACATTTACAGTAGGCATAAACACTAAATGATTCTCATAGTTTCGAGAATTTTACAAATACTAGCCAACTTTGATTTTTTCCTGAAACTGAATTGATCGACAACGATAATTCCTCTATTTGTTGATAAATCATCATTCATTGAAATATATTATTAATCAAGAGAACAGCTCAGTTGACGGAGTGATAAAAATTCAGTAGATGAATGGCCACAAGCAATTCAGTGATGTCTTTACTTGAAACTATTCATTTAGTGAAGTAGGCCTAAGTGACGATACAAGTTTAAGTGTGAAAAAATGATGATATATGTGATCTCAAACTTGCTATAGTGCATTCCATCTCTGCAAGTCTCATTTATGAAATTGTAATGCTTACGACAGTGTGCAGTCTTTACTGCTTCTTACGGTTTGCGAAGTGAAACCGGCAAAGTCTGGTCATAATTTATGAAGACTTTAATTGAATTAATCCTTAGCACTAAATATTGTCGTAATGATATGAGGCTCGGAAGACACATTGAATCGCATGAAATTATCTTTTGATGAGAAGTATTTTGCAAATTTGCACTTTTTGCAATAAGTTCGTTTTTCAGACAATTAGAATATCTTCAATATATTTTATGTCAAATCACATACTGTAGAAGAAAGTATTTCAAGCTCAGTGAGTAAATGTAATCTAAGAGAAATCATATCGAAATAGTAAGCTAATCTAATTCGACTATAATAAGGCAAGTCGAAGAACGTTAACTCGCACATTCTGTTCGATTTCTGTATTCGTCGGTAATCGATACTATCAGTTACGTAATGGTTCATGTGAATATCAATTGACTATATAAACTAAGAGGAAATTATTATCTTTCTACCAATGCCGACTATTGAACTGATGATCACCGGAGAGTGAGAGACCAAATTTCAGAATATCGTGTATGGTTGCTCTTTGCCGCAAAGTGTAGGTTGTCAGATAGTAATGAACTTGCTTGGATTTATGTATGAAACGTTATTTGTAGAGTCACCATCATTAAGCGATAATTAGATTATCACTCATCCGTTCTAAAATTATTTATAGGATATCGAAACATCTCTAAATGTAAACTACATGTAGTCATCTTGCGCTTGAGATTTTCAAACTATAGTTTTTGTTAAAACAAATTTAGACTTTATTCAGAATATCAGAACTACTTATCGAATCCGAAGTTCATAAGCAACTCTACAGCAGTGTTGCCACTCTAGGAAATAGAGAAATAAGTATCTCTAAAACAAATTCATATATCTTACGCAGCACATATGGGCCATGTGTAGACTCGTACATACATTTTTACGTGCATATGTACTTTTGTACACCACAACGTTGAATTATTGATGATCGAGAACAAGCTGCTTCTAAAAACAAATTTACAGCTATACACGGCTACAATATATTTTTTCATCCTCAATACAGGTGCACGAACATAAACGGTGCTGTTGAGTAACAGGAAGAGCTAAAAGAAGCAAACAGGGACAGCAGGCACTATAACAACAACATAGTTATCAACAATTGTACCTAGAGACGGGAGATCAAACGAAAGAAAACACAAATAGACTAGATATTTCCGGTAATCTTTATAAGCATACACTTCTCGTTTCAATAAATAACTAGATCTGTGATGCAATTTTACATCGATTCATTTTATATATAGGCAGTTCTATGACAAATAAAGGAGTTAATTTAGTAAACTCAATCCGCATAAATAAAATCAGTAAATTCAGCTTGTTCATTCAGCACAAGCTTTTGAATTTTATTCGTGTAGCAACAGAATCACAATACAATAATATAATTTTTGTCATGACTAAAAAGCAATACACAGGAATCTTAAATGCAGTTAGAAAAAGAGCGGAAAATTCGAAGCGCATTTGAACACGCGTGTGTTCGAGTAAATTAGTGTAGATGACTACTCTGCAACAATGGTAATAAGGCTTAATTTGAGAATTCGTGTGATCTTCACGACTGAATATATTATAAACACTATATTTTATAAGCAGATTTAATTGCTTAATATATGGAATTTTTTGCCAATATTGAACAGTTACTCAAGAATTGTGTTATATACACTGGAATACAGATGTTTGATAGGACAGAAAAGCACGAGGTGTAAAAAAAGACCGAACTGACGGAAATTTACAAGACCTGTATACACAAGACGGTCAAATGGAAACAATAGATTTAAATCGAAAAATCTCGGGATAGGGGTGGTAGAATTTTATAAATATAACAGCTGTTCTTTCGATTATAAATTTTGTCCAAACTAAAGTTTCCTTGTCACAGAAGATTGACTTAAATGATTTTAACGCAAAGATGAAAGTTGGCGATATCAATTCATCAATGAACACACATCAAACTCTGATCAATGTAGCTACGAAGAGCGGATTTTGAAAATCGGTGTACTTCGGACCAACGAACAAGGAATGAGTGCGTTGCGTCAGCTACTCCAAAATTCGACCAACAAAACGAGTGTGCGTTTTGCATGTGTGACTTGATATGTCAATCGATAACTAAATATCGTCATGGAGCTCAAATTCGTTCATAACGAAGTGACAAATAGCCGAAAGCTGATGAATTGGAAAACATCAATCTAAGAATTCTACATGTATTACATTTTCGGAGGTTTGCTCCTTAACTGCAAGTCATACATAGGCTTAAAACTAGTAGTTTTTGGATAGTGATTGCCAATAAGAATTGATTGTCAGATAGCATTTTAAATTCAAAAGCATTATCGCAAAAAGCGAATCGTCTGAGACATGTAGCGTATTTAGTTTGAATAAATTTCGGAACAACAAAATGGGGCATTTTGTTCTTCAAAACGATGCTGATTTGCAATAAAAATCTACCGCTCTAGCCAGAAGTATGTCCATTTGAACTTAGTAAGTCTCTTTTGGACCAATATGTGGATTCCTCAACAAGAACAAGCAAGAAAAGCATACCGCATAATCGGATATTTTTAAGGAAAATCTCGAACCTGATAATCCATAAGGCGCTATTAATTCAGTTGCGTGATAATCAATTTGCACAAGATAAAACAATCCTTTAGACTTTCCTGTAATGGAATTTAAGCATCTTCAAAAATGTCACCAAAGATCAAACATCTCCGAAAAATACTTCAATATTTCCGAACTTTTTAGGCTTCTCTGATCAATCTGATGATAAAATGCTGAAAAAAATAATACATCATTGGGGAACACGTCAATTAGGAACATGGCTCTTTTGAAGAGTCAATTCTGTTATTGAAATCATATTGTTTAACATTATCAGGCATGCATATTGCATTCAACATCACATGCATTGAAATGATAACGTCTTCAAAATAGCCCGGCAGCCAGAATGACTTTATGCAGGGAACGAGGTCGAAGATGAGACTTTCACAGAATGATGCACGCCCTATTCCTACTACGAATCTGCGCGTCTGCCGAGTTCTATTTGGTTCCCCTTCTTGCCAGACTGAACCAAAGAAAAAACACGTGATTCCAATAGGACGCAGATTGAAGGATTTGGTTGAAATGTGGTAGAATGTTCCCTGACTTCCCCCGCTGATCGGGAACACGTAATACATAAAAACATTCTTTACTTTTCTTTACGTTGGTTTAAATTGAGAACTTATGTCACACAGTACAATTCAGGTCTATATTTTACTTTTCGTAAGCTCAAGCTTGTTGCAACGCAATTAACCAAGTGTATGTATTTCATTTATGACAATTATCATTCGATACATTTAATCAGAAATTTTACTTGTTTCCTTTAGTCTATTTAATCGTTCAGCAACACAAAGCAGCTTCTCTATCAGCCAACCACAGCGATCTTACTGTCTCATGTGCGGCGTTCTGCTTCTCAATGACAATAAGTGCAAATTGGCAGCTGTGACGTCATCATGAATCTGACATAGATTCGCCCATAAACTAGCGAACATGTAAGAGGGAAAGTGACAGGAAATCGTCGAAGTTACTGAATACTGCAATTTTCAGAGATAAAATTCGCTTCTGAAATCGACCGAGCTACGCCTTCTTTAAAGTCGGGAATGGAAATGGGACAAAACGTCAAGATTTAATGGATTTCATAATTAAAAATTATCCCTGTGATTGTTTCATTGCCAATGGATTTTATGTTTATTGGTAGGCAGAGGGGTCAACTAGGTCAAGGATTTAAATTTAAAAAGGTACGGAACAGTTTATCAGATATCGTGAAAGAACTCAAAGTAAACATCCGAAAAGGAAATCGCTCACTTTGTAGAACTATTCAACTGGAAGTGCAGAGATTGTAGTTCAACGCAAGCACATCATTGCCTGAATTGAAGATGGGATGCCTAATGGCAATTCTTCACATCCAATAAGCTGTGTTGTTTTCGTCAAATAATCGAAGACAATTTAACCTGTAACACAAAGTAAGAGCTTAATTTGATCAATTCCGCAAATCAATTTCTAAATTCTAAAACATTATTTTGATGGAAATTGTAGCCAAGGCCTCAGATTTCAAAATTTGATTTAATTAATGCAAAAGCGATAATGCACTCACCACATTTGAGGCCAAATATCATAATAATGATGATGATGAAAAGTGAATGTTACGGCCACAAGAAACATGATTCACGAAAACATGAACAGGAATGAATGGCAGGAATTTAAGAGTACTACATTACTGCACATAAGATGCGTTTTAACCAACGACTGAAATTGAAGCTTACCGCCATAATAATTTCCACTCACTAAAATAGTTGACAAGGAAGAACTGACACTATGGTAATACTTGATGCACGAAATGATTATACTTGAATTGAGATTAGATTTTGTTTCACCAATGACAAAAATGCACGTATAATGTTCATATAAGAGCAAATAGCATTGTCGATATTACAACATCTAGAAATTACAACATGTGCGGGATAAATGATAAAATTCAACAAAGTGAACCGTTTTCATGCAAACACATCATTGATCTATCCACTGGTATTTCAATTGTTAAAATGAAAAATCCCCGAAAATGAACTTCCGATGCTCACATAGTCGCGCAATTGAATAATGAAAATAATTATAATAATAATTAATAAATTATGATAATAATAATAAATACTAATAATAATTAAAAAAGTCTCAACTTCTTTAGAAATTTCATTTCTGAAATAGAGAATGCACGAAGAGTAGGAAAATGGAATCTACTACACGATCAACCACGGAAGAGAGCACATGATATGATGTCGACTTCCGACCCACAGAACTTCACCACTACCTTTGAGAAGATTATCTGCGCTATGACGTAGCCCACCGCTGATGCTTTTGTCAAATAAAAGCCCGTAAATGTAAAAGCAAATATGGCTTACGCTCCCATGCTATTTATCCAATAACTTATTTAAGTTAATGCATGTCACAGTTTGTTAACGGTTGAATCGATAACCATATCTATCAGAGCAATACGGAATTTCTCACCACCGTTTGGACCAGTCACTGTTGCAGTCTACTCAGTACTGATACTCAGCAATACTTAGTCTTAGGAGAACATTGCATCGTATTGATATTTGCACGATTCTACCAATTGGAATCAGATAAGTTACCTGGTCAGTTGCCTTTGCGAAGGAAAATAAGTACTATAACTGTGCCGTAATATCGCATCCAATCTATTTATATCATGGCAAGCGATTTTATACTATTTAGAATGACTAAAATGTGTTTTAAATATTTTTTGTTAAAATAAAATGTTGTCAATCCAACATTTAACATATCAGGATCCATTTTCATCTTCTTCTACAAAGCAGATTCAATATTCCAAAAAAACCGCTTCTTCATGGACACTTCGTTTTTTTTCAATTGATGAAGCTTTCGCTCGGACCTCCGAGTTTCATCAGCGGGCATGCAATTGCTACCAAATCTATATTATTAAATATACGAGTATCTAGAAAGAAAAAAGAAATCGGTTCAAAAAAAAGTCTATATTCTTGCATTCATTGATGCTACCTTGACATCATGGTTAACAATCACACAATTATTGAATCCCGAGTAATTGTTTGTATTTGTATACATCATCACATAAGGATTTTACTGACATTTCAATTATTTCTCGATGGAAATTATATTTGAAGTGTATTTCATATTTGCTTCCAGATTGACAAAATCGTATAAATGTTGTCTCTGAACCTATCTGCGGCAAACTAGGATCAATCACATTTGTCGAAGTCTTGACATAGGTCTCCTTTGAATACGTTAAGACAAAATAGACTACTTAGTGCATGCACCTGCATTTTGGGTTTTTTCTATGTTTGTGAATCCAAACTATACTCCAAACTGGACACTCAAACAAAAAGGGATTACGAATTCTATCACAACAGCGAACAGTAGGCACCATTTTTCTCGCTTATATGTCACTTATTAAAAACAATCAAAGAGAAATATATCCCAAAATGTAGCCATAGCATGCTTCGACTAGACATTTAAAAATTAATAGTTTGGAAAGAGCCATCATCTTCTTTGTGACATCACAAAGAGGCCTGTACGACTTTGATTTTCAGCATAGCAATGTATTTTAGCTGACACATAAATTTTAATTTAAATATTTAGATCTTTAATTGCTATATTAATACTTTTAATGCAGCAGCGACTACAATAATATCAACTGACAAATACATCACAAATCTCAGACTTCGTGAAGCATATTGCATCAAAAAATGCAACCTGAAATAAGGGATCGAACAGAACTCAGCACATTGATTTTCTCTTTCATTGAGTAATTTAGATTAAAATTTGACTTTACACTTTTCGTACTCTGCTTACTGCTTTCACACTTAATTCTTTTATTTTCTCAATCAGGTCATATAGGCTATCTGCTATCGGTACAATGTAACCCGATGCTACCTGCTTCGAGTTTCTCTCATCTTATATCTCTCATTTGTTTCTGCATCCATCTCCATCTTATGTTTTCAAGACTATTTCCTATCCCACAGATTTTCAAATAAATCAGAGTGAATTTCAAATTTTCTGTACATGTTTCTTCATAGTTGCCTGAAAATAGCTGTTGGGGTATATATCTCTCATAAAATTTTCTGGCAACTCAACTCACAGTTCAAGGCGAACTTTCAAGTAAAAGGAATTAAGAGACACGGTTTATAAACCACTACATAAACCAGGTGCTGGTACTCGCCCTTTTTTGAGGGCGAGTTCTATTCGAAAAAGTACCAGCAACCATAAGTTAGCATAACTCACTAATCAGAAAAGCTTGCATGGATGGCAAGAAACTTGAGACACCGTAACTTTTTTCTACCTTCGCAAGATAATTGCTTAATGATCGCCGCATTATTGCCTGAGGACATCCTGACAAGCGGCCATGTCATTAACCAGATCTGAAACGGTCGAACTGAACCTCTGCTTCGAACCCTCAAGATACGAAAGGTAATCAAATTGATCACCTATTGTCAAATTAGATGCGTCACCTTAAATATTTCAATTTTTCTTAAGTAAGTTTTTTTGCTTTTGCCGCTGGGTTATCGCACAAGCTTTGGCTACTTTAACGCTTCTGGCTACCACTCATTTACATGAATAGACGATCAACTTACAAGTACATTGCTGCTGTAATGTAATCTTACAAATAGACGGTGTTAACTGTTCCAAGAAAGTTTGTGGCTATCATTTTGTTACAACTGTGAAATGATTAGAATGTTGAAAATTTCCTCTGAGATGTTTATCTAATAATATAGAAACTGTTTTATCACTGGCTTTCAGTATGTTAATGGGTTGTTAGTTCATAGTAAATAAATGTCTCACCAATCAACTGAGGCTATAAAAACTGTTGCAAAACCGCAATTGATCAAAAATGATCTGCAACCGCGTCTTCAAGTTGGGTCAAGAGCTTCGAATTCTTAGGTGATCAAATTGATCACCCTTCGTATCTTAAGGTAGGATCAAGAGCTTCGCACCTTAATGGTTAAGGCAGGTGCAATACCACTATTTCATACCCAGCAAACGCCGAGTTGCCTGCCAGAGGATCACGTTTGATTAAAATCATTTATCCTGATTAAAGGTCGCTGATTTTGCTTTCGTCTAGAGTCGGGAACAGACGGTTAAGGAAAAGCGTTCAAGCATTATCTAAAAATGAGTTGAGTGGCGTTGGGAAGAAGTATTTCGCAAAATTCATTTTTTACTTTCTTCGAAATTCATCCATATTCATCTTTTAGTTGTCAAGAATACTTTCAGCATCGATTGCCCTCGAACTTAATCGAAATGCACGTTGAAGTCATGGTAAGTTCATTTTTTCATGTTAGAAATTTCGCCTACATTGATTTCACTTTCGAGTATTAAAAGGTCGAAGTTCACTTTTTCTCTATCAAAAACCTTTCCAACATCGATCTCTCTCGAAGTTTATCGTAACATCTATGCAGGTTGACGTCATGAGAAGTCTATTTCCTCACGTATTAAAACCTTTGTCCACACAGATTTCAATTTTAAGTATATCGAAATGCATTTCCGCATCGATATATTATGTGCATCGATTCCGCACGAAAATTCTTTAAGACATACGCATTAAAGACGGTTCATGCATATGTAATCGCGGTTTCTTACACCGTGCCAAAAATATTACGCTGCGACTGCACCTCCGCAACTTAGACACGACCCAACTCATCATCCACCAGCGAACCGAGGGGAAGAACTCTTTACACTTATAGAGGCAGTCAAAGTGCTAGAGGACGAGGAACTGCTAGCGCGTCTGCTAAAGCACATTGAAAGTCTCAATTTGACAGTTAGCGTGCACAAGTCTCATGTCAAGCCTTCATAGGTCTCACAATTTTTCCAAGCTGTCCTATGCGCCCACAGAAGCGCATTTGATCTCTTGAGCACAGGTTAGCAAATGGTGACAGGTTTTCCCCCAAAGTCGGTGAGCCTAGAGTAATCCACTGGGAACAGCATTTTACCTAGGGCATGGCTCGGTACAGACCCTTTCTTGTCACTTGAGTAAGCAAATGATCAATGAATTTCTGCAAATTCTGAGAATCCCGGACAAAGAAAAGGCGTTGTTAGGGGGCAATGTTGGCTTCCTAATTTCTTGGAAGATCCTGAAACTCTAACAAATTGTTCAGAGCACGACCCACCCCTTCAAAATTAATTTCGTTAATCGATTTCCAAAAGATAGAAACTTGCATAAATTCCGCGAAAAATACAACGAAGAATCTTTTTTTAATGATTATGTTTTGGCATAAATTGCAAAACAAGAGAGAATCAAATCTCACTGATAGATATTGGAGAAATGTGTGTAATCTGTACTTATGCAAACATCAGATATCATGTAGGCTACACACAAAAGAGGTGCAAAAATAGCAAAAAAATAAACTTTCCGAGAATTCCAAAGCTAGTTATGAGTTGCTTTTATTTTTTTTTGCCTCATTAATTTTAAGCTATTTTACGGATGTTGAGCTCGTAACTTCCACTGGTCTCAAATTACATGGATTAATGATAAAAGCTCGAAGTCAAAAAACTTCTGTCTCTGATGAAATCAAATATAGCATAAGAAATTCCTCACTTTGAGTTATACTTTGCGAACATTCACAGTGAATAAATAATAATCCGCATGGATGTAAATAATTCAATTTCTATTTTAGCTACTACAAACCTTGAAGGAGTTCACAATTTTTCTGTCAACCGGCATAAAGGCTCCAGTTCACTTTGTAAACAGACTGCACTTAGTCAAATCATATGCTTTTGTAACTGAAAACTGCCCCATTACAACCACTACATAAAATAAACCACTTCTCAAGCATGAAAACTAGGGGAATGAAAAGTAGGACTAGACTGATACTTACTGCCCCATGGTGCGATTGCTCTCTCAGCTGCGGTCTGTGCAGAGTTTAGTAAAACCACCGAAAAAAGTCTGTGTTGATTCGAATATGTTATGTTCGTCTAGAATTGGTACACTGGATCCAAGTTACAAAGGAGAATGGAATTTCCTATTTACAGCAACAGGCCAAAATGTAAGTAGGCAATTATGAGCATTATCAGAAGTCCAAACAATATTTTCATGCAGCAGGGTCAGGGTAGGCGATTCGGATCACAGTGCCTTTGCGGTTAAATCGGACCACATTAAATAAAAAGTCAAACAAAAATATCCTCCCTAATTTTTGCACACCAAATAAAATGTCCATCTCTACCGCAACACTGTTTCAATTTTGTCTATCATAATTAAAGGTTCACTTGAAAACTGACAAATTTTTTTGGAGCTCCTTCACACCTAGCGTGCAACTTTGCTCCCGTGCTTCATTCTTTCATCATATTGCACTTCTAACATTGGCATCAGTTGATAAAACTTAGTGCGGTTTGCTTGCAGTGATTTCATTTTTTCACTTTAAATTCTGCAATCTAACCATCTGCATGCTTAAGCGAGAACGTCGCTCATTCATAACCAAGGTCACATAATTCCATAGAATAAATTTGAAAACAACAGAGGAACTGCGTTTCGCAAAAATAGCAAAATTATGCGTTCCAACTTTTGAAATGAAAATTTCGCGTTATGTCATCATTTTCTCTCAAATTCGCGTTTCGTTCGCGCCGCCACGACCACTGGCTCTATTCCTCGTCAATTTGAAGACCACAGGTGATATCAATTTCAAGTCAAACAGCTGATTCATGATGTCACTGATGATTTTGATGCGAATGTAAGAACCAAGTTGGAACATGTTCTTCAAAGAACACCAGATTCAAGAACCTGGTCGAGAGGAACTTTTAAGGAACACTCGCATAGCTGACTCTATATTGATTAAAATGCATGAAACTGATAATTAATTGAAAGAATGCGATTCTTCTGTTCCGTTGCATATCTTTTAATTGTACTACAGAGAGGTAATTGTAAATGCGCAATAACCTCTCCATTCCATTCTATTGCAAATTTCATTTTAGCTCTTCTTAACTGTGTTTACTTATTATTTTATTATTTTATTATCATTTTTATTTGTATATAAACTTCATTTTGCTGATTTGACTTGATGCCCTGATGATGTATCAATAAACGATACGAAATCGATCGACGATGAATCAATTGTCTTGCAATTTGTTAATTTTTGGTCGTACAGCGTACAATGTGGTCTTTTTTCTGTTCGATAGCCAAATAAGTAGACGGTTTACTTCCCACAACTTTGCTCGAGAATACTTATTGGAGTTCTGAATTCGCATTATGAATTTTCTCCTCCGTCACTTAAATGACTAGTTTCCTTTTTTTCTATTTCGTCATGAGAAACTTCATTTCCTCGCTTCAGTTTTCTCTCCAGGTCAAGCTCTTGCGTTTCTTTCCTAGCGATAGCCTTTTGCAATCCTCTTCAAATGCTGCGCGTACTTTTGAGATTATTTGATTGAAAGTAACAAGGAATTGATGATATTGATGTTCATGAATCCGCCTGCCCGAATGCATGACTCCCTGATAGTGCTCTTCATCCAAGGAGCCCCTGTGAACATCTACGATGGCTTTATTCATAGAAAGACCTCATTCATAGACCGCATTACCGTAGCCACGAATCAGTGGGCTATACATCTTGCTAGATTTGATAAACACCAGTACTTTGGATTTCAGAACTCGTCTATGATTTTTTGATGTCTATTCCCATTATTGCTTGATTCTTATTTGTCTTGATTCTTCAGAGAGACAATCCAGATCATGTTCTTCGTGAACACGTTTCCATTGTGAATTTTGTGGTTTTCCTCGAAATTCATTTTGTGACAAATAAATGCAATTAAACGACGGTATGTTGGTTTTAAACTGATAGTCTCTTTTCATTTCTCACTTCATCGCAGACATTTTCGCAGATTGAGACGTCTTCATCAATTCCAGCAACAGAAATGTCAATGCTTAATGCAATCATAGGTTCCCATTTTCAGAGCTTCAGCAAGAATGCCTTAATATGCTAAAAAGTCAAGTAGGTTAAGCATGCTTGCAATCAAGTGCTTTAAAGATCACTTGCGACTTATTTGTAGCAATAAGTTGATAGGATAGTACCTTGGAATTCTTTCTGTGATGTAAGATATTCGAGAAAATACTGCTTCAAATTTTCCCGTTGATCAAAATTTAAAGTGAAGCTGGCTTACGGCATAGCCACCATCAGGATACAAACCGTAACATAGGCCATCCAGCCACAGCAGCTACTTCGTTCGAGAGAATAGTTGTCTTCACGCACTCGAGTATTTTAAGGAATATACAAGTACATGTAGATCTGCTAAGAACTCACCAATTGTTCTCACACTTTTCTTGAAAAAGTTAGTCCCTGTGAATTTTGGGCAATGGACATGATTCCAAACTTGGATTTAAATTGCTTCCACAATCCTGATTCAAAGGACGTGTTTTCGTTAGGCTAGCCCATCCCCAATTCACTTGGCAAATTATTTCATGAATTTCACAACTTTTTTCGTATAATCATAATTCATGTTTTCTGATGATTTTGTGACGAACATCCGAATTTGATGATCTTTATGACACTGTGGCTTGACTTCATGATGTCCAAAATCGTGAAGACAAGTTATCTGCAGATAATTAAATTTCCTATTCAAAAAATTCACAAACTTTTCTGATAAGTCCTCAAAATCACGAACTTTCAAAGGCCTTTTTCAAAGAACTTTTTTTTCAAAATTCAAACTTTTACAAACAATCACTAACCGCAAGAACAGTGGAGAAGCAATCGCACTAGCATGACAAAAGAAAATATCCAAATACAATATCTTCTAGAAATTATGTATCATTAGTGTTATTTAGTGATACGTCTATTACAAAAATGTTTTTATTGTAAAAAAATATTTAGGCGCAATTTCCTTTGTAGTTCGGCTCGAACACAGCACATACAATTGTTCGGAAATACCCACTGACTCGGAATCATTAACGGTTGTCTAGATATCACCAGCTGGCTGAGGGCAAAAGGAAATTTTCTCTATCAATGGTCAGATTCGCACGCTCTGACCCCATAACTGAGTGTTTGAAATGTTCCTGAAACTGCCTTCCAACATTTCTACAGCACTCCAACATTTCTACGACTTCTTCAAATCAAATCTTCAATCTTTTTAAAATCTTTGCGATAAAACGCACTTTGACTAATTTTGTATCAGTTGAGGTCTAAATTATTCGACATTTCTGTAGCAGCGACACAACTCACTACGTTATTGGTGCACAATATCACGCGCTAGGAGGTCTTGTCACAAAAACATTTGCAAAAAAAGCGACTAGACAATTAGTTGGACAATCTGGCAGCTTGACATGATGTTGTGAATTCATATCAACTGAATGCTGTGTATTCCTCAAGAACGTAATTCAATTTTGATTCTTGCGATCGCTTATCAAATCAGAAAATCTCTTCATAAAACTATTACAAACACAGCTAAATTTCATCTCATTCTGAAGACACATCTGCAAGACACATTTTGACGAACGTATTAATATCCGATGATTACATGCATTTTTTATAAAAATTCTACTAAAGTAGTAGTTATTAATATTAGTCGATACAAACAAAATTTGTAAATCTAAATGGAACTCATTGCATAGTTGCTATCTATTCATCTGTCAAGCAATCATTCAGTTGTATTTGCTGCCTGCAATGACAATCACTCACAATTTTAAAAGTGAGACGACTAATCCCACAAACATGGCCATTGACCTCAATTGCATGGATTAATGAATATATATTTCAATAAATGAAATCAAAGCACATTTTTCTTGTTTTTATTTATTTATTACAGACGTGTCGCATAGGTGATGGGACAAAATTGTGTCAGGCAAATTTAGAATGCCCCAGTTCTGACTACAGACCAAAGATATTTAAAATTATCAGGACCCAATAGATAAACAAGCATTGAATATGTCTATGAATAAATGCCTTTGGCAGTCTGTGGTCTATGGTTTTGACGGCTCCGAACAAAAAGGATCTGACCATGGACATCGAACATCAAAATCATCGAAATGATGTTGATCGGTGTTCGATGTCTGTGATTCTGACAATGCTTTATTCAAAAGTCGGCACGAATCATAGACATAAGTTCATGTCGTCGATAATTGGTTGATAAACATTGCCGACACAACTGACCGACCTTCGATCTCTGCAGCATAGTCATTGCCGGTTTCTGCTCGAGTACTTACTGTGTACTTCGGTGCATCCATAGAGTAAGCACCCATCAGTAAGTCAGTAAGCATCATCCATCTATGCGCGACACACAATTGAGAAAGCTTTCACCGAATTTTTCGTGATGACTCCATAGAGATGCTCTGATCGATTTTCCCTTTGCCATCCGCATTTCTTTGCTTAACATTCTTTGCCGAGAAATCATTCTGCACAATTCACGACAAGCACAATTACACAGATTTTTGACTTCCACCTGAAAAAGAACGTTGAAAGAAATGGAGAGAATGTCGCTACAATTCTAATATTGTGCTGCGAACGTTCACTGTTTGATTCTAAAGAATCGTCATCAGCTCAATTGGCTATCAGATGAAAGGCATGATTCTTATATTAGCCGATGTCTACGAATATTGCAGCCTATTCGTGGTTCACGCAGATGCAATCATAGAGCAAGGCATTGTTGTTGCCTTTGTTTGTATTAAAAAACTTACCTGAAACTGAACCTTTTGGGATATTTGAAGGCATAAACTTCCGAAGTCGGTCCATCGATACGTAATAAACAATAATGACGATTGTCAGTGGACTGGATGTAGGGGGACCGCTAGATGACGGGAAACATCTATGGTCTTCTATACTTTCTGAAGTTCAATCAAATAGTGCTTTAAAGTTGCCACCTAGAAAAAATCTGGTGGTTTTGGGTGACAATGAATGTGGGAAAACGACATTAATCGCACGTTTGCAAAATACTGAAGATCCATTAAAGGGAACCGGCTTAGAATATCATTTCATTGACGTTAAAGATGAAGAGCGTGATGATCAGACACGATTGAGTGTTTGGATTCTTGACGGTGATGAATATTATGGAAGTTTATTAAAATTTGCACTAAACGAAGACAACTTCGAGGACACTATCGTCTTAATGTGCGTCAGTATGGCAGAACCATGGAAAATAATGGAATCATTAAACCAATGGGTGGAAATATTAGAGAAGCACGTTTCCCGTTTGAAGCTTACTTCTGAGAAGATGAGGGAATACAAGGAAAGTCTTGTTCGTCATTTTCAAGAGTACAGCGAACCTGATGAATCGCAGTTGTCTAGTCATCCATCAAGGCGTTATAATCCTCTACATCCTCCTCCACCCCAACAGACAGATGATAAAGTGTTGCTGCCACTTAGTGAACACGTTCTTTCAAAAAACATTGGAATTCCTATCATCGTCGTTGTAACTAAGGCAGATACCATTTCTATGTTAGAAAAGGAACACGAATACAGAGAAGAACATTTTGATTTTATTCAGCAGTATGTTAGAAAATTCTGTTTAAAATATGGAGCAAGTCTGTTTTATACCTCCGTGAAGGAAGATAAGAACTGTGACATTCTTAATCGATATCTTCAACATCGTATATACGGGTTTCCTTTCATGCACTCAGCCTATGTTGTTGAAAAGGATTGCATCTTTGTACCTACAGGTTGGGACAATATAAAGAAAATCAACATCTTAAACGAAAATTTATCGAGCATCAAAGATAAGTCGTCATATGAAACCGTTATTGCAAAGCCAATTGTAAGGAAAACATTGCAAAAGGAAGCCGAAATTCTTGCTGAAGATGAGCAAGTGTTCCTTATGAAGCAACAATCAACCATTTCTAAACAACCCGCTGGTGGTTCACCATTGGCTCAGGTGCCAAATGTTGGGGGCTCTGGCAAATCTGAATCTCCTTTGCGAAATCCCGCTCAACCTAGAAATCCTGCTTTGGGTCCAAATGTGAGAATGAAAGGTATTGGTCAAGGCAACCCTGCCGGTTCAACGAATGAAGGTGTCCTTGCAAATTTCTTTAATAGTTTACTTAATAAAAAGCCTGGTTCACCCGGTTCGCCTGGAGCTCCTGGTGCTTCTCCTCAGTCCATAACAACCACAAAGGATGCCCAGGCTGAACTAGAAAAACTTTCCCAGACCACAACGAAATCAAAACCTAGACCTACTCAAGGTTCAACGTAACTCATATTGCCATAAGTGAAGTATTTTCTTGAACGTGCATTCTACATCATTTGTAAATCATCGTGTATTAAGTTAGGCAATGTTCTCAAAAATGTAAAAATATGATAAGTTTGCTTCCATAGCTCCTTTATAGAGATTCTAATATTGTAAGTATTATGAGATTTTGTTCTTCATGCATAAAATCATTACATGTAAATTCTGAAAGAAATCATTGTTTTTTATCATAATTCTAGTGAAATGTGGATGTAGGCCATTATTGTCGTTCTATTTCTTCTATAATTTCTAATTGAGACAAATTAAGGGGTCTCGAACTTTTGATCCTCATCTCGCCCCTATAGCTTAAAGCATCTATCGATTGGAGATACTGACGAGGTTGCGCATGAACATAAGACATTTCACAACAGCTACGTATTACCGTGATCAACTTTCACCTTCAGTAATGAAAGAAATTTCCTTTGAATCAAAAGGATCGAGTCCTTCATCAATCTTCTGTCGGCTAATAATTCGCAGCTTTCATGTCATAAAATTACATGCAACATACAGTTCTGTATAGAGAAACTTTAAGAAATTGGTTGGAACGAAGTCGTGATCTGAATTCAAGACTGTCAGGTGACTTTGCTCTAAGCGCAAACATGGTATTTGGAGTAAATGGAATCCATCAAAATATCTTGACTTGTAGGTCAAATGAAGCATCATCGATTCGCCACATTGGCAGATTTTTCCTTCGAAGTGGAATCGACGGATTTATCTTCTTGTGGCGGAATAATACCATTTTGATCAATTCCTTTCGGATGGTTGTTTTTTATTTATTGTCTTCACAGCAGGGCAAATGAAGTGAATACTAATACGCAAAAATTGTGCTTTTACTTTGCAATATTTATCGAAAAATAATAGTTTTCATTTTCTATCATGTACGAGCAGGTACAAGTTCGCTAGTCGAATATATTCATTAATCAAACCTGTTAAATATCTAGATGAGTTAATTTGAAAATATATGAGCAGATTTCTATTGAGATGTTTGTGAGATAGGGACGTTCAGAGATTTGACAAACCGGCTGCTGATTCGCGGTTCAGTCATCTGCTTGTTGTTCATATAACTTGTGGTTGTGCTGGTGTCGGCCAACCCCCTCGTTGCTATCGCGAGGGATTCAATTAGCTTCAGGGACGAGGGGGAAATCGCCCACTCCCAGCGGTGGATGAGCTCCGCATGACTGCCGAAGATGTGCGTACTGTGTGCTAGAGAAGAGGTGTTTTGCATTGCGCAGATGTGATTTGCCGAGGGAAGAATGGCCAAAATAGTTTATTTTGACTAAGCATTCTCTTATGAAGGGTGTAGTGTTGGTGCGAGTGTGCATGTCTGTTCTGGTTTTTGGACTGTAGGGGAGTACGTTGATGACCTATCGGTTTATGTTTGGGTAGAGTGTTTCTTATTTGTCGTTGGGTGTTAGTGCGTGAGGAGGTGTAGCGCATTTCTCTGTGGTGAAACTTGTGGGTTCTGCTGTCTGTGAATAGACGGTAGAAGCATTGATGCTTACTCTTGCTCTAACTCTGCGTTTGTTGCCTGTTCCTACCCAAGTAAAGTGCATCTCGGATGTTGAATTTTCTCTTTTAGAAGCTATTTTGCGTGTGGTGTGAGATGCTTAACAAAGAGAGGGACATGTGTTTCGTCATGTTGATATTGTGAATTTGTGTCGTGCATACATCCTGTGGTGATCCTAATGGGCCATCCATAAAGGACGTCCGCAGCGTGAGGGAGGGGTAGATGTTGGCAAGTGCAGACATTTGCTGACGTGTATGGGGGGGGGCGGGGGTCATGTAGCAAGCGGACGCGTCCTCAAATGTAGTCACATCCTTGATAGATGAGCTTTGCTGATGCTTTGAGTCAGGTGCAATCGGTATAGGCAAAAATGCCTTGTTTGAATAAAACAGCTATGTCAATGACAGGCTGTCTAGTGCGTCATTTTTTTCATTTTTTTGGTAACATATCATTTTATTTCATTTTTTGCTGCTGCTGTCATTTTTTTCATTTTTTCTTCGAAATCATGCATTCTCAAATAGATTTTCGTAAATTGCCGACTACTAGCCTAGTTCAAAATTCATCCTTAGAGATATCAGCTCTCCACTTCTTGGATTTTATGATTTTGTTGACTAATGCATTGAACTCCAGATGTATAACTTGATGGAGAATCATTAAACTTCCGCAACACTCTGTTTTTTGGGCTATTAATTATCTTATGGGTGATTTTAATAAATCAACGAACCACAGGAAACATCCTGTAACAATTAACAATAAATATAGAGTGTAGACATATTTCATTGTATTTCCCTTCGATGATTTTCCTTCTTGTCATTTCAGTCAGTTAAAAAATACCTGAGGTCAGTATTTTGTTTTTGTTATAAATGCTGCTTGGATGATTCCACTTGAATTAGCCAAACATTGACTTCGGACCCATGTTCTATGCAACCAAGTCCGTGTATGCAACACATAAAACAAGAAATGAGAGGACATTTTTGCTTTATTCGTGTGACTTTGTTATCATCGTTCAACAAGTGTGACTTTGTTTGTTATCATCGTTGAATTAGTCTGACTTTAAATACAAAATAGTGTTTGAATTAAACACAAAGCAATCCACAAAAAGAGCAGAGATTGGATCGAAGCGAAAGTGTGCGTTCGAGAAACTTATGAACAATGTTAAAAATCGAAAGAATATGTGAAGCCATGAACTATATTTGCCATTATTCATGAATTGATTGGTTTTGTTATTCTATCACCAATGTTTTTATTTTGACTGGATGCTGAGCATGTACAACTTACGTAGGTAATGTTAAGTGAGACATCGATATCTAAAGACGGTATACAGTGATGGATAATTAATGATGCATTCAATGTATTTATTAAATCTCTACATACGGGTACACGATTTTTTTAACCTTAAGATTTGCAGCGTATGATCTTTTGAATGATGACTGTCGGACATGTTGTTTGGATGGAAATGCTACAGGAGTCAATATTATTGCAATGATGAAAGTGATACGCTATATTGTTCGATTCTTAGTGGATGCTTTATCATCTCTTTCATTTTCCGCCCCTAAAATTCATTTTTTTTCTTGAAAAATTCGTCATTTTTTCTCATTTTTTGACTTTCTATTCGGTAGACAGCCTGCAATGAGATTAACAAAAGGTTGTTAAATAGTTTTCTATCCTACGTTCTATCTATTCATAGTTGTTATTCAATCTCTTAAATTAGACGATGAATGATCAGATCAATAGTAGCTTATTGTATGTACATTTTACCTGTATCGGCCTATTTATAAAACAATTAATTCCACTTGCGAAGCTAATAGACAAGTGGCAATTTTCACGCATAAAAATTTGCAGATAATAAAAACAGATGATAGATTTTGAGAATTGTAAAGAATTCTGGTTAGTGTATGCTAATGATTCAAAGTGCTGATTTCTTTTACAAAGACGTGTTTCTTGATTCACGGAATATAGGCCTATTATTAACTTGAGTACCATGTAATGCATGAAAAATATTGTTTTGTTGACATTCATGCATTTGCTTAAATACCGGTACTATACACCCTCATTCATGTCTTTATTGTACAAATAGACCTATTGTAACCTGTAGATGGAAATCTCTGAATGCGGACGTCCTGGGGGAAGGTGAATTCAACGGTTAGAACACATGCGGACAAGGAGGGGCAGTCGAAAAAAGCCATTATTTTCCAGACGTCCTCTCTGAATGGACCCTAAGCGCTTTGTTCTGTATTGCTCATTGTTTGTCATCGTTTATTTTTGAGATAGGCCTAATTGGTGACCAGATATGCACTCTGGAGGGGATCACTTGATGGCCTTTTAAGTGGCTAATATGGTTGTTGAGAATTGAGTTGAATGTTGTCAATCGTTTTGTGATGTGTTCATGCGGATCCGGTGTAGAGAGAAGAAGTTCTGCCTTGTTGTGGGGTTTGATGCGCAGTTTGTTTTGTTGCGTTCACGAGCATAGTGTTGAGGTATGGTTGGAGTTTGTTTTGATTACTGGGTGTTTGGCC
The DNA here is from genome assembly GCA_907163375.1 of Prostheceraeus crozeri. Classification (NCBI taxonomy): domain Eukaryota; kingdom Metazoa; phylum Platyhelminthes; order Polycladida; family Euryleptidae; genus Prostheceraeus; species Prostheceraeus crozeri. Next base: position 267,941 of record CAJQUW010008346.1, on the reverse strand, counting down.
GTGACGATAGCGATGTTGCCCTTGTAGACAGTTACTTTGCGTGTCGTGTCCAGGGATAGGAACTTCTTGCATGTAAGTATTGAAGAAAGAGAGAACTCCTAGTGGGATACTTTTGTTGATGATTTTGGCTGCATTCGGTGTAGACTTGCATGCATTTGATGCAGTTTGCTATGTACCGCTTGAAGACAGCGATGTTGGAGTTTGTGACTCAGTGCATGTCTATGGACTGTGTCGAATGCGTTTGTAGTGTCCAGCGATGTAGATCATGTGATAATGCTCATTGGTGATATCTTTGCTTTATACCTAGTTCTTGTATTTTAGGATATACCGTAGCTGTTTGTTGAAGGCGTTAACAGTTTAGCGATTATTGTGAAAGGCTTTTGTTGAAGGTGATTGTGATTCTTTTGTGGTTTTCCGCTTGTGTCATTGAGTTTTGTAGATTGTGCGCCAAAGTCTACTGGTTTTTTGACATGGGATCAGTCTAATGAGATTGTGTTGATCCAAATGTTTTGTTTGTGTTGAGTGTCATGAGCTGTGGATCTTACGGATCCGCTTATCTGCTCAGCATGTTGTTTCTGTGCAAGATGGCCTGTCTTGTGTCCGTAGCATGGGTATTTTGATTTGATGGAACTCTGAAAATTGCCATGTTGCAGCTCGTCTGTCTATATGATGGCACTTGGGATGACATGGATGGATTTGTGAACATAGGCGGGTATGTAGTGAAAAGCATGGGTAAGTGGTCGGATGTGAGATAAATGAGTTTTCCATGTAGTGTGGGTGTTTAGTTTGGTTGCTGGGGATGGTGTGCTTGGAGAAAAGTCGTTAGTTGTGGACAGAAGGCAGGCGTGCAGATGAGTTGGTGTTGAGTGTGTTGTAGTCGATCGTTGTCTGGTGATAACTCGTGGTGGTGGTGGTGTCGGCCAACCCCCTCCCTGCTATTTGGAGGGATACCGTCAGGTGTCGGGCAAACCGATCGCCCAGAAGTAACATAGTGTGAGCGTGGTGTGTGTGTGTGCAAGAGAAGAAGTGTTTTGTATTGTGTGGCTGCGATTTACAAAGGGGACAAAGAGAAGAATGGACAGTGGGGTTAATATTGTATAAGTAATCTCTTAAATGGAGTGATTTGTTTGTTCGGAGTTGTGCCATTGTTCTGCGTGTGCGTCTGTCGAGTTTTTGTTTTGATTTATGGACTGTTGGGGGGATTGAATTAATGATTTTGTTGTTTTATCTGTGTGCTAGGTATGTGTCGAAGTGGTGGCTGCGCGTTTGAAGAGTTGATTTGTTGTCGCGTTGGATGACCGTGTGTGAGGGGGTGATGAGTACTTTCCTGAGATGAAAATGGTGGAATTTTCTTGCATGAGAGGTGGTGGTTGTTGCGTGAGGACATGGAGAGGATGTTGTTGACATAAGGCTTTATTTGGAAGCTATTTTGCGTGTAATGTGAGGTGCTCTGAAATGGGGATAGCGTGTGTTTCGTCGTGGAGGTGTTGTGGATTTGTGTCGCGTTTGCATCATGTGGCGATCTTGAGCGCTTTGTTCTGTATCGCTTGTAGTTTGTCGATGTTTTGCTTGTGAGGTGATTGGTGACCAGACTGTTGATGTTTATTCCAAGAATGAACGTGTGATGGCCTTGGAGGTGGTCTCTTGCTGTTGTCCCCAGTTGGTGGAGATAAGACAAGAGATGATGTTGACTGTGTGTCTTCTTCGCAGTCTATTCTATTTACATGTGTTATAAAAATGTGTTGAGTCTCTAGGTTAACGCCCAGGATTCGGTTGCAGTTGAGGGTCGTGAGTGGGGTGTTATTAATCGTGAGTGATAGGCTTGTGCTGGGTTCGTGAGGATCCGGTGTGGAGAGTGAGAGTTCTGTTTTGCTTGGATTGATGTGAAGATTGTTTTGTTGGGTCCATGAGAGAAGAATGTGTAGGTAGGGTTAGAGTAAGTTTTGAGCTGTCTTGATGTTTTAGTGTGTGGCCGTCAGCGTAGGCCGTTGTTTTGAGTGTAGTGTCAGTTGGAAGTGGAATATCTTGAATGCAAGGGTTGAAGAGGAAGAGGGAGAGAACTCCTCCTTGTGGGACGCCTGTTCTAATGCTTCTGTTGTTTGAGCGTGTTTGGTTGGATGTGGTGTAGGCTTGTCTGCCTTACATGTAGTATTGATGTAGTTTGACATGTATCGAATGAAGAGAGAACGGATATTCAAGGTGTCCACAAAGTCCTAAAACTCGAAAAACCGGTCTAAAAGTTCTAAATTGGCTTTTAGAATTTGAGATCTTAGTATTGCATTTGGTAAATTTTAACATTGAGGAATCTGCTATTGCCCAAGTTTTGAATCAAAATACAAATTGTTCACTTATTTGTGCGGTATTTTTACGGTAGTCGAAATTGTCAAACCGTTACACTTGCTTCAGTATGTATCAGAATAGCACTTCAAAAAGATGAAACAGTCATGCTTTCGTATTTTTTTTATGTCTCATACAGCTTCATTTCAACACCGGATCAAAGTAAAGGTCACTTTATTTTGAACGTAGCACTGAATTTTACTACCAAATCTTTTGATCTCTTTTAATAAATTTTTTTCGCTGGTGCGGACTCAGGCGTGGAATAGAACAGACGTATCCATGCGTGTCGCAGAAGGCGACTGAAATGGCTACTGCAGAATATCGACAATCTGGGTAAAAGCCGGAAATTCCAATAGCCCTGGAATACCCGGAAAACCCTTGAAAATGGTCATGACCCCGTTTAAAATTGATTGAACCCTGAGTGATTACAATGCAAATAGACAGAGTTAGTGAAGTAAGTAACTGAAGAAAATAGCACTTTATGTTTTTTACTAAATTTATTAAATTTGCGTTACTAAGTTGTTGATAATGACTGAGCGCAAGCACTTCATTTGCTGTCGACTTCTCTCGCAAAACTAGCCTAAAGACTTCTTTTACTGGATTAGTGGCAATTTTGATACTTCATTGCTTCTTCAGTTGATTGAATGTGTGCCCATTCGAATTTTTCTTTTCAATAGCATTTCTTTCGGATTAATCACCCGTATCAGTAATACTGAGTTGTTCTTATCTAAATCAACCAATCATCGAAATTTGATTTTGATTTTCATATATGTGTAGGTCTGATTCGGGAATCGGAAAAGTGATCCACTCAAGTTATTGAAGTGATAGCTTGAATAATTGCCGGTATAGACAGTCTCCTGGAAGTTTTCTAGTCATTGTGGATTACTATATCAAACCTATTTATTGGTATAATCCAACACATGCAGTATTTACAGACTTATATAGTATATAGACAGTCTTGTCTACAGTCTATACTATATAGTATATATGCGTCGCATTGCCGCCATGTATTTATTGTTTGTGCCATTTCAACGTCATGGCACTTGTGGCAGTGTCAAGCACATGCCCGCTCTGAACTTTGTAATAATGATATACCTTCTAATCGGAACACACGGCGGGACTTCAATGATCTTGTGTTGCTCTGGAAATTTATTTGTTTCAACATTTGATCAAGTTTCTTGAAAGACATTGAGCAGATTCACTGTATAAGTCGATTTTGATTACCCTTAAAATCCTTGATTAATTGGATAAAGTTCTAAATATTGATCACAAAAAGTCCTTAAATTGAGTCTCAGATTTTTTGTAGACACCCTGGACATTGGTCTTTTGGACTTTGTGGATGAGTGTGTGTGTGTGTGTGTGTGAGAGAGAGAACTGTGTCGAAAGCTTTCTTCATTACCAGCGATGTGATGATTGTGCGCATGAGTGGTATTTTTGCTGTTGAGGCCAGCAGATGGTGTTGTTGATTTGATGAAGTGCGGTGGTTGTTGAGTGCTCACTTTTGAATGCGTGTTGAAAAGGCAGCGAAGGTACGAATTTTGTGATGATTACCTTACCTTACCCCCGTTTAACGTCTCTTTTCCCCAGGTGTGGGGGTGAGACGGCCGTCTTGTGTCGATTCGGGTGAATTCTTCTTCTCCACTCTTCTCTATCTTGGGCGACAGCAGGATGAGTTTCATCAGCTCCAGGTCTTTCCTGAATGTGGGAATTATCTTTTCTAGTGTTTCCGCAAGAGGTGAGAGAAGAGAAATAGGTCTGTCAGAAGTGAAGATGGATGTCTTTGGTATGTTTTGGTACTGGTGTGATGTTGGGTTTTTTCCAGATGCTGGGTATCTTGTTGGTGTTGAGAGAGAGTGTGTATATGTCAGTTAGGCATTTGGATGGCGGTAGGGCCAATGTGTTTGAGGTGTTTTATGTTGATTTTATTTTGCCCAAGAGATTTGTTATTTGAGGAGTCTGAGATGGCTTGTTCTGTTTGGTCAGGCGTGACGTTTGTGCTGGTGGTGGTGAGTCGGAGTGTGTATCTGTAGATTTTTCTGTTTTCGAGTTTTATGTGGTGTGACTGTGGGTGTGGTGGAAGTGTCTGTTGAAAGCGTTCGCTATGTGACGGTTATGGTGAAGAGGTCTGTTGAAGAAGTTGACTGTGATGTTTTTGGGTGATTTGCCGCCCTTGTCATTGAGTGTGCGGATGGTGCGCCAGAGGCTGCTTGTGCTTTTAGTATGGGACTAGCCAGAAGAAATTTTGCTGATCCATATGTTTTGCTTGTGTTGATTAATTTCTTTGGTGATTTCTGTATTGAGTGTTTTGAGTTGTGACTCTTTTGGGTCTACATCACGATTGTTGTTTCATTGATGGATGGCCTGTGTTGCGAGTTGGATTGAATGCATGCGTTATTGACAGTTGAATAATAGTGTTTGTGTTGTGTGTATGCGCGCTGATGTGTGTTCATTTGTATCGTTAGCGTTTTATGTCACATTGCCGTGGTCTCAGAACATGCAAGTCGCTTATGCTGTGCGGTCGTCTGCTACTACGTAATCGTTGGACATTAACATTTCATGCGTACTCTCCTTGCATATGTTACTCGTACATGTTTTGCAATACAAATTACATTGCTGAAATTGATTGCAATTCCTACTTGTTTTCTTAATTGCTAACAGCCTGTCTGATGTGTGTCGGTAGTATGGGGCTTTTGATTTGTCGGATCCCTTTTAGTATATGGAGTTTGTGTGCTTGCAAGATTGCTTTTGTGATCATGTTATTGGATCTGTGAACCGTGGTTGGTGAGGAGAGGGCTGTTATGAGATCTCTTGTTCGATGTCACTTCACAAAGCTGCAAATAATATTGAAATAACTGTGTTGTGGTATATTTACACATTCAACATGCTCAACTACGAATTACGATATAGCCCTATGAACAAAATATTGCCCATATTGACAGCCGCACAAGCGAGGACTTATAATGCAATTTGTAGATTCATTTAATTTTAGGTATTTGAGTGTATGTTTTACTTACTATGTATTCTAAAATTGTCTGATTTATGTAGCGGTGATGCAGCTGCGCAAATCTAGTGTGTCTGCGCGAAAATTGACATTTTGTCATGTGGCAACCCTGACATTATAAAACAAGTTGTTTACTGTGGAGTTCAGTGAATTTTCCAATGTTGGCAGACGTGTCTGAAACACTTGTCTCTTCGGCTAAAACGGCTCTGAGATTTTTTGATATTTTTTTATCTATGGCCTCGCCGATTGGTTGGGCATTGCAATTCTCTATTTTGAAGATTTGAATATATTTTTTATGATCATATAGGAGTTGGAGGTTATTCGTGCGTGTACAGGTAGTTTATTTGGCAGTTGATTGCGGTGCATCATCAATTCGAAATTGGAAGGCTATTAGGTAGATTATACAATCTTCCATGTAACAATCATGAATCTAAGATTATGGTTATTTCCTTTAAGGTATCCGTGTTGTTGTTTCTGTCCTTTCCTCCTTTTTACTCATGCTTGTGGCAAATGTAAGTCATTGGACAAGCTGTTTTCTGTTAAATACTCGTACTAGATAGCCTATGTATATTAGTCAGCTTTCCGGTTAGTAAATTCAGAAATGACGTAAAAATTGGTGTGCTTCGGCACAACCTACAATCGAGCACTCATACTTTAAAAGTAACTCGAATAAACTTTAATGAAGAACAAAGCGATGATGCGGCTGGACCGGTGAACTATATTTTACTAAGGTTTAAAATTTTTATACACTGTATATAGCTTTCGGAAGGACTTTGAATAAACTAATGTTATTCAAATCTCAAATGGTGCTTGTGTTCTTGGAGAGGATCAAGATCAGTAGAGTGTTTGATTTAAATTGGCTTTTTCTAGATTTGGTCAACGGGTCGCTCCAAACTTGAATTTTGTTGCATGGCTTCGTTTAGTGTGAAAATAATTATGTTAATCGTAATTTTCCTGTTAGGCCTACACACAGGGCTAATTGTAAAGCTTACGAAGGCTTTAGGTCTGCTATTGGATTTCTGCAACAACTTGTCTGTAAGTCTGTATTTTTGTCTTTCCGAAGTGGCAACATTGGGTAGACCCTATTAAAAACTTGATGACATTTCTATTACTGAGCCTAATGTTTTTGAAAATAATCAGAATCACAGAAAGTTTTTTTTTTGAATGAGCTTAATTAGGCCTACACATCTAACCGGTTCACTATTTTGTTAGACAAGCACAGATGATGAAGCCTGTATCTAGTGACTTTTAGCGCGTGAGCTATGTATGCGATCTAAATAATTTATAACGATGGAAAAGCTCATTTTCCGTGCTTTCTAATGATCGCACAATATTGAATTTATCAACTGATTCATACTATATTCATGACTTCATACTTTTGTCTTAAGTCAATTTGAAGACTTATTTTCAAGCATGCAAGGTTGAAGTAACAAACTGTCTTTTAGGACGTGACATTTTCAAAAGCTATGTATTCTCATTTCATAAGCATTCTTTAAAACTTCTCGACATTTATGAATCTTATTTCAATAAACGCCAATTACATAAATCGAACGGAATTTATTATTCAGTGCGAAGAAGTAAGCTGAATAACTTGATTAGGGGAATGCAAAGTCAGATTGAGCAATATATATCGTAGCCATGTTGCCTCGAGAGTCAAGTGTTTGACACAAGATGTGATCTGATGTTTGCACAGCATCCCCACAGACGTACAAATTGGATTGATTGAGTAAAATTAAACCAGATAATCTTCTGTCAAAGTTTCCTCCGATAGCAATGTCCCCAATACAGAAATAGCATTACCGCCATCGCCATCGTTTGAATCAAGAAAGATCGAGAATGATTCTCCAATATTATAATTTATTATAACTTTGCTGGAAATATCAAATGACTGACGGGTGCCATGCGTCATTTTTTCTAGGTAAACTCTTTGAATGATGATAGTCCGGCAGCCAGACTGAGTTTCTACAGGGAACGAGGCCGAAAGTGAGACTTTCACAGAATGATGTACACCCTATGCCTACCACGAATCGGTGCGTCTGCCGAGTTCTAGTGAGTTCCTCTTCTTTTCAGACAGGATCAAAGAAAAGCACGTGTAAATCCAATGGGACGCAGATTGCAGCTTTTGGCTGAAATGAAATTTTGTATGTTTTCTCTGATTAAAGAAAAAGTACTAAACCCTGAGTCATAATTTTTTTGCATGGAATGTCTTCAGGTCATTTCCTTTCATTTTCATGCACCTCTGTCTATAAAGCTAGACACATCTATCCAGTGTGTCAGTTCTCCTGGTTTCTCTAATCGATATTTCTTTGCAACTGGGTACCATCGTGCCATTATCATCAATGAGCACTTTGATATCATGGCATGAATCATCTGTGGCATCTATCATGGCTGCTCAAAATGTGGCGTTCCAAAATGGAATTTGTTGCTTCAACGTGGCATGTTTGAAAATTGAAGTCTGAAAATTGACTAAATACAACTTTCCAGAATTGAATCCGTCGGTGAAGATTGAAACATTTTTTGATCATTAAGTTCAGAAAATAAACTTTTCTGTCGATGCAAAATCGTTCGGATCACATAGGTAGTTCACTGGCTACAGGGCATTGAGGAAAGGTATGTGTTTATAGAACCACCGCTCAAAGAATTCAAAAATTTTGAAAACTGAGTACAGCAGAGTCAAATATCGGTTATTATCTAGCATCTCAAAATTTGATGGCAAATGTCAAACTACAAGCGGGAAATGTCTCAAATTTTATGACAAAAAATAGTGTACCCGGATAATCTTTTGAACAGTAGCATGGAAATGTCAGTAAAATGTGATGTAATTACATAGGCCTACGTGCTTAAATAACCATTGGTTCTTATTAACGAACATGGTCGACAATTTTGATAATCCGGATGGTGAAAGTCAAACAAGTGATGTGCAATGGAAATAAACTTACTTAGATGCAAATAAACTATATACAGAGAATAAACTATGATCACTTTATACACCGTCATTAGGTTTGTGATTAAAACATGCAGCATCAATCAGTCCAAAATTATGCGCTAAGCTTTACTTAATCCGAAAGTGGTCCTACAGTGACATGCTAGAAGTTGTAAAAAGTGCATCACTTCAGAAAGATACTGAATTTGTGAATATGGATAGTCACTTCAGATTTCCGGACGGGCCCAGCAGGAGTAAATACGCTTTTAAGTCTAACCTAGTAACCTGTAGTTTTCTTAAAATCGAGCTTGAACATTGCAGATTTGCAACGATCTGGGGGAACTTGAGCAAAGGGAAACGTTTTGAGTCACAGGCCGCAACGCGCGTAAGTTACACAAGGCAAAGTCAACGTTGGTGTCGAATTAATTCGTTATGTTGTCAATTTTTTCAAGCATTAGCTCGCACGTACTTACCAAATTCAAATTATTTGAATGCGCAGATTTATTTGATTCTTGGCGATATTTGACCATTTCTTGATTTTGTCCATGTGACAAGTAGTAAACTAATCACTTGCCCTGGATCAGTTGTTACGTTAACCTCATCCTCTCTTTTCAATTTGAGGAACGAAATCGCAATACTTGGCCTGAAGAAAGACAGACAGACAGGGAATGACACTTATTTAACATAGGGTGAGAAATTTGATTTTATACTGTCTTACTTATGCAGTCTAAAGCCACATAGAACACTTCAAAATTGCAAATTCATTTAATTAATGGCCATTAATTTACCAGTGCTGGTAAAACTGCTCAGTTCTAAAGGTGGAAAAACCAAAATAATAAGTGGTCAGTTGAGCATCGTGCGTGACATTGCAGGCCTTTCAGTAGTAAGCCCAATTGAAATTCCTGTTAAAAAATACCATATGCATGTGTGTATACCGTAAACATTTTCATTAGGAGCCCAAGGCCCTTAATTAGCACTTATCAATAATCGTTAAACATAGCGTATATTCTTAAGTTCCAGTAAAAAAGCATGAGAATCACTCCCTTCTTTAAGATCGATTTTTATTGATTTGTTAAAAGCACATACACGCACGACGCGTTTTGTCCTCAGACGCTATATTAAGGGCATGAGGCTGCTGTACTTGAATACTTTTAAACCAAAAAAATGTCCGTCAATGAAAGGAGCGATTATTCTATTTTCTGCTGAAACTTAGCAATGCGCCCGATCCCTTATAATGGATGCTTCGGCTTAGGCCTATATTAATTGTAAGTACGGTGTCAGCAATTTAAATAGTGTGTGAAGCTAGTCGCACCAACATCGGTGCCACGTTGAAAATCGAGTGTGCCACTAACGAAAACAATATTCACACATAATTTGAGAGTGTACCAGCTTGTGCTACCACTCATTTTACAAAACATGCGGCAGTTTATGAGAAATTGTCCGTTAGAATTTCGAGGTAGTACGGATGTGAAGTTAGCTGCACCATATTACCAAAAAATCTTATCGCAACTTTATGCATTGTCAACCGCATCGACCAATAAAAGGACACGTCTGAAATATATGCCACTCACTATTTCACAGAAATTCATTGAAATAACTGAGAAATTCGATCAAATAAGTTCAAAATGGTGCGGATATAAAGTTAGCTGCATATGCAACAGAAATATCAAAAATATTCATCAATGCTATCAAAAACTGATCAAATCCAACTTACAAGGAGAATGCCAGTTGGCGCTACCCAACTCAGACAACGCCAACTCTAGAATCCGCAGAAATGCGAATTTATCTCCGCAGCCGCACCAATCCGTGCCACTTGTGAAAATCGCGTGAGCCACTCGTATTAACCGACCAAATAAAACAAATTTACCAGTGGCGTGCGGTCAATAGAAGCGATGCATGCGGCGAATGCCTTGCTGAATATCTGTAAGTTAGCAATTTTTGTCTTTTCTAGGACTGATGATAATTTGGACACTGAATCTCTCACAAAATCCAGTGGAAAGCTGTTTCATATAGGGAAATCACATATTAAAGAACTTTGACAAAGGTGAGGCATCGCTGCATTCACTAGTGCTCTCTATTTGCATTGACTGACTCGCAGTCTGTGCACGCTGCCTTCTCACGAAGTTTCTATACAAAAGCCTGCGAAATGAAATCATGGCTGCATTCGGCGAAGTTATCGCATCCCTCACTTTAGGGAAAATTATAGTGATAGACCAGACCCCCATCAGACTGACAGAATGAGTTGTATGCATATTGCAGTGTATGTGCCGATCCGATGAATTGAATTGGTCATCCATCATCATGTTAAGGGAGAAAGAACAAAGGTGAGTCTTGAATGTGGAACTATCTTTGACATTGCTAACGATATGATAAAAAGAGCTTTCTCTGTCAGAATATTTGCCAAAAAATTATTGTTGAAGCTGGGCGGCCGATGCCTAAACTTCAGATGAACACTGAAGCGTCGAAAGACGGAAAGGAAAATATTCGTCGATACGACGATTTTTCGCGATTTTTGGATACGACGATTTTTTGGAGCTCAAGGCTGAATATCAATTGAGAAAACTTTGCGTACAACCTACAAATCAGGCAAGGAGGTTTTTAACATGATGTCGTCGATGAAAATTCAAGAAGGATGTACTTCATTTTTAGATTATTCCACATATTCACGCTGTGAAGTACAAGAGATTCATTTGAACAAATAGTTTTTATATAGTTTCAACAGCAGCCAACAGGGTAATGAAAATGTTCAAGATATTAGAAACTAAATTAACGCCCTTTTCGATATCAAATATGATAAATGCATTAAATGATACAATGTGTGAAGACGATGTATTAACTTTGAGCACATGTGCGTTTAAAGAAATCCGATTCTGTGCATCGCATGCCCATCGCTGAGTGGCACCGCACGCCACTGTAATTTACATAATAATGCTATTTGGTGGACGTCACATCAGTGAATACGCCGAGTTCCTACAATCGTGGGGCAAAATTTATATAATGGTCAACCAAAATTTTAGCCACAGAGTCGGACAAATCTTGGAGTCGGTTAATTTTACTTTTTGCACACTCGATCCTAATAAATGCATTTCGTAGACAGACATGAGCAGGACACGCTACACGCGATTTTCACAAGTGGTGCGGATGGATGCAGCTACATACGTAAGTAAATCGGCATTTCTGCGGATTCTCCGTAGAGTTGGCGCTCACTGAGTTGGGTGGCACAAACTGGCATACTCCTTGTAAGTTGGCTTTTATCAATTATTGATTGCATTGATGAATATCTTTAATTGTTCTGTTGTATATGCGACTTTCTTTATATCCGCACCATTTTAAACTTATTTGATTGAATTTCTCAGTTATTTCAATGAATTTCTATGAAATAGTGAGTGGCACATATTTCAGACATGTCCTTTTATTGGTCGATGCAGTTGACAATTCATAAAGCTGCGATAAGATTTTTTGGTAATTTGATTAGCCATTGTTATGAGGGAGGGTGGGGTACATTGAAAATGTTTCTGAACTTTCCTCGATAGGTTAAATATGCTGATTCAATTAAACCAGAATCAACTCTGATGAAAAGTTGAGGGCTTATACTAAGTAATCTTTCAGTTGTTAGACGCTTCTGTGACATTTCATCTCACAATTTTAATTTGAAATCTTTTTTCCAAAGTGGCTGAATGTGCCCTATGTTTGGGGAACATTGAACCACCCAGTGGGGCAAATTGAAACACCTTCATTTATTACGCTCTTGCTTAACTTTTGTTGATCTTATATATCAGTCTGTACCTTCAGTTCATAAACTAGCAAAATCAAGCGGCAAAAATTGTAGATTAAACTTTTTATTCTCCAACAGGATGGAATGTGTTTGATGTGAAAAGTACATGCCATTTTTCTGAAAGAAAATGTTCATAGTACACCAGAGCTTTCATATTACAACGACATTATTCATGATAGAAGAGCCTTGGTAAGAGCTTTAGTGCTAAATGCATTGATATACAGGGTGACTCAAAAGTCTTAATCGGGTTTCAAATTGAGATTTCTCAGCAAGTATTTACACTACGAATTTAATTTTTCGCTTATGCTGTAGAGGAAGAAACCGAATTTCCAAAGAGCTGCATTTTTAAATATATGCTGGAAGTGAGCTCCGTTAATTTCGGTACAAAGAATGACGCGTTTTTTGAAGTTTTCAAAAGTCTTATTGATCGTGACTTTCGTCGCGGACTGGACTACTTCAGTAATCTTCACTCGCAGTTCTTTGTTGCTGGTTGTCCTATTCTTATACACCATAAATTATCCTTGGTATGACCCCACAAAAAATAATCAAAAGGCGTCAGATCTGGGCTCCTAGCTGGCCAGTGGATCGGACCGTTTTGGCCAATCCATCGATTAGGGAATTGAATGTTGAGAAATTCTCTGACATTCAGACCACAGTGAGGCTGTGCGCCATCTTGTTGAAAAAACGTAGTCGAAAACGTAGTCACAACTAGTCTGTACGTCACCGGTGTCGGACGTGTTTTCAGCGCGCTCTTAGCCTTGTGGTCTTTGTGTTTCTGTTCTAGGCTGTTAGAGATTGTTTTTCATTAATTTTGGTATCATTCATCTCCTTATCACATTCTATTCATTTCTGTGTCATCGGTATCCCCTGTCATTTAGTGGCTCCAAAGTTATCACTGTATTTCAGTCCCTTCGATTACTCCATTATCTAATCACGTGATTCGTTGTTTAGTGATTACCATAGCCTAGTTTCATTGGCGTGCCGTGTTCTATCAACACGCAGCTGCAGTGTGCTTTGTCTCGTAATCTGGATTCATCTCTCTGTCCGATTTCTCTGCTGTTGAGAGTGCTGTAGCTTGGCGTATTGTGCCAAGTCAGATTTCTATGTAATTCTCTCTTCAGAATTGCATCCCTCTTCGATTTCTTTGCTGATCACGCGCGTTTATAGATATCAAATTTCTTCAAAAAGATAGAGCGGCGCAGTAGTGTAGTGGCACCGTGTTAGACTTGCCAACCTCGTTCATCGAGTTCAAATTCTGCTCTAATTTTTTTTTCTTTTTGTTGTTTTGTGTGGTAGTTCACAGTCCTTCTATGATAATAGCATATAATTAGCTAGTGTTGAGCTCTTACACTGTTTACTCTCTACCGTTCGTTTTTTGTATTATGCCATCTATCCACCCCATAAGTGTGGGGCCGTTAGTGTGCATGTAGCTTGGTGTGTTGTTTTAGAACCAGCGTATATTTTTCCCATCCATCCTACTTCGCTAATTCGGTAACTGCAGGGTCTGAGTGTGGGCTTAGCCTACTATTATACTTTCTTTGTTGTGACTGAAATCTCTGAGTGTGACTCCTTTCTTATTGTAGTTAATTCCTTTTTTCCCTCTTCGCATAATGCCTAGAACGGCTAAAGATTCCAAGAGTCAAGCTTCCTCTGATCTTCTCCCTGGTAGATCTACGTGTTGGTGTAATCAGCTTTCCAACTCAACAGAGATTGAGTGTTCCAACTGTCGATCTTGGATTCATTATCTCTGTCTGGGTCTTTCCTTCCGCCAGCTCTCCTATGTTATCAATGACGATCCTGGCCTTTATCTCTGTAAATCTTGTTGTCTCTCTCCAGAAGTTGACTCCATCAAGACCAAGTTACTGGACGGTTTCCCGTCTGATGAGCATGTGTATTGCTTTGACCAGGATTGGTTCACTGTTGCCAATTTAACTAATCCTCCTGTTTGCCAGACTCAGGATGTTTCTCACAGTTGTGTTAGTTCCAATGTTAAGGAAATTTCTCCCAGTTCAGACAATCCTCCATTGCTTTCGAAATTTCAAGAATTGGAGAAAACATTTTCGACTCTGACATTGAAGCTGGAATCCATGATAGCCATGATCTCTACTTCCCTCCACGAGAATACAGCTGATAAATCTCCCAGCATTCCTTGGCCTGCTCCTCTTCCCCCCGTTTCTTCCTCCCAGTTTTACACCGGTAATTTTCCTCCTCTCTCCTCAGTAGATGTCCCTGTTGATCGCTCACCTGGTGCTTTTCAAGGTCCAGCTCTATCGAATCATGTATCGAATCCCACTCCGCCTATCTCAACTTCCCGGATGCCTGTCTTTTCCGTGAGACAGACCGGTTCGATCCCGTCCGTCCCTCCAGACTCTGGAATCTACATGCCAAATGAGCTCATCCTGACAAATTTTCCTGATGATAAGGATCTGTCTTTCGGTATATCTTCAATCATTCAGTCTATTAGAAACAGTTCTCCTTCCTCGTCATGTCCTGAACCAACTGATGTTATCCGTATTGGCAAGCCGAAAGTCAATTCTCATAGACTGGTCAGGCTGATTTTTAAATCTGCTTTCGTCGCGAAGCTTTTCAAATCAGCTTTCTCTTCCGTTTCTCCCCTTTTTTGTGATTCAAGCCAGGTTCGCATTCGATCAAGCCTTTCGCCTTCAGGACAGGCTCTCCGTCGGCACTGCTTCGAACTGAATAAACAAGCTTCCAAGAGCGACAATGGCTCTTCTTGTGAGAGTTTTAGTCTACGGGACTCCGGGGTTATTTGGCGCTTCGTTCGCAGAGATGATGGTAGCTGGCAAAGAGACTCCTCTTGGTTTGATCGTACTTATTCAAAAAACTGAAGAGCCCTAACCTTGCACTTAAGTTTCTTAACTTGAATGCTCGCAGCATTGTCAACAAGCTTCACATTTTTCATTCCTATATCTCTGACCTCCAACCAGATATTATCTCTGTCACTGAAACTTGGGCAAATAAAAATTTTAATGCTTTATTTCAAATTTCAGGCTTTAAATTATTCAGATCTGATCGTCGCAGTGGTAGTCGCGGTGGTGGTGTTTGCCTTTACATTAAGGACTCACATCAGTCTTGTGCTTTGGATGTCGCTAACAGCTCGAACTTCAGTGATTGTGTTTGGGCTGAAGTTTATCTTCAGAATAAATCTTCCATTCTTGTAGGTGTGGTTTATCGTCCTCCTAATTCATCAGTAGCTAATGACAGTGTCCTATTCGAGCTCTTCCATGAAGCCTCCTCCCTTCCCCATCAGTTTAAGCTAATAAGTGGCGATTTTAATTTCCCCCACATTGACTGGGAGACACTTTCTTCCAACAAAGACTCAGAAGATTTTCTTGTTTGCACTGTTGAGTCAGGGTTCTACCAAACTGTCTTTGAACCTACACGCGAAGAGCATATATTGGATTTAATATTCTGCTCCACTCCTGATCTTGTTACCCGCGTTGATGTAATTGAACCTCTAGCCTCTTCAGATCACAATATGGTCTTGGCTGAACTGGCTTTTTCTGCAGAAAGAAAACCAATTTCTTCCAAGTCGACTCCTCGTTATAATTTTAAGCAGGCTGATTGGGACTTGTACCGTTCCATTCTCGCTTCCAATAACTGGGAAAGTTGCTTCCAGCACAAAGATGTGAATGAGATATGGGCTTCTTTTCAATCCGCTATTCACGGTGCTTTATCGTCAGCAGTTCCAACCATGAATTATCTTCGAAGTAACAGACCTCCTTGGGATTCTCCAGAAATTCGTTCTTTAAAACTACAGCGCAGAAGGGCGGAACGTATCTTCCTTGACACCAGATCTGAAGAGGCTAGACGTTTGCGCAATCATACATCTAACCTCTTGAAACAAGCAATCCGCAGATCTATTTACAATTTTGAATTATCTTTGGCTAACAGTGACAATCTTAAGCGATTCTGGAACTATGTAAAATCTAAACAAAAGGTTCGAACCACCGTTGGTCCGCTTGTCGACCCGTCCACTGACCGAGTAGTGTATGATCCCCTACACTCAGCTACTATTCTTGGTGATTCCTACAAATCTGCTTTCACCTCTGAGTCTCTTCCCATACCTGCTGTTCATGCACAAACTGATCATTGCCTCGCTGATGTAGTCTTCACACCTGATAGAATTCGCTTCCACCTATCACATAAGAAGAATTTCTCCTCCCCTGGCCCTGATGGCATTCAATATATCTGCTACAAACAAGGTGCTTTTGTTCTGCTTCCACTTCTTGCTCGCCTTTTCCAGATCTTTTTTGAGTTGGGGAATATCCCGCTAGTCTGGAAGCACGCTCTGGTTACTCCTATACATAAGAAAGGTTGTCGCAAGAAGGCAGAGAATTACCGTCCGGTCAGCCTGACTTGTACTGCCTCCAAATTGATGGAGTCGATTGTTCGCGATCACCTGTGGCAGTTCTGGAACCAATATGACATAATCAAGCGCTCTCAATTTGGTTTTCGATCCAATTCGTCTAGCACCCACCAGCTCTTAGAATTCCTCGAGGATTTAACATCTGTTGTGGATCGCGGTCAGTGGGCTGACGTCATCTATCTCGATTTTGAAAAAGCGTTCAATTCAGTCCCTCACTTTCGTCTCCTCTCGAAATTGACTTCCTTGGGCATTGGAGGGAGACTTCTATGTTTTCTGAAAGCTTTTCTTGAGGATAGAACTGAGAGTGTTGTCGTGGATGGTGTGCATTCTTCCCCCTACAGCATGATTTCTGGTGTCCCCCAGGGATCCGTTTTAGGCCCAGATCTGTTTGTCGCCTTTATTAATGACATTGATGACACCTTGACAAACTCTTCTTTATTGAAATATGCTGATGATGTAAAATTGTACTCCGAAATCAAGCGCACTGATCCCCTGAAAGCCAAAGAACTTTTGCAAGCTGACCTCAACGCTGTAACCACCTGGTCGAAGAAATGGCAGCTATCGCTCAATCCCCAAAAGTGCTCCATTCTACACTTTGGATTTCGCAATCCAGCCTCGGACTACCGTCTGGATGGAAGTTTCCTGAATAATTCCAAGTGTGTCAAAGACCTTGGAGTTCTGATTTCAAAAGACCTAAAATTCTCTCGGCACATTCTGACCTGTGTTCAGAAAGCGAATCGCATTGTATCTGCCATCCTCAGGACATTCGTCTCTCGGGACGCCGATCTGCTTATTCGTCTCTTCAAGACACTGGTCCGCCCTCACCTCGAATATGCCATCCCAGTCTGGAATCCATCCCTGAATAAAGACATTCTGGCTATCGAACGTGTACAACGTCGATTCACCAAAAGCATCCGTGGTCTATCCTCGTTACCCTACGAAGAAAGACTGAGAGCTCTGAAACTCCCAACACTACAATGTCGTCATCGGATTATGGACCTTACAACCGTGTTCAAAATATGTAACCACCTTACTCCAAGTGATCCTAATTCCTTCTTCACCTTTAGTGTTTCCCGAACCCGTGGACATAACTACAAAATTTTCCGCCACCCAACAAATCTGAATTGTCGCCTATCCTCTTTTTCCCACCGCATTATAGATGACTGGAACCGCCTCCCCGACGATATTGTGAACAGTGAAACGGTGAAACAGTTTAAACGAAAGCTTTTTATGTTTTATTGTAACTTCTAATTGTTCCCTCCTGAATGTATTTCCTGTGTTGCCTTGGTGCTCCTTGCACTTATTGGTGTACTAAATAAATAAATAAATAAATAAATCTTTTTCATCCCGGAATGAAATAATCCTTCAGCATCTCAAGATCTCTCTGGTCAATGTTGATTCAAAAAAGTAAGGTCAGATGATCCGGTCGCAAAGCAGGGCCGCGCAGACCACCAGTCCAATCGACTTCAGAGGAATCTCGTCACTTGAATGTGGATTTTCATAGTCCCAAATAACAGTCGTGACTGTTAATTTTGCCATTCAAATGGAAGATGGCTTCGTCAAAAAAGTAGAGTTTATGGATGAAACTGGGATCATCACATCGCCGGTAATTTCTTCGCAAAACTGAGACCTTGGTTCATAGTCGTCAGGCAACAGTTCATGCACGCGTGAAATATGAAATGACTTCATGCCAATTGTTCCCTTCAAAATACGTCGAACAGTCTCACATGACATATCAAGCTTATTGACTGCATCCCGTATCGATGATCTTGGATTATTCTCGAACTCCTCCTTGACACCCAAAACATCACCCTCAGCAAGGGATGGGCGACCACTTTGCTCAGTATCTTGGACAGTGCCCGTCTCGGTCAATTTCTTAAACACAAGTCGGAATGTGCTTTCAGAAGGTGGTTTTGATGTAAAATTTCTTTGCCACTGCCGTAGGGCAGCAGTTATGGATTCATATTTAGCCATAAGCAACACAACGTTGATTCGATTCTACTGATAACGTCAATATGGTTTCTATGAGTAACAAGTGAATATCAACCACTAGTACTAAACGATTTTTGAAATCCTTCTTTTCACCGATATCCTTCTTCTTCAATTCAACGACACTGTGATGTCATACATGTCATACTGCTAATGCAGAAGTTTGATAGCCATCATAGCAAGTACCAATCACACATTGATGGAAATGGCTAGCTTACTTTTCTTCTTTATTATCTTTCTTCATTATTTCTTCCTATTTACTTTCCACTATTAATTCAATGGACGTTAGTACATTAAGTTGTGTTCATATTTTTTTTAGGCCGCTCAATCAATCAGATTTCATGATAAAGTATTTTTGGCTGTAATCGATGAGAAAAAATTTAAGCGAAAAGCGTTTTTCATGACATCTGAAAATTGGATGACCTCCATAATATGAGTGAGCTTGGCTGGGCATTTAGCTTGATTTTTTTCACAATTGCGAAATGTTGCTAAAATTCTGGTTCTTCCTCTACAGGATAAACGAAAAGTTAAGTTTGTAGTGTAAATACTTACTGAGAAATCTTGATTTGAAACCCGATTAAGACTTTTGAGTCACCCTGTACAATATTGGTTTATCACTGTGGTAATCAAATTGACGCATAAGCCTACATGTAATACACGAGTAGGCCTTTCTTCAACTTTCATATAGAATGTTAGTCGGCACGGTACCTACATCGTACGAGTCGTCCATAGTTACACTGTTTAAAAAAAGTCTCCTCTGTCAATGCCTACAAAGCGTCATCTTCCCTCAGAGTTTAGATTATCGGATGTTACGTCAGTTGGTATTTGAAGTTAGACAACTTCTGTTGTACTATCTTTGTTTTAGACTGCAATTATGTCTTGGCGACATTGTACACTCAAGTTCCTCGGGAGTGAGGATCGATGACATTCATGGCAAGCACATGTTGCAGTACTAGATGATCCCATGTACAATGAAATTCTTTTCATGCTCCAGTTTCTACTCCATGACGAAGCTTTTCCTTCTCAGTGTTTGGTAAGCTTATTCCAATAGATCGAGTTCTTGGTGCACAACTTGTGGAACTCCAGAACTATGTCACGGATATCTACGTTAGTTCCCGTACGGAGATAACCTGCGTTCCAGAGAAACCGCACGTTTTCTATGTATAATTCCCTGCTTCGTGAAACTGGTAATTGTTCTGCTAATGTAATGTAATTAATCTAATTAATTAAATGTAATTAGATTAATTAATTTAATTACATTAATCTATTAATGTAATAGCCTGGGGACATAGAAAGCTTTACAACATAATGCATTTTTTAAAAAAAGGAGAATTGCTATTGGTGCTCATGTAAGGAATATAGCAGTGCTAGTACGCGAGCATGAAAACAGTGCGCAGTGTAGCTATAGGTAGATATTATATTGAAGTCAAGTCTGTAAAGATATTATAATTCAGAAACGAACATTGTTGGCCTAGGCCATTAGGGATGTCGACTCAAAAAAGTATGTGTATACAGTGAAAAGTTTTATATGAAAAAATAATTATTTGAGCACTTAAAAAAAGTCAAAATTTGCCAATCTATATACTTCCGAGATGACTCTCCTAAATACAGTAAGTGGTATGAAACTAGTAGGATATCAAAAGGAATGAATATTTGCTAATAAGCATCCTAACTAAGCGGAAATCAAGCTGATTATCGAGGGAATTTCATGAATTGTATTATAATGAAAGTCTTCATAAAAAAAGTCACGATATTATTCGTGCTGTCGTGGCTGAAATTTCAAGTTTTTAATTCAATTTTCACCGGCATGATTTTATGATTCACTAAATTCATGCTCCATTTCTGGAATCTGAATAGTGATGTGGACCCATACATCTTTCAAAGTTTAATGAATTCGATCATTGTCTTTGATTATGTGATTTTGCTCTACCAGTTGCAGGCTTCCCAGTGATCGATCTGATCACGCTTAAGAAAATACTCTTGAGGTTCAGCATGAAAGTATAGGAACCCATCGAATTGCTACTTTAATGATAATTTGACCACGAAAATGCTTAATTTTAAGCACTTTTCTAACCATTTTGAAAAGAAGCTGTACCACATTTTAGTTAGAGACACCCTGTTAATAATAATATTTTGTTGACAATGATCAAAATAGCCGATTTGTGTAATGCAACCGTTTTTATGAAACTGATATCATGAATTTTCAACACGTTGATTTTAGAAGTCAATTTTTCAAGGAGCCAAAATTTCGTATTTTTCATCTAGTTCTGCAACAAAGCCGTCAAGGTGGATTAACTTATAGGATTTTTTATTTGGGCAATGTTTGGTGATATCCCAAAGCGGCTACCACTCACAAGCAGTTGGAAGATGGAAATCTGCCTTTAAAGTTTTAATTTATTTTATTTTAAAAAAATTTAATTTTTATTTAATTCCAAGCACTTTTCTAAATTAAAGTACTCCACTTTGAAAGCATATTTCTTCAAAACTACAACCGCTAATAACTCTGGACCACTTTCTGCAAAAGAGGAACGATATGAATTGTTATAAAAAATAACAGGCAACGGCTTGAGAAACCTGTCAATATTTTTATTTGATATTTAACAGAAAATGTAGGTATTTTTCACACGTCTGAAAACGACGAAAGCAAGAAATTGACACTGAAGCAAACCCGCCAAGCCATTGATATTGTGCTAATTCCTAGGCCTATATCTTACGAATGATATGTATAGCAGTCAAGTATGCGCACTTAATAGTTTTTCCTAAAATTGCTATCATAGATTAAAGAGAAAAGTGCTTAATATTAAGCACTTTCCTATTTCAAGTTCCTTTTGAAATTGTATGTGTATAAATACCTGAATATGAGTTAGAACTGCATTAATATGGGGCGATAATCAACCATAATGATCAACTATATTCATTTATGTTAAAATATGATTATATTAGGATATCATCATGACTTTCATATGAGTAAACGTTGATTGAGTGATCATCATGCTGCAGTATCTGAAGTTTTCGAAGGCAGAAGATCCCGATGAAGAAATCATTGACTTCATCAATAGCGTCAACGAAAACTTCCAATACGCTCTTAGTCCTGGGGACCGGCTTTGTCTGGACGAAAGCATTGTTAAATCTTACCATAAAGGACTGACTGGAAAAGTCAAAATTATTCGCAAACCGCGACCGATCGGCAATGAAATCAAGGATATGTCGGACGCGCGGTCAAACATCGTTCTTAAGATAGAATTAAACGAAGGAAAAGAGAGAATGCGAGAAAAAGACCACGTTTCAGAATACGGAGCCAACACAGCCGCAGTGTTGAGACTGACAAAGGACTATCATGGATCAGGGAGAACTGTGATTGCAGACTCTTGATTCGGTTCCGTCAAGAATTCAACTGCATTGATGAAAGTAGGTCTATATTCAATCCTGCTAGTAAAAACAGCACACAAGAACTATCCGAAAGGGCTACTGAATGAGAGAGAACTCGAGCGAGGGGAATGGATAGCTTATGCCGCGAAACTTGATGACACAGACCTCCAGGCTGGATTAAAAGCTTCATGGATTTAAAGAAGAAGCAGTTCATTTCAACGTGCTCTACTGCGATCGCTGGAAATCCCAGGAAAACAAAGCATCACGGTGAGATACCCAGACCGCAGGTAGCCGAGGAATATTTGAAGTATTGTTCTTCGATCGATGTATTCAATCACTTCAGAACCGGTGCTTTAGGATTCGATGTTGTCAAAACACACTCACCGTATATACGCCAGGCATGTGGTGTTCTGGGATTCATTTTCCTTCTTGGCGTATATAAATTTTAAGCCTGGACAATCTGAATTGACTCATGCCGATTTCAAAATAAATTTAGCAAACAGTCTTCTCCATTTCATTATGATCAAAGTTGGAAATGAGACAAGAAGAGATTCTCTGAATGTTCCTCAAGATCTGATGCAGAGCTCTCATAGGCCAGCTCATTAGCCTCATCCAAAGCTATGCTACATTTGCCGACATGGATATGCTGAAAGTGAGCGAAACACAACATCATTTCAATGTGTCTTCTGCGATAAACCTATCTGCAAACCAAGGTCAACTCGCCCCTGATGGTCGAAGCACATTCAAGAAGGACTTCTCCCAAAACGACGTCAAAAACGAGTTTTAATAGACTTTCCCTGACTATTCTATTATACAAATTACGTGATTTATTTGGCTGATAATAAGCCTACTCGTAAACCTGTCGGTACATTGATTGAGGTTTCGCATATATGTAAACAGAGATATATTTAGAAGAAACGGTGTTTTTCTTTTCGGATACATTGGGGTGTAGATTGATTAACTAAAACTGGTAACTTATAGCCATTTTACGTACCAAAAACGAAGTATGAGTACATTTGTCAAAAATGCTTAAAATTAAGAACTTTTGCCATCTGATTACTATGTGAGCTAGAATAATATTTATGATGTGAGTTATCAATCATAACTTTTCCTAATCACTGAGGATTTATTCAAGTTGTGTAGCACAACTAACATGCAGTATCTTTAGGTAAATATGTTATAAAAGCCCTTGTGCTAGTAGGCCGGGTACAGCGCTGTAGAAAAGTTATAGAAAATTATAGGTTTATAGCCGACAGGTATAACCGATATAATGCAACAATTGTGAAAGCATATCATACACATCAAAAAGAGCAAGTTTAGCTATCACTTTGGTGTCGTGCCTATACTTTGGTATATATTATCTAAAAAGAGAAAAGTGCTTAAAATTAAGGACTTTTACTTCTCATACTTAACCAGCGACAGCGGCTACGAAATGTATTCAATTTTAATTGCGCTTACATATGTTTCTATGAACACACATTCCATCAATCTGTACTAATCCCAACGGCTTGGCGTCTTTAATACACAATAATGTTAATAAAACATTTTTTCATTGAACAAAATATGTTAAAAATTAGCATAAAAATGGAAAATTTTCACATTTTGAAGTCCCCAAAGCTTCTATAACCTCCTTCTTCTGATTTTTCATCGCATTTCACATATTACAGTGCTATTCAATATTCAGAGACTGTCAAATAAAAAAAACCGTATAGCTTTTACAAAATGACAATTTTCTGATATTTTCAAAAATATATTTTTGTTCAAAGTGATGTCAAACAAAAAGCAAGACCGATAAGAGGATTCCAAATTAGGACGTATTATACTTGAACGTAATGATTACAGTTGTGGAGTTGTCGGCTGGTTTTCTGTGTGATGAATACTAAATAATATCCATTTTCTGAAAGTGAAAAGTGCCTAAAATTAAACTTATCATAAGTATTTAACTTATGATAAGTATTAACTTATCACTTACTTAAAATTAAGCACTTGGTCAATTTATCATTAACAAACATTACCTCTTCAAGGCTATGACACGCACGATCTCGAGAATAATATCATTTCCTTCTGAATACTGTCATGACCAGTCAATTCTGTTGTAATTTCTGCAAAACTGCATAGATGTGCATATCTCACATTTAGTGACAATACCACCTGTATCTCCCTTGAGTTCATTTAATAAAATCGGAAGTGTATATACACGTTAAGGATTTAATAAATTTTTAATTGAATATCTACATGAGTAAACAAAAAACGTTTACGTCAGAAACCCTGTTATATTACGCAACATGAAGGGGAATTTACGAATCTAACAATAAGAAATGAATATTCGATTATTTAACTGCTTAAATTTTACATTCTGCATGCAGTCATTTTTGTAATGAATATTATATGTGCAATTATAGTTCTTAAGCTTTGGTGAATTCATTTCAGTTTCAGCAGATGTTAAAGTCAATTAGCTGTGCTGTTAATTATGTCAATTAACCTTACCTAGGGCCATAGCTCAAAATTTTCCCTTATACAATTCTATGAAACTTTCATCACCAGCCATGACGACATGCTTAGTCATTGATTGATTCATGTCTTATCATCTTCAATTGAGAACGTCAAATTACTCAGCTTTAATGGCATAGAATTGCCATATCCCTATCTATAACGTGATGTTTTCGCTAACCAATGACAAAGACGCGTGTGTCAACCAATAGTTTAAGTCTGTATCATAGTGTTTCCTCATCCTATGTTCGAAATCTCAATGTGAAGTGGTACGATCGCTGCCTATCTTATTAACAATGGATATTCAGACTCGGATAGAGATAGTTCAGTGCTTCTATGCATGCAATAGAAGTGATACAGCTGCTGTTCGAAAGTTTAAGACTCAAAGACGCATTCACAAAGATCCTTTTACAACAACATCGATTGCAAATATCATCAAAAAGTTTGAAGAAACTGGCAGCGTTCATGATAAACCTCGCACTGGCCGTCCTACAATGGATGACATGACAATTGCAACTGTGAATCGCGTCGTCGAGGAGACTAGTTCAAAATCGAAGCTAGGAGTCACGTCAGTTCGCAAAGTGGCGGAAGAGGTTGGTATCAGTGTCCATAAAATCCTTCGGCATGAACTAAAACTTCACCGTACAAAGTACAAGTCGTGCAAACACTTGAGCCGGCCGACAAGCGAAAGCGCTATGAGTTAGCGAGTTGACTTCTCGACAATCAGAATGTAATCGATGACATTGTCTGGTCTGACGAGGCGTATTTTTCACTCAATGGGATCGTTAACACGCACAATTGCCGTATCTGGTCAGATGTTAAGCCATCAACATGCATCTCAAAATCCCTTCATTCGGCTTCATCGATATTATTCGGCGATTGACTGCAGTGATTGATTGCGATGGCAATCATTTCGAACACTTGATTTGAACATTTTAATCATCAAATATTGGCTTCTTACTGTTAGATTCGTGAATTCCCCTTTATGTTGCGCAATATAACATGGCTTGTGATAAAAAAGTTTATTGCTTTCTCATGTAGATATTCAATTTAAAAGTCAAGCGACTTTACGGACACCCTGTACTTACTCTATGGCCTAGGCTTTAACTCAAATCATGCAGGTATGAATTTAACCGCACAATACTTAATGAATGAAAACCCCATAGATCTTAATCAACAGAAGTGTCATATCAATCAACAGCATACAAATTGCAAATAGAATTACCAGACATTGTGTTCCGCTCAGTTGAGAGCTGAAACATAGTTGAATAGCCGCAATTTTATCCAATATCAGGAATCATTTGTAGGCCTAGTTCACGTATTTCTCAACTTCAGCGCAACTCCTAATTTTGTTAACAGATCCACGCAGCCGCACCAGGAGCAAAGTTGATGGCTCAATTTATTTTTCCTGCTTACTGGAGCTACTTCCGAAGCAGGGTTGCAACAGGTGCTTTAAAGTGCTTTAGTTTTCAAAAACCTGGTGGCAACCCTGTTCCGAAGTCGGAGTCCTATCAATTAGTGGCCGATCCGCCAATTAAGGGATCCACAAAAATGTTATAAGTAAGTCCAGCTCTTTCCAAAATCATCTGTCAAGTGGCAGATTATAATTTGCATTATGCTAATACATTCACAGACAACTAGACCTTGCATAGAGTATAGTAGGTAGAGTAGTATCCCCAATGTGCATGCAGTTTCGATTTCATTAAATGAGCATGAGTCGAGACCCAGTACCACTTGCAAGATATGCAAATTTCTACACTTTTGGAGAAACTAGCTCGAATCTGACTGATCATGATGGCAATACAGAATAAAGAATAGTATTCCACAAATACTCTATGTCATGTTAATTTGGAGAGGCAATAAAGTTTGTTAAATTAGCAAGTAGATGGGTTGCCATTGCTAAAAGCTCAGCTTTATTATACGTAAACAAGATTATTTTCTTAAGCGTGATCATTTCACAAACTTCCACTGAAAGAGCAAACATCATAATCAAGGAAGCTTATCATAATTAACTTGGAAAGATGTTCACATTAGTATTCAGATTCAAGAAATGCCGCCTTGTGAATCATAAAATCATGCCGCTGAAAATTGAATTAAAAACATGACATCTCAGCTAAGAAGCACAATGAGATCTCAACTTTTCCTTGAAGACTTTCAGGGACTTGCAGTAGAATGTGGTTCATGAAATTTTCTAGATCATCAGCTTAATTTCCGCTCAATTAAGATGCTTGTTCGCAAATACTCATTCCTTTTTATATCCAACTTGTTTCATGCTACTTATAAAAGGGCTTCATGTCGGTAGAAAAAATTTGCGAAAATTTAGCTTTTTAAAAACTGCTTAAATAGTTTTGTACCACAGAAACGTAATCTCCGCAAAAAACTGAATCCTTTCATACAAAAATTTTCACTGTATACAGACACTTTTGAGTCGGCATTCTACCTATAGATACTTACTCTATGAGACCTTGTAAATTACAATGTATGCACAACATAGCATTTTTACAGCTAAAATTCCCATGCACAGCGGACATTTTTAAAAGTTTCCGTAATTGGTGGAAGGTTAATAACCGAAATTATTTAATTATTAAGCGAAATAGCAATCTGAAGAAATTAATTTCATAAACGCAAAACCACCTTTCGTCATGAGCTTCAGAGACCATTTTTAAATTCCAAATTACCTCAAAATCGGGACATTTAAGGAAAACATGTGACGCATTCTGCGAAGGCGGAGAATTTAAGGCGATTCAAGAAAAATTCTCAACTAATCGAGTCAACTCAATGGTACCGGCAGTGATCTTTGCTCTTATTCGATCGCAAAATTCATTTTGATGGACGGTGATCATCGTCATGAAAAGTATTAAAAATCTCTCATTTGGACAGCATTAATTAGTCACTTCTGATTGATCACTGAACTAATTCCATCAACCGTCAACTGACATGCATTTTTTTGATTGTTACATTTGAATTTACAACTTTCTCACTTTGCTCATAAATCAAAAGGAATGATTTTCTTGATTATAGACTTCGCTTGACTTATCCAACTTAAAAGGAAAAATGATAATAAGTTCACGTGTGTGAGGTTAGCCGAGCCACCCAACAGAAACACTTTATCTGTAAATTTGAATTTCTCAAATACGACTGTTAATTTGTGGAATCTGAGTACAGATTCGTGATCAGGAGGCTGAAATTGATAAAGTAGGAGTTTTTTCGAATAGAATCTCGCTGTAATAAATAATGGTTCCGCTGGGTGGACTTCACACACGTTCTCAATTAAAGATGATATTTCACGGTAGATGTGAATGTCCAATAAAATTTGTGAATTTCACTGGCACAGATTATATTTATGCCTAAATCTATACGATGTCAAATTAGAATGGTTAAAAAAGTGAACTGAATAAATACACACAAATTCTTATAGGAATTTCTAGATCAATACTGGGTTTGATTAAGGGTATGTCTATACAGATGCAGAGCATACCATGTATATAGACTGCCAGTTTAACAAGAAAAATTATTATTAACTCTGGATCAGTGATATATTACTCGTACCTAAAATCAGAAAAATTGTAAATATCGGATCGTGAACAAAAAAGCCAATTTTTGACATGATATAATAGGACTACTGTAAATAAAGGGTCCTGTAATAAAGATGTTATTGCAATTCTAATTCGTACAAATGCCAGCATTGAGATGTCCATTGAGTCGTATTTTGATGATTCGTCATTTCATAATTTAAAGCAAAATGCTCATCACTTTATCGGAATAGTCAGAAAGAATTTGTTTGTTCAGCGCTCTTTTTTTATGCAGAATGCCTGATGATTCGATCAGAAAGAGCGTGGAAGCGCTAAGTACGAGGACATCAAGAAGATGGGAGCCTCAACCGCGGATGCAATGGACCACTCGAGATGGAAGAGGGAGATAAAGCCGTCCCCTTCACTGGGACAAAAAGGTGAGGTAGCAAAAGTGATGTATACATTGTCTAATTCATAATCGATTAAATACAAAGCTTGAGGAAAGGGCAAGCCCTATCGGTTGTTTAGACTGCAAGGCTTTACTTTCACACGGCTACATGCTCACATACATGCTGCACACTATGACGCGGCTACTCAGTGGGTCTCAATCTTATTTATTGTTGACCTCTTTATCTTTTAAGAAAATTTCATTCTCCACTTAATTTATCTTACTAGCTAATTGGTTGCGAGATAATACTAGTCTTATCCATATGGGAGTCATTTAGTCACCACCAGTTGGAACAGGGAGCGCGGGCTTGGATTTTAGGGAGCACGAGCGGGCGAGCGCGGCCACCGATATTTTTTTAGATAAGCTTTATGTTAATTGACGTCCTCTTAAACTTGACATTTGTTTATACTATGTTGATGCACGAACGAGTTTGATTTGCTTGGTTTGCAATCATATCAGTCATGGCGAGCGCAAAATCTTTGGACATTGATGGTTTGGATAGCTCTCCCAACACACAAACATAATCTTTCCCTAAGAAGGATCCTATCAATAGATTTGCGTACTAACATATTCTGCACAGAACATGTAGTGAAAGACGATTTCTGCGAGACATAACATAATTTTCAAAGTATACTGCATTTTATGGGGATTAGTTACTGGCAATATGGCGATTTCTTTTGCGGATGCGAATTAAAAAATTATATAATTGCGGTTTGAAAAGCAAGCAAACATTTGCATAATGCGAATTATGAATTCTCAACTTCAGTTTTTATCAAAAATTGCGTTTGGTTGCTATGGAGATGTGTAAAAGCTCAGGAATGCTCATGTATTGATTCTGAACAGGAAAACATTTTCAATAAATCATGAAGTATAATAATTGATTTTTCACCCATATGTACCTTGCAACTGTGGTCAAATAATTGGAACCAAGTATTGGGTAATAAGATGTTTCCGTAATGCAGCTGTTGGAAGTCTGGTTTTTTCATTATACGGTAATAGGTATAAAAAGTACATAGAATGAAAATGAATTTGTTCTTCATAAAATCATGCTAACAAACCGAAACCTCAAATTATCGGAAAATGACTCACAAGTCATCGTCTCATAGGTCCAAGTATACAGTCATCACTCAGATGAAGTTTTGTCT
This sequence comes from Prostheceraeus crozeri, assembly GCA_907163375.1. Classification (NCBI taxonomy): domain Eukaryota; kingdom Metazoa; phylum Platyhelminthes; order Polycladida; family Euryleptidae; genus Prostheceraeus; species Prostheceraeus crozeri. The sequence goes on along the minus strand of CAJQUW010008346.1, from coordinate 238,562 downwards.
TGAGAACATAAGCGGATTCAACGATCGATCAAATCTCATCGTCTTTCGACAGAAATTGCCAGTTGTTGAGAAACACCGTCCATTTTCCAGTTTGGATTTATAGTCAGTGATGATTTCTACGGAAATTACTAGATACTACTCGAACTACAACAGGAAACAGAATGTGAACGTGATGCGACTTGTTTCTCATCACACCAGATTCAGAACTCACTCACTCACTAGCCGTTTACAGGTTCATTTTACCGCTTACAGGAGTCGGGCCCACGAAGATGACTTCTTCATTGTCCTTTGTCGGTGTACGCCATGCTGCGTTTCTTCTAATCTTTTGCGACCCTCTCCAGCCAGGTCTTCTTTGGCCTTCCTCTACTTCTTGTTCCTGGTACCACCCTTTTCATTGCTGTCTTCAGTTCATTTTCTTCATCGCATCCCATTACGTGGCCGTGCAACATTAGCCTTCACGTAAAAATCAGTCTTCTACACTTTCGACCTTCATTATTGATCTTATTTCGTCATTTCGTTTTTTCTCTTCGATCTCAACTCCACATATCAATCTCAACATCCTCTTTTCGGCAGTACACATGCGTCTAACGTCTTCGGCCTTTGGTCCCCACGTTTCGCTGTCATAATTCATTGCAGGTTTCACACATGGTTTGTAAAGCGCCCCTTTCGCTCTATTGCAAGGGTTCCCAACCTGGGGTACGCGTACCCCTTGGAGGTACGCAAAGGAATTTTGAGGGGCACGCACAGTATGGGAGATTCATCACAATTCAATTTTACTTTCATTACTTTCCTGATCATGGGTAAGTTGAGCTGTTAAACTTTGTGCGCATTCCGCGTTGGATTGTCATCATCTGGCCTTGAAGCAGCCGTTGCTAATTAGCGACCACCAACTCGACTCCAACCATATGCTTATATGAATCCAGATTCTCCACCATAGCAATGATTAAAAGCAAACAAAGATCTTGTTTGATGTTGGAGCATGGCTTTCGCTGCGCTTGTGTTGTTACACAACCGCGCATCAGTTACGCCTAGTTAAATTTTTGTGTCATTAAATTACGAATTTCGTATATTTCTACCCGTAATTAAATTTCAGTATGATTGAATTCTTGCTTTTCTTTATGTGTTAAGTAAGGGTACGCGGAATAATGAAAAATCCTATGATTTTCTACTTCGTGGTTCGCAACATGAAAAGGTTGGTAACCCCTACTCTATTGGATATGCCCTTGGTGTGAAGTAATACTGACGTCTAAGAGCTTCACATAATTCTCGCTGTTAGATAAGCTTATTACATTTACCAACCAGGCGACAGGAGCCTTATTGTAGTCTGGAGAGATATCTATTTGATGGCCAAGTGGTACTATTGACAGCTTTTAAGCAAGTGGTCACACAAGAAAGCGTCTTTTATTTTTGTGTCTAGAACTTGGTTTTGAAGCTCAGTTCTGGTATTCATGTACGCAATTCAGCACCGGTACCAGAATCGGCACTAATTCTCGTGGAGCTGGTTCCGGTGCTCCCGACTTTTCGACGAAACGGTACCGGTATTAAACTCTACTTCCAATGTAGGTTGAAGGACATTGATTTAAAGGAGATTATGTATCCATCAGCAAATTTTACATTTCAGTGTAATTGATTCAACCAAACATTTCTCAAAAATCTTATTAAGTGGTTCTTTCAATGAACGATTTCTGCGTTCGCATAATGCTTCTCTTGTGGGCATCGCTAAATAATGAACTTTCAATGTATTCCGTCATCCAAATACCTGGATAATGAGACGACGTTGAGTTCATGAGGGTAAGGGCAATCAATCAATTATTGTTGAAAAATATCTAGGCGCATTTCCAACACATGTCATTGTCATTCAATAATATGCATGATAGTACAAATGCAAGACTTGTGTGCATCAGATTATCTGTACGTTCTTATTCATTCTCAACATATGAGAAAAGTTGATTTAATCTAGTAGTCAAGATTTTCACTTTAATCATCTCACAATGTATGACTAGGAAGATCTGACACGTCTTGCATTTGAACTGTTGTTTACCGATTATGTGGGTGTGACAGCAGCATTCATTCAAACAAATGTACCTCGTTTGTGATAATTGCCTTTGAATCATTTGAAAACGATGAAAATATCTGTTGAACTAGATGGGCTGTTGGGATTTGTAAAGCATCATGTGAAATCTGCAGGCTTCATGAGCATGATCAATCCGAATCTCTACCATTATAGTATTACTAACAGCTAGGCTTTTAGCACTCATCGAACGAACGTGGGACAAAGAAACAAACCTTCAATAGATAACAGTCTGTCATCAATTACTGTACTTCCCCTGCTGCATCCCTGCCATACCGTGCAGCCTTCAAATTGATTCTTGAAATCGGCTCGAAAAAGTATCAAAAGAAACATGGCTTTAACTGTGATATCAGATTTCATGACGCTGCTTTCAATGTCTGAACTAAATCTGAACTGAAAGTATCACATTTCTGATGTCTGCAAAAATGCTTGCTAGTAGATAATAATAATAATAATAATAATAAATGTTTAGGGCCTTGGTGTTGAGGGCTTGGTCTTGTGCTGCTGTTATGAGTGCCTCAGTTTCGATTTTCAACTTCACTGATTTCATCCATTCATAGCATGCCGTTGTTGTTGTAACCTCTTTCATCTGTCCATGAAGAGCCTTATTGTCCCATCTTAAGAGCCTGTCTTCGCTTGTCTTCTTCCTCCAATCCGCGGTAGTTTCCGACTTCGGCTTATAGAGACCGCCGCTCTTCACCACCGCCAGCAGTGGATCGTTGCTATGGGTAATGTAGTCTCTAAGGCTTCTGTCTTCTCCTTCTATAACCTCAGTGACATCTTTCAAACCCCTTCCTCCCCGAGCCCGCGGAAGGTAGAGGCGATCGACGTCTGCTCGCGGATGGAGGCCACCGTACATATTCATTAACTTTCGTGTTTTTCTATTTAGTTCTTCTAGTTCTTGTTTGGTCCACTTGATTATTCCTCCCGTGTAGCTGATGACCGGTATTGCGTACATGTTAATGGCTTGTATCTTATTGATTGCATTCAACTTTGACTTTAGTATATTTCTTAGTCTCTTTTTGTATTCTGTACCAGCTTTCTTCTTAGCTTTGTCATCCATGTTGGTCCGATACTGTGGTATGCCCAGATACTTGTATCCTTCGTTACTAACATCTGGTATGTATACTCCGTCAATTTCGACACCATTGCTGCGAGCTACTTTTCCCCGGTGGATGACAATGCGGGCACATTTATCGACTCCAAATTTCATTTTGATGTCGTTGGAGAATATATTCACAATTAATATTAATATTAATTATTATTATATTATTATACATCATAAAATCATCATCAGACCCTAAGTGCAGAATGTGCAATTCAGCGGATGAAACGGTGACACACATCTTGACTTCGTGTTCGAAATTGGCCGCAACTGAGTATCTAAGACGCCACAACGAAGTGCAAAATTGATACACAGAAGTATATGCGAACAATACAGCATTCAAGTCAGCAAGCAACCATGGAGGCATGAGCCGAGATCAGTGGAGGACAATGATGTGATAAAAATACTTTGGGACTTTGAGATTCGAACTGATAGACTAATAACAGCAAGAAGACCTGACATACTACTCGTCGACAAGGTCAAGAAAACAGGAATTATAATCGATATAGCAGTGCCAGACGATCGCAATATAAGTAAAAAGGAACGCGAGAAGATTGAAAAATACCAAGATCTAAAGATCGAAATACAGAAATTGTGGAACATTAAAGTAAAGGTCATGCCAATCGTCGTGGGAGCCCTTGGTGCACATACAACATAGCTGCAGGGATATCTCGCACAAATCCCTGGACACCACTATGTACCCGACTTGCTTAAGGCAGCGCTTCTCGGAAGTGCCCACATCCTCAGGCGCATACTTGACCTCCCTGAGTCCTGGTAGGACTCCGAGGCCATAGTAGTATCTTCCCGACCTAATGTTGTGCATGGGTCGTGTACTAAAAAAAAAATGTTTATATTCAAGGTCATGATCAAAACATAATGACATAATTCAAAGTCATTCAAAGTGAAAAAGTTACTCAAAACCACATTTCAGTAAACTGGCATATATCAAAAATGAGTTTTGTCGACGTTTGGTGCGAGCAAAAATAACCTGTTGTTTTGACTTCAAATTCGATTCTTCGTGCAAATGATGAAGTGGATGCTTTTCTTTTACAGATTTGTCGTAGAGTCGTAGAAGTCCTTTATTCAAGCGACATTGGGGTTTTTCAAAAATATTTTTCGCATTTCTTTCACCGCAGATGTGTAGTCTGCTTGTTCTTGGTCGATCAAAATCTGTTAGTATTCGCTTAGTACCCGATCGAGCACAATTCTCCGCAGTATTCTTTTGGTATTTTGAAAAAAGATAGCAAGAAATTAAACAGAATCAACCGTATGTGGCATCGGTTTATTTGTCGCAGTCAATGTCGTGAGAACTGTCTCGGAGATTTGATCAGTGGAAAATTATGAGATCATTAAATGTTTTTGATGAAATGATGCAGCCGAACAACTTGCTCCATCTTTTGATTTGATACTAAGAAGCCTGCCTGCTCTTCTCTCAACATCTCAAAAGCTTTTCTTGCAAAACTCATCGCACAGTCATTTCATTTGTGCCATACTACACTGCTTGTACGCAACTCTCACGTCCTAGATTTATCTTCTTTTTGTATCTCAGTCATAGGTAATGCATGCCATTTTGTTGTGTCCTTATAAAAATAAACCATATTATGATCATCCACTATACCATGGACATCGAATAGTGCATTGGGAATTCAAATGTTACTTAAATACTACGTACCGTATTAAATTTTTTTGGGTACTTATGGGTACCCCCAGGTTTTCAAATTTGTCTAAAATCTGCAAGAATGAATCAATCGTCACCAAACTTCAGGTACACGTACTTAAGCATAGTTTCTACCCACAAACAAATATTTATGCAGATCGGACAGTAGTTTTTGCATTAGAGACGATAACGTGAAGTGCAACCATGTCAATAGCTTGACCTGACTTCGTCTGTTCGTCATATTATTGTTACTCGTGTGTACATTGTTCTCTCTCCCTCTTCGTCTCATTCACTGCTACTTGAAATCCTTCCACGACCACTACTTTGCCACACCTTTTTAAGTTAAAAATGTCCGTGTAAGGGAGGTGACCTGGTGATCATCACTTCGTTGGGAAATGATTTTGTTGACCTCAAGTGCTTTTTGCTCAGACGATGAGGTTAGAAGAAGTCAGATCAAGCTGCATCAAGCATATTGAATATGTTAATTACATGTTATACATATGTCATTACATTTAGTTACACGGTTGAAGCAACATTTTGTCTATCATTCAGGCTTTGAATAAACATTATAAATATAGTTTACTATGAATTAGTTTAAGCTTCGTTCAACGCTGTACTCTGTAGGCATGTGTGTCAAGACAAAGGTGATGGAGAGTGGAACGAAAGGAGAGATTTTTACCAGCAGAGTTGATCCGTGTGGCATGTGCGGACGAAGGGTGATGAAGAATTCAGTTTGCTGTACGAAGTGTGAGAAATGGATTCATGGAAGATGTACCAAAATGAAGAGGGTGACGAGGAGGCTGGCGGAAGGTTTTGAATGCGAGAAATGCAAAGGAAGTGATGAAGGGACTGAAGATTGATTGAACTGACGATTGAGACATTGAACGATCAAGTGGAAACGGTGAATGCGTTCAGTTACCTGGGTGACCGTAAAAATGCTTCTGGTGGATGTAAAACTGCAGTAACATTCTGAACAAGACTTGGGCGGTTGAAATTTAGAGGGTGCGGAGAGCTGTTGACAGGAAGAAAATTCACGCTGAAGATGAAGGGCAAAATCTATCGCAACTGTGTAAGACCTTGCATGATGTATGGAAGCGAAACATGGACTTTGAGAGGAACTAAGCTGGCTATTCTGAGACGAACGGAGAGGGCGATGTTGAGGACTATGTGTGCTGTCAAGATTATGGATAAGGGGAACACTGAAGAGTTAATGCGCTTGCTTGGTTGAATGAAGGTGTTGATAGTTTAGTAAGGGCAAATGGAGTGAGATGGTATGGCAATGTTTTGAGGAGGGACGACAGTAGTGCTTTGAGAGCGCTGAATTTTGAAGTTGGGGGTAAAAGGAAGCGAGGACGACCCAAGAAAATGTGGAAGACGCAAGTGGAGGGGGAATGTCGCAGGATAAGCCTGACGAAGGAGGACGCATTGGACAGAGGGAAATGGAGAAAATTACGGCACGATAAGGTACATCCGGCCACCCTCGGACATAGGGAAATCAAAACTGGATAACCTTAAGTGTCTAAAAGTCCTTTTCAATAAAAATCTACGGAATTCATTCAGCAAAAATACGAGTTGCGACGCAACAATATAAGATAAATGTCATGTACCGACCGGCATTTTAATCAGTATATGAATCAACTCGATAATAACAACAATATCGAATCAGTACATTATACTGATTCATGGACTGATTGCTGGTGCTAACCTCACGTCTCACTCTCAGTAAAAGGGAATCACAAAGCATTGTCTTTGCACTAATGGTTAACCATCAGAAGCGTTAGGGCTCCCTCTCGAGTACCCATTGACTGACGTTTTGATCGCGTGTTAATTCTGTCTATTCGCCCAGATCGTGAAATGAGCTGCGCTAAAGTCCTCAATCTCGAGTAGGAATTCCAATCCCGGGATCCCGAGATCCCGGGAGTGGAGGGTCAAAATCCCGGAATTGAGAAATTTGCAATATAGCTGTTTTCCGTCAAAAATTAAGACAAATTGTCATAGATAAAACTACCACAAATCCATCCACGATAGATATGAGCTATTCACACTTCAATATAATCGTCAACGTTACGTTTTCAATAATCCATTAATGAGGCCTTTTGAATAAATGTCGAGACTTAAAAAATCTGAGCTTTTCATTCGCCATAGCTAACAGTATTTGGAAGCATGACCAAATTGAAGATGAGCATCTGCGAAATAGGCCTACACAATATCGGGATTAGGAATCGAGCTAACCCTAGGAGGCAAATTGCTCACTAGACCACATGGTAATGGTTATTAGCCTCAGGTTAATTCAATCCCGGGATTGATTTGTTCAGGAAGATTTATTCTCATTTGACCACAGTTGTTATTCACAGCATTAGCTTAGCTGACGGTGCTAGTGCAATGCATTGAGGAAATAAATGTGATTTTGTTTATCATACCATTTTACTTCTAGCTATACAGTTGACATGTCTATATTTTGTCAATCCCGGGTCAGAGCTTATAATCTCGAATGCCGGGATCAAGAAAAGTTGGGATTTTGTAGACAGGCCCTAATCCCGGGTCTTCACTCTGCCAATCCCGAATCTCAGGAAATTGCAGATTGAAAGTGCAAAATTCAGGAATTCGCAACTGCTTCTTGTTACTCTCAAGCTCAACGTTGTCGTTATTAATCTGTGCATAAAGCGAAGAAACTTCGAGTCAACTTGTCAATCGCGACATTGTAAGTAAACTGACTTATGGCAATTCCAACTCTCAGCTATCCCCAGTTCCCACATCAAGATATCCCCACATGATAAGTATACACATGTGCTTTGTCATAACATATTTACTATTTTACTCAATTCCGGAACGAGATTTTTCGGGATTGTTGAATCTCTGTCCTGTGCATCTGATTAGATACAGCTGTGTTGACGTAATACAAAGAAAGATATTGAAAACAATTCGAAAATCTATTCGGTTTCCACTAGTGAAGCAGTAAAACATCTACAAATTATTGCCAATTCATCAACAAAGTTGATATTATCATCCTGGGATTTCAGGATTTGCACCAACCCACGGAATTCCGGGATTGCAATCCCTACCGGTATCACATGTTATTAACATTTATCTATACTTTGTAATAGGATATTTGCGATTCTACTCAATCCCGGGATTGAGATTTTCCGGGATTTTGGAATCCTTAATCTCGATGCTTGGGCGCACCGTTCAATCTTGAAAACGAATAATGAATTTCGCTGGCGTTATTGTCGCACAAATAGAGTAGATGTGGATGAAGGTAGATTAAATTTATGACCAAGAAATAGAGTACCTTGGAGGTTATTTAAGTTAGACAACATCTCAATAGCTGCCAAAATGGACGAGCCGCCACTGGGGGTTGATAACCGATAAGTACCAATGGGCACATTTAAGCATAGGGCTCATTCCATCCTGACGAACGGGACTAATTTTTGAATTTGATGCCTTTTGTAAACTACTGGCAAATATTTTCTGGCTCCAACTGATAGCTTGGATGGTTCTCAAGAGTGATATTGTAGAATATGTAAAATGCCGTTTTATAAGCTTCGTTCAGTGTTCTATGAAATCGATTCAAATTTGCGTGATGAACGGTACAATTTCTGACATCATGAAAATGGAATTCTATTTCTATCATTTTTATCTCTGAAATAGGATGCGTTACATACCAAACTATGAATGGTTATTGAGACGTACGTGTTACTGTATATACGCAACATATGACATTGAAGGATTATGACCAACTTGATGTCTATCAAACTTTGATGTAGATGATAAATCACGTTACGAACGGTATCATCAAAATATCTGTTCCAACCATGTGCAATATATCTACATGACTTGAATTATGTGAGTACTGAAGCACCCCGAGCTCGTTACATCATATTTCTTAATGATATTTTCAAAGGGCGAAGCTGATACATATTTACAGATTTTCTATTGAGGCAAAGGTGTATTGCTGTAAGATTTCAGTTAAATCGGTAGGCTCATATTTCTCTGGAGGTGTCACAGAATCGCATCCGTATGAGTTTCTCACAAGCAGGGTTGTCATAAGTCGCAACCCATAGACCCTGCATTTTGTGAAACAATGACTTGTTAGTACGGCTCGGATTACCCCTTTCTTATGACGTCTTAGCTAAATTAATTTCATAAGATTCATCACAGATGTACATTTATTCTATGAAACCATCATAGTTGGCATTTTGCTCTTCGATCGACTTGATTTGCAAAATTTTCAGGATCATTTGTTAACAAACTGAATTCCACATTCATTCTGCTTATCTGAAGATTCTGACGAGTAGCGTCATAATGACCATGCTTTTATTCTACATGAGGTTATATTGACATTGCAACTGAAAGAACATCGGAGACTTTTATAAATCGGATTGCTGTTTACCTAAATAGGTCTATTCATCTGGATGTTGACTTGAATTATCAAAAAAGGAATCTCTGGTAGCTTATTACCAAAATAACTAAATTCAAATTGACATTCGTTGCGAGTATTCAGACATATAGTCCCTACTTTTGAACGTTAAAATTACTGGCAGATATTTCATAGAATATGAAAATCCATTCTATGATTTACATGCTTGGTTGAAGTTAAATATGTCTAGCCGCTGCTAAAAAGTTTCGTTCACTCTATACTGACGATTTCAAGGGCATTATGCAATTTAAATGTTAGTTTACTTTTATTTATCTTAATTTCATATCTTAGTTGACATAGCCTACACCGGTATGCATTTCCTTTTCCTTTTTAGTATTTGACAGTAATGCTATGTAACTAGAAAAGAGTTTTTAATGCATAAAACAAAATTGTCTGCAAAATCAACATTTGTATGCACGAATATATATATTGTCTAGCGCCAAAATTTTATGTTGCAATGCATATAAAAGATAAGAATTTTGATCGTTTTTAGTGTATCGAGTGTAATCAAGAACGCATTTCAGTCCTATAGCAGTTAGCAGAATCAAATTGTATATACCAAATGACATAAGCACGCAAGAGATAAATATCAAGCTCCAAGATCGGCAGTGTCTGAATAGTTAAATAGCCCATAAATATAAGCAGCAAATAAGGACCGGAAAGATTAGAAAATCAATCTTGTCTTACCACACGACAGCTTTCCAGCTCACATGAACTGTGAAATTCCAAACCTCTTCGATATCAAAGCGTTCAATGATTATTGATCAATTTGCCTTCCTCACAAGTTACCTCTATGACTCAGCCAACGAACTCAATCGAGTTAATGTGATTTGTATATTCGTTGATCGAATAAATATCTTATTAGTTTCCCAATGTTGAATTAGAACATTGTATAAAAATAATACCGGTATATGTGATGAAAATGCAATACTCACGAACAACGGAGGAGCCATCGAGCCTGTCAGTGATTGATTAAAAAATAGGAAAGCACATTTATCAGCAAATCCAGATGAAATAACGTATTTTCGATGTTTTTTGTGCTCGGAAAAGGTTTCCCATAGTGAGTAATTTATTTAGAAAACTTTTGTGTGATTGGTCTACTAGTATGCTAGTTAATTGGGTCCATGGTAAACTTCGATAATGAGTCGATATTTTTCCCGTCATATTCAAGAACAGTCGCAAAGATTCCGAATAAGGATTATATCACGACAGACAGCATTTTTTAATTAAATCTCACAGGCATCTATATGAATTCTTATTTTGACCAATTTCACATTTTGGGATATACGCCTTGTGTGTGCAGAATTGGTGAAAGTTTTGAGATATGTTCCTTCACAACTCTTCATTCATGAGTGAATTAAGCAAGCTGCATCCATTTAACTGGAGGATGTGTGTTATGGTAAAACCAGTGACTCGAAATGTCAAAAATGCCAAAATGTGTCACAAAGATTCCGTAACTTGAGGGACGCCTGGTTCCTTATGAACGTAATGTAGAAATGTGCTCATTTGCACTCAGCTACTATCTATGGAAGACTGAAACACATCAGCCTGGAAAAACTGCTAGAATTTATTAAGATATTGTAAATAGCAATAAACTAACGTGAGTCGATCTCCATAGTCATGCCCATTGATTGAATGAATCACGAATCTTTTTGAAGGTATATGATAAAAGCTTCAAGGCCATCTCACAATACTTACACACAGACAAGAAAAATTTGAAAGCAGTCATCTAAAAGTAATTTTTAACAGACTTTCTAAAAAAGACTTAACGATTCAGAATATTGGTCACAAGGTGGCAATATAGTTCCGAGGGGCATAAATGGATAATTGTGTTCCTCCAGATGTCGACAAGCGCACGCGTGTTGCCACTAGACATTTTGTAGAGGTGGATCTCAGACGTATACGCACAGGTAAATCACTTACACGGGTAAGTAGTTTAGATACATAACTGAGTGCCAAGTCACGCATGCACTTGTAGAGCATGATCAGAGTGTGGAGATCAATTCTAGCTTTTATAGGTAGCCATTCCAGATCTCTCAAAATGGGCGTAACGTGGGTTGAGCGAGGAAGACATGCCACAAGTCGAGCGACAGAGTTGACGTTGGCTTGCAGACGCACCAGTCCCAGTTGAGTATTTTGAATTCCTGAGGTTACTGATGCAATACTCAAGCCATGTCAAAACAAGAGACTTAACCAGATTCGCAGCAATCGGTTCTGCAATTAAACGGCGTATTGTCAGCATCTGTCTGAAAAGAGAGAAACATGAAGCCACAGTTTTTGACATATGGGCTGTGAAAGACATAAATAAGCTGATAGGATACGCCGAGATAACATGATGTCGAGACAGGACTTAAAAAGTCATCGCTTACTTTCATGGGATCATTATGATAACTCTTGAGACGTTAACGAGTCCCACACCACATGAACACTTTCAATCAACATCATAAACTTTCATTGTAATATAGTTGCTTTAAAACCTGGATGACAAGAGCCTTAAATTAGTACATCATACGAAAGACCATGCCGCAGGTCTGTTGAGTTTCATCAGATGAATTTCGTGCGTTAAGGCTTTTCCAATATAAGGTATAAATGAGTCAATGAAGAAAGAGATTTTGTCCGGCGGAAAAAAATATTCACACAAAATTCCTCAACTAAACGTATAGACGCGAATTTTTCTGCTGCCTTCCAAATTTTATATAGTTTTACCAACTTCTTATAAGCGTTCCCAATTTTCGGATTTTGTTAAGTGATTTGTCTGTTTTTGTTAGCGTTTGCTTTGTTAACATGTACCGCATATGTTTTACATATGCATGTCATATTTCGTTAATTTCCTTGTGGCATTTGTATTAGATTTAAGCTCTTTGTATATATATATATATATATATATATATATATATATATATATATATATATATATATATATATATATATCTACAGGGTGTCCCACAATTCCGGCCAAATTTAAAATGAATTTTACGCTAACTGAAATTCGTCTATTCTACTCTCAATCATGTTTTTTATTGAGTACTATGAATGGGGTTTTGTAATCATTCATTTTTATTTAGCTACGGTCAGTATCTAAAACTCGGAGCAATCTTCAAAGACAATATAAAAAATGTACTATAATTTCTCCATATAAATACGTAACCCATGTTTTCCTCCATTTTATCACTAAACAATTAAAAGAATTATGATCGTAATCTATCATTTTATTATTCTCATTACATACATATATGCGAACGTTAAAAAAGATGTTCAAAATGTCCACCACCAGTTTCACGCAGCAACAGGCATCTGTCCAAGACACCACACACAACAGAAAGAAGTTCTTCCTGTGTGATGGACTTGATGGCGTTTTCGATCCTTTCTTTCAATTCGTCTTTGTTGGATGGTGTCCCCTGTGAGTAGACATCGTCACGCAATCGACCCCAAAGATAAAAGTCCAGGGGATTGAGGTCCGGAGAATTTGCAGGCTAGAAATTCTTGAAGCCGCGACTGATAACACGGCTCTCACCAAACGTGTTCCGAAGAAGATCCACCACCTCAGTCTTGATATGTGGTGGAGCACCGTCTTGCATGAAGATTGCGGAGGTTTTCTTGCGCTTTGCAACAATTTGAGGCCAAACGTGATCACGAAGCATGTCACAATATCGCAGACCTGTCACGGTATCGGCGAAGAAGAATGGTCTCAATCGCAAAATTCCTGAAAACCCCATCCAAACTGTCACTGGCAGAATGAAGTGGTGCCTCGATGACTTGGTCAGGCCTCTGAGAACCCCAGATGATACAATTATGGCGATTGACACTACCATGCAACTCGAAGTGGGCCTCGTCACTCCAAATAATGTCCATCGTTATCTAAAAGCCACTCCGCAAACTGCACTCTCCTTTCCTGTTGTTCTTGTGAAAGAGCTTGACCACAGTGCATTTTGTATGGATACAAATTCAGTTTTCTTCTGAGAACACGGTGAACCGTTGTTTTCGGAATGCCAACTTCATTGGAAATCCTTCGTGTCGATGAGTTTCCAAGAGCTGCAGAATTTTGAATCCTTTCCCTGGCCGTGTCCACAGCTTCAATCGCCTCTTCAGATGGACCAGGTCTTCCACTACGTGCACGGTCAGCCACCGAGCCGGTTTCCAGAAAGCGATTCACAATTCTTTGTATTGTCCTGGTATCAAACGAGTCATTACGAAGATTGCGCTCCTTTTTAAACAATCGTAACGCGGCTGTGGCACTGCATGATGCCGAGAAGTAGAAACGAACAACGTCAATCTTGTCTTGCAATTCCATTGCAAATGATAATGTTGTCATTAAGACTGATTTGAATTCGATCATGTGATTAAGCACAATTCACACAAAAACATAGACATCTGACTTATCCTCTCAGTAGAAATGACAACTAGAAATCACACGTTCGCATGTAGCGAGAAAGAATAAAATGTGAATGATAATTCTTCTAATTGTTTAGTGATAAAATGGAGGAAAACATGGGTTACGTATTTATATGGAGAAATTATAGTACATTTTTATGTTGTCTTTGAAGATTGCTCCGAGTTTTAGATACTGACCGTAGCTAAATAAAAATGGATGATTACAAAACCCCATTCATGGTACTCAATAAAAAACATGATTGAGAGTAGAATAGACGAATTTCAGTCAGCGTAAAATTCATTTTAAATTTGGCCGGAATTGTGGGACACCCTGTATATATATATATATATATATATATATATATAAATACGAAATGTGCTCTCCTGCCCCACCGAGAATTGTACTCTCCTGCCCCACTTGTACATGAAGGGACCAGGGCCTACAACAATCGTCGGACCAGGCATTTGGAGGTGCTCTGACTGTCATATATCTTCATTCATATCAGTACATATCACAGCACAATCATATTCCGCAAAAGCTAACTCTAAATATGAAAATTGAGGGCCTACAGCAATCGATCGTCGGACCAGGCATTTGGAGGTTCTCTGACAGCCATAGCACTTCTTTCACATCAGTACATATCAATGCACAATCATATCTCGCAAAAGCTAACTCTAAATACGAAAATTGAGGGCCTACAGCAATGGACGGACCATGCATTTGGAGGTGCTCTGACTGTCATATATCTCAGTACATATCACAGCACGATCATATTCCGCAAAAGCTAACTCTAAATACGAAAATTGAAGGGACCAGGGCCTACAGCAATAGTCGGACCAGGCATTTGGAGGCGCTGACAGCCATAGAACTTCTTTCACAACAGTACATATCAATGCACAATCATATTCCGCAAAAGCTCATACGTGGGGCAGGAGTGCACATGGGGGCAGGAGCGTACAGTTGTGGGGCAGGGGCGTACATTTCATGTTCGTCCGTGGGGCAGGAGAGTACAAGTGGGGCAGGAGAGTACAATTCGGTGGGGCAGGAGCGCACATTTCGTATCTATATATATATGAACTGTGTCCTGCATATGGAGTTTATTGCATAATTTTTAAAAAATATGCATGTACTCGATCGTGTCAGAATATTTGTATTGAACCTTATTCCATTTAAGGCCTTGATAGAAGTTATCACTGCTATCATGTATCTAAATGAAAACATTTGGAACTACGTATGCGCTGCGTATCATGCATCGTCCGTTAACATATGAACTCTTCACAAAGATGTTTGAGTATAGGCCTACGTGGAGGGGGAGTTAGGTGGGATATTACGTGATCGGTAAGGGGTTAAACGAGACGATTCTGGTACCAATTATGAAAGAGGAGGACTAAAAGTCGAAAAAAGCGATTACGGAATAGTTGGACGGCCCTTTATAGTTTCAAAGTGATTAATTAATTGATAAAAACATGCTTGAATCTAAATAGAACTTGCTTGAAATCTAAAATGATCATCAAGAAAGTGAAAGACAGATGACAAATGCAATGGCCAATATTTACCTGATAACAGGCATCGTTTGTTTAAGTCTTCGTAAAATTCCCATTTTCAATCAAATACTCTTATTAGGCGTCTGTCTTTTCTTGTAAGTAGGATATCGGCATAGGTCTGTAAAATGATTGTTGCATTTCTTTGAGACAAAAATTCATTCATTCTTGTATCTATTACTGTTGCACATAAATTAGTAAACAGAAGTGTAAAGACAAAAGACTCAGAGAAGAATAGTTGCGAAGGAAAAATGCTTTATGTCTCATGATCTCATAGCAGCACTTTCTATGTGCGGAAATCTTCCTAAATTTTTGGCAATCATTTGCAATATATGAGCACTCTCATTTTTCTGTTAAGCTTCAACACACCAATCAAACTTAATTATCAAGGGAACATGTGCAAATAGAGTCGTAACGGTCTTTTTAATATGTCTACTTGACAAATAATAATGGTATTTAGCACACTAAGTTGGTCAACTTGCGGTTTAATGTCACAAATTAGCTTTTCGCGAAGCGTCTTTGAATTGTTGAAAACACCCTTCACTTTTGAGACTTTGTAGAGGAACAGCAAATGTTCGTACTTGGTTTTGCTGTTCCTCTACAAAGTCTTTAAATTGTGTTTCAAATGTTCCTCTTACTTCTTGTTGATTACATTATGAGTAGCTGACTAGCTGTAGACTTACTGCTAAGTGATTTCTAATCTCC
Source organism: Prostheceraeus crozeri (assembly GCA_907163375.1). Taxonomy (NCBI): domain Eukaryota; kingdom Metazoa; phylum Platyhelminthes; order Polycladida; family Euryleptidae; genus Prostheceraeus; species Prostheceraeus crozeri. The sequence continues at coordinate 222,694 of CAJQUW010008346.1, read as the reverse complement.
AAAAGTTCTTATCAGGAATCTTACATGAGAAAGCAGAGTGATGTTGTGGCATCCAATGAGCTCATTGTGCGCGAGAAAGGGTTTACATAAAATAAAGCGTATTGGCGAAGCGAGAATCATTACCAATGAAGTCTATACTGATGCTGGAAGAATGCATCTATCTGATAATTCAAATTCAACATACAAGCCTATAGGCTAAATAATATAGTACCGTCAAAACCATTGAAAAGGAATTAGTGCGGTTTGGAGCCCTATTGCAAGAGACAATCGTTTCCCTTACTACACCAAGAAAAGTTGTCTTACAAACAATTTGAATCTACCCCACTTATCACTAATGAAACTGATGTGAATATCCGACCGATTATTTCAAGCATTAAAGGACCTACAACAAAACTATCCTCGCTTTTATCCAGACTATTGTGCCCTCTTTTGAAACAAATATCAGTCCATCTTCAATCAAGCATAGAATTGCGTAGAAATAATCTTAGAAAAGATCTTTCATATACAAGATTTTTGCGACATTTTCGCAAATTAAAAGAAAGCATTTTCCAGTAGGAAGCCCTCTGTAGATTTTGTAGCAAATAATAAAACAAAACAACCACTTTTCACAATGAACTTGTAGTGAAATCATAGCCAAGGCTTTTCTGTAGGAACATAAAGATTTCTGTAGATTTCCATAGAATAGCTTGATAATTTTGAACATCTTTAAATTAAGTAGAAATTTATGTGCATGTATTTCTCAGAGTTACTGACTTATTCCCTGATGACGGTAGATTGTTCCTACAGAAAGGACTTGGATATGATTTCACTATAAGGTAATTATGAAAAGTGGTTGTTTTGTTTCATAAATTTATCCAGAGAAAAGACGATGATTTTTATATTTCAATAGGCACTGAAAGTGCAATCTGATGTGCTAATGTGATGCTAATGAAGCGAAAAAATTTTCCTATCATCCTCAACACATTTTTGAATGCAAAGACTTTTGATTTTTAGGTTTCTAAATGCATGATTATCCATAATTGTGATATTGAATTCATTCACTCCTACAAGAAAGATGATTCAGGCGCACATCTATGAATCGTAAGCAACATGCATAGTTCTAAAAAAAGGACGAGCTTTGGCTGAGTGTCCCCTGTGGTGATTAATAATACCATAAATATACCACAAGATAGTATCTAGATGAATGACTATCCTACATTTTTAATTCAGAAGCTCTATATTTATAGCTACATTTACACTTGTCTTCAGTTCTAAATTAGATAAAGTATTTGCAAATAAAGCTTTAATTTTAGATTGACTTCCTTCAGCATCGGCATTGCATTGCGATGTGTATTATGAACCATTTGCATAGATTCTGCATGAAACGTTTGTTCACCCTTTTATAACTATTTAATAGTTTGCATTAATTTATTTATAAGTTTAAATGTAGGCCTACAATACTTAATGCTGCATGTTCGCCAAATTTCAAATTGGAAAAGTAGGCTTTGTTGCTAGCACATTTTTATCGCAAGCTTGTGGAAACAAGAATGTCATGTTCTAGCAAGTGGGTTTATTTTATTTTTATTTTATTCAGTACGTGACATACAGCAGTGCCAATTACATGCCACGGCAACTACATATTTACAAAAAAACAGAGTGAATAAAAAATAACGAAAAATATAAAAAAAAGTGAACTATAAAATAGCTTTAGAAATACAATTCTTTGAGGTACGTGGGTTGAAAAGTCAACTGTTTTCAAGTCATCAGCTTTCATAAGAGTTCATGGGAGATACGCACTTTGGTGTGTCTGGTCAATTTAATGGGTATCCGAAAATGAATAGCAGATACAAGATAGCAGCAGTTCACATTACCATGCAGGATCTTGTGAAATAAAGTCAAGTCAGAAAGTGTCCGTCTCTTGTACAAGGTATCCAGATGAAAGTGGTTACAAAGGGCAACATACTGTAGTTGCTGCTTTCAAACGGCACATTACATTGAAAACACAAACATCTAGTAAAACGTCTTTGAACATTTTCTAGTTTTTCAACCAAATATTTAGCGTTAGGTGACCAGACAGGTGAACAGTAATCAAGATGATAACGAACATAAGCATTATATATAAGACTTTGAGCACACACACACACATCATGGCAGTTTTTCATGTTTCGTTTCACAAAGCTCATGATACGGAATGCTTTGTTCACAATACTGGAAATATGTAAAGCAAACGACAAATTAGAGGAAAATGTAACACCAAGATCTTTAATTTGATAAACTTGTTGCTACCACGACTCCGGCTCCGACTCATACCCTTTGACATATGTGTTGTCGGGTTGAATTAGCGGCCAAGGTCCCAACGGGTGCTCCGCGAATGAGCCGAGCAGGAGGAACTTTTTTGAGAGGGAAAATCATTACTGGGGGAACAACGAATTCCCGTCGACCGAAATGATTCCTCAGACAGTCACCATTAGCCCCTGTTCCGCAGGTGTACTTTCGTCCTGTCAGGGGATTACCTTGGAACAAACGTTGACATTTGTTATCCCGTCTCGTCCAAGTTAAAAACTCGATTCCACCGTGTTTTGAAGTCATAGTCGTAATGATTAGTCTCAAAGAACTTTTCCACAGCTACATTGTTAAAGCCAGTCGTACGGGTCATTGACCAGAGATAATCATTGACGTGGCTTCAGGTGTACGGAGAGATAGATTGTAATGTCTCAGGAAAGCTCGAAGCCAATCTTTCTCAGCACAACGTGTGGCAATCCAGGAGGGCGGGACCTGCTGATGAGGCAGAATCTTCATCGCAAATTCAGCTTCAAGTCTGCCGACCTCTATTGCCGTGAGACTGTAGAACCGTCGGAGGCATTCAGTAATGTAGCAAGCTAACTGTTGCTCTTGGTCAGGGAAAAACAAGCCTGTTGGTCAGTTGTTCTTGAGCTTGTGGTGACGTATAGTGAACGAATCGGAATGCCTGTGCTCTCAAACACTCGGCAGAGTTTCACCTCTGATCATTTCTTGCACTCGCGCCAATGTCCTCAGTGTATTTCGTTCGCTTCTTGACCATGTCTGCCTGCACAAAAAAACAGATATTGAAACCTCAGATAGAAAATAATAGATCGTTTTCTGTGATAGTACAATAAAGCAGATGTTAGGAGAATCATTTCTAGTAGGTTTCTTTGTCCTTATTATTTAAGTCCTTGCTAGCATATGCCACCTTATTCATAAATTTTGTAAACTCGCTCAAATCACTGAATTTTTTTCTACGTCCTATACTGACAGGGATTGAAGAGATGGAGTAGAAGCGAATACTTTCAGGATGCTTATACAATTTTATTCCAAACAAAGCAGTAGTAATTCTGAGAGGAGTAATAAATTAATGCGCATGTTATTATGAAGTAATTGTTCGCAGTCATTCTTATACTGTCACCTGACGAGCTGGACGCATAAGTTATTTTTAGTCCTTCGATGAGAATTGCTAGACTTAGATACGGCTGAGATATCTACAAGATACACAAATATGATTCAATCGCTAGAGGAGAATGCAATGATTCGGTGATCGAGTAGTAAATAGATAGCCATATAAATAAAGCACCAGACTTACAAGCTTGTAATTCACGGCTCGAACCCGGCACGAACTTTATAATTAACATTCTTTAAAGCTTTGGCAATGAAATTTTCTTTCTGCTATTGATTGCCTACATATTGTACTTTTTTTATTTCTTCAAATGAATGAGCAAATTCCTAAATATCTGACTATTTAGACCGGTACAAGCCGTGGGTAAACAGCAGTGAAAGTTCAGTCTACTTCAATCATTCATTGCAGTATAGTGAAGTAATTGATTTGGTGGGAGGGAGGATGTGCGCAGGTAAATGTCTGCCTTATTTACCTGCCTTATTATTATAAATGCACTTTCAAAGTTACACCAGTATTGTTGAGACTAGACTTGAATCAGGACAAATATACTACAAATGACATAATGTTTGAATTTTTAAATTCGATGATTAAAAATATGATTGAAGAAGAGCAATTCATAGTATCGTGGAATTACATTTTCGATGTTCCACTTGTTTTGGTCGATTATTTTCAACAATTTTTAACCTACCTGTGACACTTATTCAATATTTTTTGCATCAAACTTTGTAGCGCATTTCAGACCGGAATAGTCTCTCAAGAAGAAAAATGGAATCGGATGCTACTAAACCAACACAATCGATGGCAGAGAAACTTAATTACGACTGTTATGTAGACCGACATTTACTTATGAGGTGAGTAGTTAAATAAATTTCTTGTGCGATTCTTGTCACCGCACCCGAATGTTTTGGTTTTAGCAGCATTGAGTTTTCTGTTGTTAATCCTTGGAGCATTTGGTAACAGAATGACATCGATCAACAATTTTCTATAATGTATAAATAATGTAGGGCTATACTTGTCACTGCCTCCGAATGTTTTGGTTCTAGCAGCATTGAGTTTTTCTATGCTGTTAATCCTTGGAGCATTTCGTAGCAGGATGACTTTGATCATCAGTAAAAATAAATGTATTATCAATATCAGCACTAAATTTCATCAATATTTTGCCGCAACATATATACAGTATATAAGCTTAGTAGTTTAACTGTATTTTTATCAATAGAATGTGAGCACCGTGCGAACCCATTTCATGCGTCAAAATCAAACTTCTAGTTTTATAATGTGTAAATTACATGTTAATTATAAAGCAATGTTAATCATTTTAAATAAAACGAACTTTCCATTAAAATGTGAGATGGTTGTGAATGTGGTGCTTCACATTTTTGGGAACCTAAAGATTATCGGATTTTTTAAAAATGTGCGTAGCAGCAGAAAGGAAACGAGGTTTCATATATATCAATTATATTTTGGGTTTACGTGGCTACCTTGCTTTTCAATGCAGTATTGAAACCGCATAGGGACTGACTCACTAGTGGCTTAATTGAAGCATCTCAATGGAAATGTCATTCTTAGTCACCCGAATCCGTTGTTTGAGTTCCTCCAAAGAACGCGGAGGAGTGCACACATTGGCTTTCAAGTAGCCCCACAGCCAAAAGTCACGCAGATTTAAGTCAGGGCTTCTTGTGAAGGCCATTCCGTGGGAAATCCCTTGGAGATGATTCTCTCCTGAAAGACCTACTTCAGAGTCTGTTTACTGGCATTGGATGTGTGAGGTGGTGCTCCATCCTGTTGCATCCATGTTTTCTTCGAGTCAAATGAGGTTTCACATGATCGGCGATCACTTGTTGGTATCGCGCGGCATTAATCGTAACTGTTTTGCCCTCACATCTTCAAAGAAGCAAGGATGAAGCAAGACATTGTGGGTAAATCCAGCCCAAACACCTCAGAATGAAGTGGCTGTTCTTGAATCTCGTATGGATTGCTGGTTGACCATATTCGTGTGTTCCACGAGTTAACTGCATCGGAGAGATGAATGAGCTTCATCAGTCCATAAGATATATCATGAAGAAATTGGTCGTTTTAGGGGAACTACTGTAACATTGTTGAACAAAAGTTCAATCTCTGTAGAGCTACTCTCTCACTCGTCTGTGGTCTCACCGTAACGACCGACCGATTAGCGCCTTGAAAACGCGTGTGCGTGTCAGTACTTAAAACAATATGAGATAAATGCTCGGCGCATCTTTGCGCTCAGCCACTCAGACATGCGCCGACAATCCCAATTTGTGTACCTTATGCAGAGTCATAGTAATCGTGTAAGTCATTGATGAAGGAAAATCCTCTTACTTTTATGTTGGAGTTGCACCAGCTCACAGTCCTATAGCCACACAGAAGAATAAAGAAATTTTTAACAAGAGCTTTAACAGAGCACCAGAGCTCCCAACAATGGATACCTCAACCAACTACAACTCGTACAACCATCAATGTCGACGAACGATTGAGTCCTTCGAGTTCTTCGAAAATGTTCTTCAAAATCAGCGAAGATAACGAACGTCCTGTACGAAATATTCCAAATTGTTCTTAAAGTTCAGCAAGGAACTTCGAATTTGAAGTTAAGCACACTACATTCTGATTTTACTTTATAACTAGGAATCCATCAAGGATATTATATTTTATTCAAATAAAATTCCTTCGACCATGTGATATAGTGAACTCGATTGACGTAGACCTAATTGCTGTTATCCTGTAGGCCTCTTCACGCTATATTATATAATTTATATATATATATATATAATAATATTACGAAACAATTATTATTAAGAGAGGCGTCAAAACGCTTTCACCAAATGACATGTCACGCAGCAACTTAGTTCTATCACATAACATCAAACACTCGACTGATAATGCCACAAACACGAAAATATCCACATTTTAGGGTATCCAACCGGTAGGCATTCAACTTATTACAAATCAGGGATGTGGAGTCGGAGTCCTATCATTTTTGCTGGAGTCGAAGTCCTATCAAATGATAGGACTCCAGACTCCGGCCTATAACTTGACCCAAAATAATATAATACAAGCAAATCATTTATTCTCGTGCATAGCTGTCATTGCCTTGATGTCAGCTCTCTCCGTCAGACAAAAGTACAGAGACAGCAGTGCATACAAAGCTTATAATAGTTGAAGGAATGAATCGTGATAGTGAAAAAAGGATTGTCTTTTCACTCGGTGATTTAGTAGAGAAGACAAGCCTTCCTAGCCTCGATCACACCTGCGCGCCAAAGGTCACATCAGAGACAAAAATGAAATACTAGTTTGTTTGAGAACCCTCTTACCCTCACGTTAATCGCGTGTGATTTCTCCTCTAAAGCGCATATTAAAATCGAAAGTGTAGGCCTACTCATATTTTTGGAGAGGGATGTGGGATTTTCCTGCCTGTTAGAGACTGGAGAAAAATCGTGTCAAGCACACATCAACAAGATGGGAGGAGCCGAGTCGTATGCATCAAACTGAATGCGACATTTGACAAACTTTCATCGAAAATGATTGATAATTGATAAAGCAATGATCACTAAAGATAGGTTCAGGTAAGCCTATAATGATCTTTGATGTAGGCTGCCAGTTAATTTTTCAAAAAACTAAGCTTATATACTTGCCACCCGGAGTCGGAGTCCTATCAACCCCCGGAGTCAGAGTCCTATCAAAATGATAGGACTCCGCATCCTTGTTACAAATATCGTGATTAAACTTCGCCTGCGTAGACCCCTCGTACCGGTAGCCAGATCAAAGCTATTACCGATCTCGCAATTAAAATTCGCCCTACTGGTATGGCCTGCGCCAGTAAAATTTTATCGGGTGTTTTAGTAAGTCCTACATTTAATATCCCAATAAATTACTTTAACTTTTTTCTGTGTAATTGTCAGTGTCCTCGCATTTTTTGACTTACTGAAGCCTTTTCATCCATTTTGGAATCACGGCCTCCCTCCTATTGTTGGACCAAGACTTTCGATTTTTTGCCCCATCGACTGTCACCTCGCTGCATTTTGCTATTTCTTCTTGCGAGATGGCCAGCCCAACTCCTTTTCGATTCTATCTGTCCTTCACTAAAGTGTTTTCCTAATTTCTTATTCTGGTCCCCTTCTTGCAACTCCTAGCATAACTTCTCCGATCCATCGCTCTTTTCCCTGTGGGAACGAACTGGCGAAAAGCTGGCAGATAATCATGCAATAGTTCAATAATAATTTTTAGCATATTCGCTGGCGAAGTTCGCCGGCGAGAATTCGCGAATTCGGGCTCTGTATGCCACCTTTTACTCTTGACTTTCTCTCTTATTTTCTTTAGTAATCCGCCTCTATAGCCGAGGCTCTATTTTCTCCCTCACCTCTACACCATCACCCACATATGGCTAATCTATCTAAGAAATAAGTGCAGACCATCATTCTTTGATAATGATAAGAATGTAGAGAATCCGTTTATATCAATTTTCATAACATCTCTTGACATTCAATAATTTACAACAATGACAAATATTTGAATAATATAATAGTATTCACTGCGACATTTATGGAAGATAAATACTTTTTCAGTTTAAGCCTTCGTGAATTAAAAAAGATCCCTTTTTATCAGATCAGACTGAGTATACAATATATTTTCATGTAAAGGTAATGTACGAACATTACTACCAGTGGCGTCGCGTGCTCCCAGACCACAGGCCTTCGCTTTGCATTGGAATACTATTTCCATACCAGACTTTTTTTATGTTATAACAATAATTTTCATAAAAGATGAATTTTTAATAATAATTTCCCGAACATTTCTTAATGCCAAGTGAATGTGCACATGAGAAGTTGATTGCTCATGTCGCCTAACCGCCTTATACTCAAAGAGCTGAGGTTACTATATCCCCTCCCTGTCCAGACCACATTTTCTCGAGAAAAAAGTCCGAGGAAGGGAAACAGCTTCCTGCGTTTCTCACGGCTGGTCAGCCACTCATGTGTTTGAAATTCTGACGCATTAAAATGTCTTGTATATCTTATTTCTTTCTCTGAGTACTTTCAATTTTTAAATCAGGTGTTGGCCTACCTTGCTTGACGACTGTCATCTTTTCAGTATATTCCCTTCGGACGAAAGGCGTGATTATGAGCTCATCTACAGTACTAAACATAGCGTCACATCAATCACGCAAAAACAAATCATGGAATTCTACCGAATCTGGGTGTTCGAGTCAGATGCATTACTCTACACTCATTGGCAAACGCTCATCATCTGATCACAGTCTTATCTGAACGTCAGTCAGCTGCTATTGTTGACGTAGTGGCCTCTCTGACGAGAGACGAAGGTCAGGAACAATTGGGTTGCGCTTTCCTTTCCATATTTAGGTACCGAGCCTCGATCAAGGATAACGGAGAATTTCATTGTAAAAATTGGAGAAGGCAAAGCTTTATGTCTGTCGGGAAAGCCAATAGGCCTATTGGTGCGGGCGCGTGCGCTTGCTTGCCTCACACGCACACAACTCTCTCTCGCTGGCTGAACACACGACTAGCATATGTGTGTCTAATCGTTACAAGAAAACAGCTGTGATTCGTGCACGCGCAGCAAAACTGTTCACTCTAAGGTTGAGCGTCTGATTTTGAGACGCACAGCTACCACGAGAAGCTATCGAATTTAACCCTCACGGCGCACGTGTAGCATTTGTTACACTTTTATCTTTGTCTTGTCATTATTTTTCTTACAGTGCTTCCTTGCTGTTATGCATCGGTGATTATAAATGTTCATTGGCTATCATTTTGCACCGTTATTATGGTGGCGTACTATATTTAAATACACAGATTTAATCACCACCTTTATTTGGCGCACCATGTAACGTTTGTTACATTATTGTTCAATGACTTTCGTATAAGATCAGCAATCTTGATTCAATCTAATTATTTAGTTTGACTGACGCAGCAATCTTTAGGAATAACAAAAACGTTTCAACAACGTTCCTCAAATCATCCAATGAGTAGATCGACAATTGTCGATTAACTCATGGACCAATAAGAGAAGTTCTGTTGTTTGGTTCTCAAGTATTCGCATTTCATTCATTCATTCAGCACGCAAGTTATGTCAGGTCGTCGAGTCGCCGCGCAGAGAGCAATTGCTGCTTTGTTTGAGAATGAGACGAGTGATGATGAAGCATCGGACAACGCCTCTGAGACTGAGGATAATGTTTTAGACGAATTGTACAGTGAAGTCGATTCAACAGACACTTTTCATTTTTATAAATGTTGGCAAATTATTACTTAGGATGCGCCGAAGGCCTCGCAGGTACGGAGAAGACGCCACTGATTACTACTTACCACTGATTATAGTTGCTACAATATCCACGATTTCGCCGGTTGGCGAAAAATCAGCTCGCATTAGTAAACAAATATCTACCAACTTTTTCGCCAGCTGTCGTTTTTTAATTTTACACATGTTTTTGGATAGATTATGACCATTTTCACATGCAGAGATAGTTTTTACACGAAAATGAACCTTTAAAAAAATTGTCCACAAAATCGCTACCTCGCCAGATAATCTGTTGATATTAGCAAGATGCGTTCCCACAGGGTTGTGTACGTCACCTTTCTTTTTGACCCTCAGGGGCCATGTGGGAGAACCAATCGTCATTACCGGCAGACCCATCAATCGGGCTTGCAGTGTTTCATTTGGATTTCCTTCAATGTTAAGTAGTTCTTGAGTTTTGTATCTATATTTCAATCTCTTTTAGGGTGGTCTTGGAACTAGCTGGCCTACGTATATGTATGATATAGACCTAATCAATACTGTTTTCGTTCATTTCTATATAATAATTTGGCCATCATTTGTTTTCTCTGAGTTCAACTGAAGACCTACGACTTTACCTCTCTGGTCATTACTTGAAGTTCAGGCCTACACTCAGCAAAAGAGAAAACAGGACAATCTTCCAGCAATCTTGACTTTCAGCGGTAGCACTTGATTGTTCAATTGCGATCTGTGCCGTGAATGACAGCTGACTAATATATTAGCATCAAGACAGGCGCGTTTATATCAGCTCGTTTGTCATTGATAGATAAATTTGCAGGCATTGTTGCAAATCAAACATTAATGAAAGAAAGATGAGACATATGACAACTTCTGAGCGATGGCAAGCCATCGGAATGCTTAAGTCAGGTCGGTCCTTACCGCTATGTGGCGAGGTTCTTTAAGAGGTCTCCGAATATACGCAACCTGTGGCGTAAAACAGCAGCGACAGGCACTGTAGCGCATGCTGGAAAATTAGTGAAGCGTCGACAAACGACTATGAGGGCGGACAGAAGGTTGGTGAGGTTGGTCAGGGGGAATCCAACACTTCCGGCTACCCTGCTGCGTATTCAATGGGGAGAAAGGAGTAAATGGGGCAGCAAATTATCCGCACAAACCATAAGAAATCGTCTGAAGGAGAATGGATTGCGCTGTCGGCGAATGCGTAGAAAACCCCGACTCAGTCCTGCTCATGTGGCTAATCGTGAACGGTGGGCCATGCAGCGGATTCATTGGAGGGTAGCAATGGCAGCGAGTCATCTTTACAGATGAGAGCCGATTCAGACTTTTTAGAGCCGATGGACGCATGCGCGTGTGGCGAGGTATCCACGACAAGAGCTTCTCAACCAGCATGTCCAAATCTCCGAAATTCAAGGGCCTTCTCTGCATGTTTGGGCAGGGATTTCCCTCCGTGGCAAGACGAAGTTAGTGTTCCTGAGAAACAATGTGACAGCATCAACATATGAAGCGGTTCTTGAAGAACAAGTAATTCCATTCATGAACAGAGGATACGGTGGAACTGCCAATTGCATTCTACAAGATGATAATGCCCCGGCCCACAGAGCAGCTTCAGTGCAACTTCGGAAGGATCAACTGCAAGTTCATACTCTCAAGTGGCCATCCCGCTCTCCAGATATGAATCCTATAGAACATGTCTGGAGTTACTTGAAGAGACAGATACAGAACAATGCTCATCCTCCACGGAGCATGCAGCAGTTACAACAATCAATGGTGGACTGCTGGAATAATACGCCTCAGACGTTTATTCGACAATTGATTTGTGGTATGTCGCGAAGAGTGAGCAGCCTCTTGCAAGCCCGTGGGGGCTATACAAAGTATTGATTTTTCCAAATAAATGTAACTTGGTTGAGAACTTTGCTTTCATTTTTTTATTTTAGACTACATGTACAAAATCCTGTAAGTTGTAACATTTGATTAAGATAGAGACTAGAACCTGAACTTTGCTTTCATTTTTTTATTTTAGACTACATGTACAAAATCCTGTAAATTGTAACATTTGATTAAGATAGAGACTAGAACCACAATACCGGTAAGCAATTAACGCGAATTCATTGTCTCTGACACGACAATGAGCTGTCGTCATTTACCTCGACATGGTCTAGCTGACTGATGCCACGCTCACGTGATTATGCAATCAATCAAACATGCTGCTAAGACAGAGAGAGAATGAAAACCGAGGTGTCCTGTAATTTCTCTTTTGCTGAGTGTATATGCGTTTGTGCTAAAAAAGCAAGATTGTCAGCAAATCGCAGCGCCTGTAGGTGCTGTATCATCGTTTGCATTAACTATGGACTGCCAATAGGAAGACACAATAAGCTGTTATTCGCTTGTCAAATTGCACTATGTTTGTAGACTTCGGTATATGCAAAGCTTAGATCTTCAACAAATTGCATATGCTTATTTCATCAAACCTCTGCATTGGTCAAACAACACGAGTATGTAATTAATTCTTCGTTGAAAGATGCATGTTCGAGCCCAGCCATTTCAGAATACTTTTTACATTCAAGACGAAATAATGCTATTATAATTTCAAAATCTTATCTGATGACGGATTAATGAATGATTGAAGCAGATACTTTCACTGCCAACGTATATCTGAACCTGAAGCCGCAAAATGCTAGCTGAAACCTTACCCACAACGTTCAGTATAAGCTTAAACAATCCCCAGTTTCAGACTAGTTTTCAACAATTAAAAACGAACAATTGAACATGAGAAAAGCTTTATGTCATGAATCTACATAGGCAACGTTATTGGTGCCCTGATTCAACTTTGGTATGAACTTATATTGCAACAAAGTTAGGTGAGATGTTTGTGATTTTTTTGTAATGTGTGTGCATGAAGTAAAATAGCCAATCAGAGATGTTGATAATTTACTATTTCCTTTGATAATGTTGGCACAACTTTATTTTTTGCTTTTCTTGATTGTGTTTAAGCACGTGTAAATGCCCAAATACGCTTTGACAGTTATGAAAATATGGGTGTCTTCCTTTCTATATAAAGCACTTGCGTGCAATTTTTAGTCTGCACACACCGCGAAGAAAATCAAGCAAACCTTATACATTTACAAAGTTCTTCATTCTCCCCACAGATTGCGATTGGATATGAAGTTACATCCATTATCATCATAAAAATGAAAACGTGAATAATTCGTGAGAACGGTAAACACAAGCGGTTACACGAGTCAACCAATGGCGGAGCTTCATTTGAAGGAAGTTTATTCAAAAATGATTCTGTCAATTCGTGAAGTCTGAAACGTTTCAAAAAAATATGTTCACGAATCATCGCACACACGTAGACTCCACACTCAAAACCAGCAACATAAAATTCCGACAACAAATCTCAGCAAGGATCGCAAATCAAAAACAAGCAAAGATCTTCACGTCATCACACATTAGTGTCACACAGATTCTGAAAATGCATATTCATGACTAAATCGGCCACAGATTGCCAGTTAGCAAATGACGTCAGTAATTCAATTTTCAATATCGGTTCTCAATTCTCATCAACATCACTCGAACATCAGCAGTCGAGTTCAAACACCGGAAATGCTTTCAATGGTCATATGAGCCAATAATCAATATTTCTTCTTTACTGCTTTAAAAAAAGGCGAGCGGAAATTTGGGCACAAATAAAGCTTCCACATTCGCACAGAATTTTTCCAAAGGAAGTGTGCCTTCAATACAGCAAAGAAAGGGATGTTTTATGGGTTATGTGCGCCGACAAATGTTTCAATCGTCCACACTGGACGGTACTGTCACAATACTGAACCGGCCTATAGTGGTTTCCGAGACAGACTGCCCTTCAGTAACACCATTGGCCAACGAAGACGGGGGGCAAGTGGAGGCAGACGAGGAGTCGACGATGCCATTGGCAACACTAGTGGCAGGGGCGGTGATGGCATGTGAAGAAGTTGAGGAAGGAACGGAGGCTATGGTCGCAGTAGGGGGAAGGTAGTTATCACTTGCAACGTCACTAGATGCTGTTGTTGGTGGCAACTTCCTTGGTGAATTGGTGATTGGCTCTTGAGGATGAACTGCTGGCTGCGATACGACTGGCCACTGTTGCTGAGGGAAGTTACTCTGATTCACCAAGGGAGGATTATATGTTTGAGGGATGCGGGCCAGTGGTGGCGCTGTTCCATCCGACATAGCTGATGGGCGCAAAAATGCAGCTTGCTGTTGCATGAGTTGTTGAAACAGCTGCTGTTGTTGTTGCTGCTGCTGAGGATTGTTATACTGTTGATGCATTTGTTGATAAAAGAGCGTAAGCTGCTGTTGTTGATATTGATAAAACTGCTGGATTTGTTGCTGTTGCAACTGTTGCTGGATTTGCTGGGTAATGAAAGACGACTGTTGCAACGATTGTGATTGGATGGCCTGATTCGAAGCATCAGCAGTTGGCGGCTTGGGTTGAGAAGGTTGAGGTCTTGATGACTGTTTTGTCTGTTGAATTTGTTGAGCCTGTTGAAATGTCTGCGATGGCTGGTGCCTGTCTGACGACTGTGACTGAGGTTGCTGTTGCTTTTGATAATTTTGACTAGACTGTTGCGCTTGCTGTGATTGAGGAATCTGGTAATTCTGCAGTGGCTGTTGAGATTGTGTTTGTTGTTGAATTTGATAGCTTTTAGGTTGCTGTTGTTGTTGTTGTTGTTGTTGTTGTGAATGTGGCGGTTGGGATGGTTGTTGCATCTGATAGGGCTGTGTTGATTGTGGTTGTTGATATTGGATTTGATAATTTTGCGTCAGCATGTGTGGATAACTAGGCATTGGATGAGGTTGGTGTTGAACATTATAATTGATTCCTTGCTGAGGCTTGGCAGTTTGCTGACTCGTATTGACTGGCTGATGCGAACCTTGGGAAATACTTTGAGAACGTTCTTTCGTCTGACCATCCACAATATCACCTGAGCCTCGGGCTTGACTTCCCATCTTCTCTTTGCTATTTTTTCGCTTCGGAGGATGATGGCTTCCCTTGTCAGGAGCTTGCCTGGAATGTCGTTCGCTCGAGGTGGCTCCCATATTCTGATTATTCAGCTGATCAGGATGTGAACTACCCCCTTGCACAGGCGCAGAGGAATCTGGCAAAGAGGTCTGCTCAGTAGATATTCCTAAATCTGACGTCGCATCCATTGCAGCTGTCGTTTCACTTCGGAGGACCTGTAGCATAGTCAGAAAGAAGTCCAGATTATCAAGTTTGGGGTTTGCGGGTAAATCAACGATGCGCATCGGAGGTTGGGTTGGGGGTTCCGCACTGGTTTGGGCAGCAGGGAGAACAAGTGAAGGTCGCTGGATGAGGGACTGACAATTACCGCCGTCGGAAACATGGACGACTACTCCAGTTCCAGGTGCGGGTTGGGGGAGTGCGAATACACCTCGACCAGGTAGCAGCACGGATGGGCCTTCGATATTGAATGCTTGTCCACCTCGCAAGTACACCAGTCGATCACTGTCATCACCTGGTAAACGTAACAGTTCAATATTGCCTTCCGGACCTTGATGCAACACAGCCGGCCGATCGATTGTATACATACGTTCATTGGGCATGATCAGCACCGGCTCACGTACGCTACGAGATGACCACACACGTGGCATTCCCGTTTCCTTTGGATACGACACTACAAACTTGTCTCCAAGCCCACCTTTAACAACGTCGTAACCTTCACCAGGCTGAGAAGGTTTACGAGGTACTGCAGCGAAGAAGCAGTCAGTTGGGACAGTCAGAACTCGCCGTTCTTTGCCCACGCCTCCAGCCTCTGGTACAACTACCATTGGTTGAAGACTTCGCAGACCCGATAACACCTCTTTCATCGTTGTCAGGTCTGACAATGACAGTGGCGCAAGCATTGACGATATCTCCTTTTGTAATGCTTCATGGTTGGCCGCAAGCTCTGAATTGGGCCCGCCACTTGCGATTTCTTCTTCTGTTACATTAGGTGAAAACCCTTGGGTTTTCGAAGACGGAGTTTCTGTCACAGCACCCAAACCCGAATCCTCCCGCACCGTTTGTTTCGGAAGATTGGAGATGTCGGAGACAACTGAGGGCACCGATGATGGCGGTTGGGATCCCAATTGTGGTTCTGGGCCGGTGAATTCAACTTCAAACGGCAGCTTCATTTCAGGATCCAATTTGAACATGCCCGCAATATTTGTCACTTCTTCTTGTACACAGCGTGCCATATCAGGACCGTAAAAATGCTCTCCAAACTTCATAAACCGATCCTGTGGAGAAAGAGGAAGACTGTCAAATCAATAATTTGAATAGAGTCAGATATACATTAAATCCTATAGAGATATTTCGGTTATAATATTGAATCCTATTAGTACATTCATCGTTCCACTTTAGTCACCGGGTAGATCTGTGCAACCACAGAATTAGATTCATCTACGCGCGCTTCGGCAAACCGAAGCAGATAAACAAAATATTTAATTCTGTGTGTGCAACAATTCATTCAGTAGTAGGGCAGGGGACGTTGCCAACTGTTCTGATGCCGGCTGGCATTGCCAACATTTAGTCAATTTTGTTAACTCATCCTTACCCCCATCCAGGCTAAGGAGACGCGCGAGCAAATTATGTGTGAGCCACAGTCAGCCTTCATATACTGGCAACTATCGCCAGGTTAACAACACCCTATATAGTCAATGCGGCAATGTATCTCCCATGTGGGAAAACTGGAATCATAAACTCTCCTTCTCAACTCCATACCGAAGTGGTTCCCTCACTAACCATGCACTATCCGGCCACCACGTCAATGGATTCAATGCTTGCATCCTTTACGTAATAAATGAATCAAGCTGTATAAAGTTCATTCATATTCGCAGTATGCATTTAAAACCATTAGGGTTTACCGCCGCACGAGCAAAAATTAAGACGCGTAATTGTTACTTAAGATCTTTATTCGATCATACTCCTGATTGTGGCGATTGCAATGTATGCGTCTTGTGCAGATTTAAAATGCCAAAGCTTTAGTGCACAGCATAATCTTTACAATAATTTTTACAGCATAATCTATCAAGAATGGGAAGCTGACTTGTGTGAATTACTCATGAAATATAATAGATTCAATTGCATTTCATTTCATTTAGATAATTACCGGCATTAAATATTAGGGTTGGAACCGACCGGCCGACCGGTTTTAGTCACGACGGCCGCCGGCCCGGCGCAAATTTTGAAAACCGGCCGGCCGGCAGGCCAGTTTTAGTAATACCGTCCGGTGCTTTTTCAGGCCTTTTTGTCAACTGCCGACATCACCAACTGCATCACTGCTACAGCATTGTATGAGCCTGCAAATATATAAAATAATGTCTGATGCATATCTACCCATATATATACATGTACAGGGTGCCCATTAAAAAAGGCAACAATTTAAAAAAACACACTAAATTCAAAATTTATCAAATTTCTATTGACTATCAACGCATGATAATAGCTACCCTAGGTATTCAAAGTGACCACCGCCGACATCGAAGCATTTTTTAAGTCTTCCAATCCAAGAGTTTGCAGCTCTTTTTACCGTATCCATAGGGATGGCATCCCGAGAAGCAACACGACAGGTTTTCAAATCAAATGTTCTGAATTTCAGTTCGGTTTCTTTGCACTTCTGATAGGAGTAAAGACCAGATGCAGTAGTCCATCACATTCAAATCAGGACTTTTCGCTGGCCAAAGATCAGGGGAAATGAATTCAAGGCAATTTTCATCTAACCATTGAATTGTTCTGCGTGCTGTATGAGCCTTCGCCCCATCCTGCTGCCAGCACCATGAATCACCATTCATCACATGATTAATGTCGTCAAACATTTGAGGCAACATCTCTTGCGTGTAAGTCTCTTGATTCACGGTTTTCTTTTTTCTCCGATATGCAGGTAAATGCTCTTGTCCTTCTGCATAACCTTCGACGAAACGCAGTTCTGTCTTCCCGCACCGTAACACATAATCGTTTGTTGCTGCTTGTCTGACTCCACAACGAGATCTTCAGGAGGAATGTTTGTTTTGCAGGTGACAGATCGGTGTATTCTTTCATTTTGATTGTTTACAGCAGGATGCAAAGAAAAACTGGCTTCATCTGAGAACCAAACACTATGCCACTGGCCTTCGAAGCGATTTGTCAACAACATCGACTTCTGCTTTCTGGCACTTCTGTTCGTCTCGGTTAACCCTTGACACTGAATACGCTTATAGCATTTCAAAGGAGATTCATCGAGTACGTTAAAAACTGTACTTTTCGAAATGTTCAGTTCATTGGCAATTTGTCGCTGACTGAAATGTCTTCTGCTTTTATCTGGTGGAGTAACTGCTAAAGTAACAATGGCTTCTCTCGTTGGTGAGGCTATGCATCAGCGTCGCCCACTTCCTTCTTTTCGACATTCTGCTACAGGAGATCCATATCTTTTAAGGTTAGAAACGACGCGGTCCATTTGTCTTTTTGTGATGTTACTGAAGAACTTAGGAAGCACTTCAGAGCATTTTCTTCTTTAAACAACACTATTACTTTGCGCTGGAAGTCTGTTAGCTGTTGCATTATTGCGAATTCGACTAACAATGATTTCTAGAACTTCAGTTCGCTGCTATAAATTTCAATACTTATCAGTTCTCTGTTTATTGTGTCGTCATAGGCCTAATGGTTTGATGGATATCTATAGTGACAAATTACTGAAAAATTTGAATGCACGAGAAATGCGTCGTTACTTGGTTGGATATCTATGATAGTAGCAATTCAATCACGCTTTGACATAGAAGTAGATAATAGTACACTAGAATGGAAGTTTGATATCTTGCCTATGTACAATGATGGCACATGAAAAAATCTATGGTCTGTAGATCAGATTCGATCTAAAACATTATGTCATAGTCAAACTATTTGCCAAGTTGGTTGTGGAAGTTGTTGACAGCAAATTGCAGGATTTTCTTTAAGAGAATTTTAAGTGAGATGGTGGTATTGTTTCATATGAATTGGCCTACTATTCCATGGACTAATATACTGTGTCTACTTGTAGCAGTGATTAACAACTATTCTGGAATAATTCAACACTGGAATACGAATTGAAATTAGGTTCACAGAGTCATAATCGAAAGTAGTCGGTGCACTGATTGTAAGAATATCTTAAGAATTCAAAGATAAAAATTCTAATTATTGGATAATTTTTCCTTCTAACGGTCAAGAAACCTAGCGCTCTTCTGGAATGAGCACATCAAAAGCTTCTTTAGCGACAGTCATTTATCAGATAAATGAAATGTCGTTGGAACTTTTCAATTAATCACTAAATTATTTATATGACATAGTGTGATGATATTTTGAAAGCTCATATTCGAAAGCATGCAAAGGTTTTGAAAATTGTTCAAATATAGTGAACAGGGGAACCCTTCAAAGTAAAATGAATACTCTGAGATTTCTTGGCCTCTGATTTCAAGCTGGACCAATGCATGCTCTGTAAATCGACATTACAAGTTGCACATGTGTCTGATTATACTCGTGATTGATTATAGGATCGATATTTCAAAATGATGAACGTTCAGAACGTTTTAGAGGATTTCCTTCTTTGTCATCCTGTCGCTGCACGATTTTGTAAATTCACTATTGCTTTTATGTACATGATCTTTGGACAAGGGACAACAATCCAGATCACAAATTGACTTGATAATTGAAAATGCCAACCAGAAAACAAGAAAGCCAGTCCGCAAAATTTGCTTTTTGCCCCAACTAAGTTCCCCGGAGTGTGCCATAATTTCCATGCAATTTCCATTCTAGGACTTTCTATGGTATTGTTAATTTCTATGCGCTTTGAATACACGAGAAGTGCGTTGAGACCATAGTTTTACATTTGGTAAGTCCGAGATTGTACACAATAAGTGATTCTGAATGAATCAAGGACACTAGGAAGTTATGTTGATAAGTAAAAGCAAATTGTTGCCTTTTTAATGGGCACCCTGTATATATAGACCTATACTTGAATGTGTTGCCATTACCTACTAACTGAACATTTGAAAGTGGATTGTTGATTAAAGCTTTGATTACTCGTAAATCTATGACCCAAAACTAGTGAAGTGTACTACATACACATTCTACTTGTCGATAATTTTCATATCAAGCATTTACACAGAAACGACAATTATAGGCCTATTTTTGGAAAAGTTAGGGACAGGCCCACATTGTAGAGACACCGAATTATTGGTAGTTCACAACTATCTAGCTATTCAGAATATTGCGGGCTTAATAACATATATTACGTGCTTATATTCAGAGCTTATATGTACTTAACAAGTACAGTATGTATTTGCACTTCAATGCATTGTATGATTTTTGGAAGTCATGAGAAAAGTAAAACTGCTTCTTGTTTTTTGTATCCTTTTTTTCCTGTGATAGCCTAAATTATTATGCTAGTCCTTTATCAAGTCTCACATATCGGAGTTACATTCATCTCATCAAAAATGTCATGCGGTTACTTTGGAACGTACACGTAGTAATACTCATCTACACGCTCATGATCTTCAATGACCATGAAAGCATCAGAATTTTAAATAGGCCGGCCTCCGACCAGCCAGTTTTAGATACGCCGGCCTTCGACCAGCCAGTTTTAGATACGCCGGCCGGTTCCAACCCTGCTAAATATACAAAAATAGCACTAATAAGCTTATACAAAAATTAACAAAAAGTTTCGTCGTAAATTTCTTTGAGAAAATCACTGGCAGCTGTTCCCCTGGCACACAGCTAAGTATTGCAACGCTTTATCTAAACTGCTTGTTAAATGAATAATCAACATGGCTGACTTCAGTGCAATTGCAATTACTTCTCGAACACATGGCTAAAATGTAATTGACTACAATCGTATAAGCTGCTCATCAGAAAGTGCAATTGATTACAGTTACATGTACTAATTGTAATTGCGATTGCCACTACAATAAAAGTCTGATGGGAAGTACGTGCGCCAAGTTAGAAATGCAAACGGATGAAAGACCAAGATTTAACGGATTTATGCACATATTGGTGTTCAAAGCAGTGACTAAAGAAGCATTGATCCTTCTACATTTACTGTGCCCCAACCAGAAATGGTGCTCGCCGCCGGCCTTACCGGCCCGGACTTTTATTATTTTTACCGGCTGACTTCTTATTTTAAGCAATGATGAAATTTATCACCAAGCATGTTTTTTACTTTCAAAAACAATAGGCTTATTAATATGTCATCAAATAGTTAATCGGCTAACAGTCAATCATGTATTCTTGAAAGATTTTAATTGACCGTCGATTAGGAATGGGATGTACTTTGTTGAGTAATACATGCGTGCATATCGCGGTTGACCGGTCAAACACATTCATCCAGGTATTGAATATCTAGACATTATTTTTCTACGCATGTGATATAAGCTAGCAAAATTCACTTGATTAGCTACTTAGAGCGATGTTTATTGATTTATTTTTCAGGCTCCTGGAATAGTCGCTAACGGAGCAGAGAACAAAATCTTCACCGCTAGAAGAAGCTCCAGGTGGCTCTATAAATTAGCGACCCCTACATCTGGAAGCTGTGGTCTATACAGAAACCACATTGGTTTGGTGGCCTTCTTGTTATGTTCTACTGTAAGTTTTTCGAACTCATCACTTAGCTTAGCCATTGACTTTTATTGGACAAAAAGAAAACTCTGATACAATTGTTTTGTCACTGGCCGCGTTGGTGGAATTTTGTTGACATGATTTCAGACCGATATCCTTCCTCAACTTGTTGTGGATGCAGGCGCATAAGTAACCAACAGTGCTAACTTGTGCGATTCTTACTGAAGACTTTTTACTGCTTAAAAAGCTTTGCAATTGTAAAATATCTTACAATTTATGACGTTGATAGCGTGAAGATAAACGATCATTTAGATGACTTTTTAGCACGACACTTAACTTTAATTCCACATCATTAGAGGCTGCATAATTTGCCTTATTACGAGCTAGTTACGAAATTGCATGTAAGCACGTTAAGAAACACAGAAAGCAAAAACGATTTTTTGCAGACCTCTATTGATGGATAGTTGTAGTTTATAGTTGTATGTACGAATTATAGTCTACCCAGTTCTGAACCCGACTTCGATGTGAATAACTACAATTTGTTTTTATAAGATGCAACGCTACTTATTTGCAAAACTTCATCATTGTAATACTTCACTATAAGCGGCATAATACCATCGCCTGACAGATATTATTGACAGTCATACGGAAACGAAAATTTATGAAGTCATGAATATTTCATCCAGATGTTGTGCAACCATGTATATTTACTAGTTTAGATCAATCAAGATTCGAGGAAATTTAATGGAAATAGTGGGCTTTATAACATTCATATTAAGAGCAGCTGAAATCAAGAAATTATGCTCATTGACCTTAGTGGCAAACTATCACAAAACGGCGTTTCAGGGCTATTTAGAGTCTAATTGGCCATCTCGCTAAAATCTAAGGGCGATTACCTGGATGACCGGGGTTACCGGGCTCGGCCGCCAACTTGAATAAGGTACTTAGAAAAGTAAGAATGCAGGATTACATTGGTAGTGCAGGCCTATACACTATGAAAATATTTAACTGTTAAAAAGATTATTGCTGCTATATAATCTGCAACCACAATGCGTGTTTAAGTATAAGTGAATTTCGAGTGCAGTGGACACTCCGGTTTACCACTCATAGGCAAAAAATGGAAGACGGCGTAAAACTATAAGTAACACATAACAATAATCGGTAAAAAACAATCCACTTGGCAACTCATTTTCAAACTAGTAATTTCATTACATTAAGAAAATATTTCTGCTGTTCATCCTTACTCCTTTTCGAAAAATCAGTAGAATAGAATAGAATGACTTTATTGCTTTTTTATTGCCAAGCACTACTTTGCTCCAACTCCGTTAATCCTTCTAATCCTATCAGAGATATTCACATTGACTGAAAGAAGTCTCCCAGCTGTTCGATTATTCCTTATTGATTTTTGTGAAAGTAACCACGTTGCGGACAGGCAAGTTTCCCCAACTTCACTCTTTAGACGAATAATTGACGAACTGCTGCGTACTTATGTTGAAGAATAAATAGTCACTATCACTGCTACTACGGATCTAGTTGGAAATCGTATTTCGATTCTAAAAGATTTCGCCTCTTAATCCGATCAAAGCATGTCGGTTTCGGGTCAAGTCATTGTTCATTTCTACTTCAATAATTAAATCCATGTCATTGAAAGCAATGCATGGTCAATAATAGCACGCATTGATGATGTTAAGAAAACCCATTTCACTGTTCTAATTCACTATAATCGCAAGCCATCTCTGATCACTGATACAATACTGGACGCTTTCAAAAACTCAATGTCTGTTACTTCTACTGAATGAAAAGCCGGATTCTATAAGAAATCATAACTTGCTCTAAGCAGATTGACGTTGCTCAGCTAATGATTTTTGACTTGATAAAACATGTCTCCGGCAAATATCTACGGCAAAAAAAAAACTCAAAATAAATCAATTCAACATTGAAGATTTTTCAGTCATCCACTGGTCTTTCATTGACTGAGGAGCTCAGCATCTATATATATAGTTGTACATCATGAAAGCATCAATTATAAAGGAAAACGTAATTTTATTCACGAATCTACATTTACATCCTTTCCACCAAGCATCTAACATCAGTTACAGGACCCGCGACACACCAGCGCTCGCGATTATTATTGATTTTCAAAAAATGAGTGAGAGACCAAATTACCAGTTAATTATTAGATGCATTGTTTACACACTACAGATGTCGAACATCATCTGCTCCACCAGACAGAAATCAATGCTTCAGCTTTTGTAATGCCTATCCAAACCTTTGGCTCCTAACACAAACAGGGCTGCCACTTATGACAAACAAAAACCGGGAAGTTAAATCGGAATGGGACACCGCCACGATCTTAAAGTGCCACTGCACAATCTCAAGGGGGACCCCTCACGCTCTTGAAAGGCCCTGCACAATCTCAAGAGGGCACCTTCGCAATCTCAAAATGGCCCTTCAGAATCACAAGAGGACCCCTCACAATCTAAAAAAAGGCCCCCCCCCTCTCACGATCTTAAAGGGGCCCCTTCTCAATCTCAAAGAAGTCCCTCGCAATTTTAAAGGGCCCTCTTCAAAATCTAAAATAATTCAAAATCCTAATTCTTTTCCTTGGCAAAACATTATTTCACTACTTAGTTATGTTTGAAAAAATAATCGAAAATCCGATTTAAACCGGAAAAGTGGCAGTCCTGCACAAAGCAGATGAGTGACTCATGGGACCAATTTCTTAAGTAAAATGCACATTATCAAGCAATAGAGTATCATACAATTACTTCACTCCAGGAGTCAGCAAGCAGCGCATCTTCCATTTTATAGTTAAATTAGAGGTTCTAGCTGATGTTTACTTTCATTCAGCAATAAGAAGAAAATATGTTATAATCAAATCTTTATGAAAACCGAAACAGACTGTTTGCAGTCATCACACCACCAACATCAAAGTAAGTACTTGAACGGGATCGGAGTGTTCATTTTGCTAGGCGGGCTTTTAGCGGATTTAGAAAGATTAACTATCCAAGGCACGAGCCGAAACTTATACGGCGGCAAGCCGTAAAATTAACCACCAGAGCAACTAGTAAAATTCCTATATGAAGAATTTATTGTCTCAATTTTATCAACTGAAAAAATCAATGAATATTATGAAGTAAGAATATTGTCAGGAAGACAGGGTAGCCTATCTGCACTTAATCGCAATGAGTGGAGATCAATAAGTAGAATAGACTCACATGAATAATATCGACGACTTGCTTTCCAATATCTTTCAAAGAGCTGTTGATAGGAAGAGCAAATGTACACTTGTGCATCAACTGTCCGACCTTGTTTTCAGGTCGATCTGGTAGATGCACTTGGATATGCATTCTTGTAACACCATGGTCGACGTCTGTATGAGTGAGGCACACTTTGCAATTTTCTCGCTTCTTTGATGAAGCTGATTGGCCGGAGCCTCCAACTCTCTTCTTCTTCGTCCCCTGCAATACATAAAATCAAAGATAGATAATCTTAATTAAAGACATCGTATTTCGCGGATAACTTTTTATGATAGGCATCGCCATAAATTTTCAATACATAAAATCCAAATACCAATCATAACATAAATAAGCTGCTGATAAACATTTTGCATGTCAGTTGATATTTCTTCAAACAATTTAATTGCAATTTTACAAGGACTCGCGAGGCAGGCTAGTAAACAGAACTATATTGTCGCCATCTGCACCCATGTATCATTATCAAAATGTTCATATCACTTCATAGAACTAACAACTAAGAGACTTCTTTCCCTGAAGCACATGTTAAATGTTAGAAAATTAATGCTCTGCTATTTTGTATAAATACTACTTCAACTATTAAATCTTTCTTCATGTCAACATCTTGCACATTTTTCATCACTAATGAATTACATAAGTGTGTGATAACTAGGTCATCTCAATCCAAAGTTTTGTCGAAATCTAGCGGTAAGGCTACAGTGGCATTAAATGAGTTGACAACACTAATGATAGAACACTTCCATCATCTACAGGAATTACAACCCAACACACACTTTCAAATGATTGAAGAGATCTATGATAAATGATATTTTGACTCCTTCAGGGACAGAAATAAATATTGAATGTTTTGAACCGAAATTTTTAAAATTCCGAAAATCTGTATTACCCATCTAACTCTCATTTAACTTAAAATAACCTAAATAGTTCGACTAGAGTGATTCTTTCTTTGGATTAATCATTACTAAATTATCTGCACACATTGCATACTTTGAATTATTTCTTATGATACATAACAAAGACATGTTCTTATGCTATAACACCTTATTTTTTAACTGCTCCACGACAGTAATGGTCTTCAACTGTCACAACTTAAATTTCTCACGGACACAAAATTAAAAATAATAAAGAAAACATTGCCCATTGCATATTGGGTCATTATACAATTTTGAAAGTTAAAGTCTAAGATCTGAATTGAAAGATCAGAAGTAATTGCCTTTCCTGATGCTGAATAATAAATATAATGATACAATCACATCGTTGCTGAAGACTGAATCTGTGAAGAAGTTCAACAGATTAAAAGTCCTAAATCAATCTACCATTTCATAAAATTTTGCCCTACATTTTATTGTTTGAAAAAATACTATATCTGAACTTTCGAAGATGGATATGATTGAAGTAAAGCTAGTTGCATTGTTTAATGTGACACGTTTCAGGTACGGGTAAATAATGATGGAAAGCTACACCAGTTTCAGCCGAATCAAAAGGTTTTGGTGCACTGCGCTGATCCATACTACATTATCGCTTAAAAGTTATAAAGCCTCACACAACCGTGATACACTGCAAAGTCACACGGACGGACGAATTGTGTCCACCAATTTTCTGAAACTATTCTGTACTACACTGTTAATATTTTGCCTAGAAGTATTTCTCCACTAAAAACGGTGATATCACTGATCCCCTGGGAACGCTGCTGTAAACACAGGCACACAAAATCATCAGATTGTATTAAAACGAACTGGTGATGGTACGGGAAATGCCGAAAATTTCGGAAGATAATATAACTTTGCTTCAAATTCATTCCGGCTGATTGTGAAAGCTTCCACTTGCTTTTGAGCACAAAAAATGTCGATTAACGCGTGATTAATCTACATCTTCATAATCCTGTTTCTATTACTGAACTGTGAGAGATACGAGATATAAAACAGTTTCACGGTTGAAGGTATTTGTTTTTCACTTTAGTCCTTGTTTTAGTAGAAAATTAAGCGAAGTAGCTTCAATGATATGATGTATATTTCGCATCCTCCTCATAATATATTCAATGCCTTACAGAAAATTGATTTAAAACGTGAAGCATGTTTTACAAACTGCACCTTTAGGAAATATTGAGTTTACTTTTCATTGATCTAAATTTATAACAAGTGCAATAACCGTAGCTTATTGCTTCGGCGCTTGTAACAGTGTATTGTTTCCCAATATTTTCAAAGGACCGACGAAAGTCGAAATGCTAAATTATCCATAAATAATCTCGAAGATGCATGATTATCAGTGAAACCAGAATTTCTACTGTTATCTTGCATTAAAGTGTATTTCGAGCGTCACCAAGGGGCAATCTTCTAATACGAGTAAGTGCCCATGACATTAATAGTCTTCCACTTGATTGATACTTACATACTTCTTGATCATACATAGACATTCACTTTAGCATCTAACACGTAACAAAATTGGTGGACGTTCCCATCTAATGAATTTACTCAAGGAACAAGGTAGAACAATTGCACGTTGCTACATAATAGAGAAAAATGTTTAAATTATCAATTCACATGAATGAACATTCTTTATACTCGGAAGCACATAAGGCACGGAGCCTTTCTTTCATGAGGCCGAGTTGTTGTATATCCCAATCTGTTTAGCAAGAATGTAGAATGCACCTATTTTAAAAGTCGTATCTTTTACCCGAACAATGCTTTGAAACCAGGTCTCCCGGATGCAGAGCGAACACTCTACCACAGAGCAACAGCGCCGGTTATCAATTGCGGTTGACTCTCTAAAATTTGTCGTGAAATAAGCGAGCATTTCAGACTTAAGGGCAGAGCAGAAATAGCCTTTGATAAATTCACTACGTGTATCTTCTCGTTCATCTATTCTTGATTTAAGAGCAATGTTTAAGATTAATGTTTCTAGTCAGGGGTCAGACCCACACGATAATCGGGATTGGACAATCATCGTAAATTGGCATTCTCTGTCCTTCTCGGTTTTGGCTTATCTCATTAGACTATTGGAAGAGGCACATGACATCTCCTATAGAGAGAATAGTGGAATATTGCGCCGATATTTAACAACAGAAATACAAGCTTTGCGATAAATGCATATTTTAATATAAACTTTACCACTAGACATACAAACATGGTAGAGAAAATTATTATCTGATTATCCATTGATGAATACCGGATACTTGCATTTTCCACTCTCCGGGACCAATGTAACCCTACTTTGATTTCAACCTACCATCAGTTGAACATGAAAGAAATGCATGAATAGGAAGTTTTCAAATGAATACGAAATTTAGTATGGAATTGTATCACTGACTTCCTCTGCAACTTGCCTTGTAATTACTTAGTAAAAAAAGTTGTGTAACAAACTGTGTTATAAAAATTGCATTTCTATAACGACTGATGAAAATCATTAATTTTCTTCGATACACAGCTAAAAATATGATTTTGTCTTTGTTATCTCGAAATGAACGGCGATCAACTGGCCTACGCGAGCTAGCGTCATAAAGCAGTATTCATCTACACTACTTGATGCATGTATACGTTTATCAGCAAACTAAAAGGATTCTTTAACTAACAATATTCAGTTAAAGCACAAACGCATGCAATTGTTATAGAACAAATAGACACACTAACAATTCAAATTTCTAACATAGGAGAGCGTGCAGTAAAGTTATGAATTTTTTTAATATTAGAAAATGAGTTGAACTACGATCCATCATTATCTTTCAAGGCAAAATTACTTTTCCAATAATACAAAATGTACAATATGTGACCGCATGACTAAGTTTTCGAAACACGAGTTGCTCTGAACAGAAAATGAAGCTACTGTCGTCATCCATACTTTCGCTCAAACAAATTTTTGACTGTGTAAAGTGACTGCAAACACCAATATTGACACACATACAGTATATTAAATATATGTAATCTACACTACGTGTGGTTTACACTGTACAGTGAACAGATATTTCAACACATTCAATTCTCATTCATTGAAAAATATTACTTCTCACTATTGGATCAGAAACATACAATGTCCATAGAGGATAACAAACAGGATAACAAGACGTATCAGGCAATAATTCTGTCCAATACCCCTTATAATTCAAACAAATAGCTTTGGTAGGCCTGCAGCAGTTGATGTGACCGTAGTTCATCCGCTCAATCAAGAAAACGTAAATGGAGCGAACACTACGGTTCATGAGTTGCTGAGAGCTGCAGAGGCACGGAAGGTCGCTAAAAATGGCGAAAAATGTCGTGAACTATGATGGGTTTGCCTCCCGTTTGCAATGAGTGCATATGGAGGGTTCGGTGAGGAAGCTGACTTTTATAGAGCGCATCGCACAGAGACTCTGAACCCAGACAAATGCCAAGATTTCAGAATGCAGAGAGTCAATATATGGTCTGCTTTCAGTGACTCTCGTACGAAGGAACGCTCAAGCGATCCTGAAACGAAGACCTCCCATTGGCCGCTTTGAGCTAGAACACGCATATGTTTCGGATTAGCTTTTGTTACTGCTTTGTACACGTATTTTTATCTTCTGTTTCTCTCCAATAGGTTCAGGTCCATAGTTTTTATCCAACAAATAACTGCTAAAACTTTTGTATTCCTGTTTTAACTTTGATTTTTAATTGATAATAAAGAAAACTTAAATAGCTTTAAGAATCAATAATGATATGTCGTATGACATGCAGGCTGACGGAGGTTCCCTATGACCATAGGAACTGCACTCCTCCAAATCATCTAGCCTAATCCTTGGCGGCCACTTTCCGGGGAACTATGACGCATTTTGTAGTCAATACTTATCTCATAATAAGTTATCTCAATTGTGAAACCCATGTAAACACCAGTTGCAGAAGAAAGCCGTCAATTTATATGTAGTTCTTTTTTTTTTTTTTACGGATTTTACGTCACTTTTTACCCCTACTGGGGTCTTGGACGGTGCTGACTTAGTCAGACTTTGTTTGGAGCGTTGTGGTGCTTTGTAGTCCGGATGCCCTTCCTGCCGACTTCCAATGACACTTTCCGGGTTCGACCTCTGGACCATGAGATCGCTAGTCCAAGTACGCAACCACTGTGCCACGGACAACACGTATAGTTCCTATATACGTAATATACGTAACACACATAGTTCATACGTAGTATTTTATTTCCAATGTCAAACTATCCTACTCCATGCCAGTGCTAAATCAATGCTTATGGAGTGTTGGGCAGATTGAAATCTATCAAATATAATGTACAGATATATCAAAGCGCTGTTAACCAAGTCCAGGTTCATCTCTTGATGATGTCTTATCACGAAAGCGGATGAACTTGACAGCGCGAACAGGATTGTATGGCGTCATTGGGGTGCTACCACTGCTCTAGGGATAAGTATGGATAGGTGATGAAATGAATCACCATTCACTCATCGCAAGTCACCGCACACTACAGCCTAGATGAAATGAAATGACAGCGCATACCTAACTAGCAATCAGATAAATATTTCTATGACGACATTCAGACTGATAACATATATCCTACCATTTGATAGAGCTTAATTGTTTGTGGTAACTTCATTACTTCATTTAGGTTAGTAAGAGTATAAAAATCAAGACTTTTATTCAAGATGCATCATCATTCGAGTTAAAACCCACATGTTTCTATGAAGAGCGGCTTAAGCTCACTGTGCAGGAAAAAAATTGAATGATTATAGACAAGAATATGAGTAAATTGATAGAAAACTATGAAATAGAAAATGAGTATACTTATTGCAATCTGAGAGAAGGAGAAAAGAAAAGAAATGGATCTGTTTTCATATGGATTACTCATCGCAGTCCGTCCAACAAGCAGGATGTCAAGAGACGTCAAGTTATGAGAGGTTCAAATCCCAACTTGACCTATTTTTCAGGGAAAATTCGTCGAGACGAATACACAAATTGCATCTATAGAGCAAATAAATTGACAGTCCATGATTCAATCGACGGCAAGGGAGCTGATCAAATACAAAACATAATTTCTTATCTCCAGATCAGAAAGTCGACAGATTGAGGTTTCAACTGGAAAATAGCACTTCCAATACGCACGTGCATCTTGTGGCCATGTGATCTACCAGATTTTCCTCTAGGGTTACCCGTATCCCACAGATTTTGAAGTACTAAGCAAAATCTTGTACTCCATATCAAGGTGCCGGGAAGAACAGCTGTGGAATTAGTCATATTCACTGTAAACTGCGCACTAAGAAATTCAAATAACAATATGACTAATTGAGCGCTACCCATGTTCAACAAATTATTTTTTTCTTTTTGACTATCATCAGGTGTTCATCACATTGGCAATGATCATATTAGTAGATTGAGTAGGTCAATTGTATGAAATGAAATTTTCATAAAAATTGAAATTCAATTGCTATCCATATTTTGCCCATATTCAAATTGTCTTCTGCAAAACATGTAATAAAATGCAATTGAAGAAATACTCGTGTTCAGATATATACTAATTAATAAAAGGGAAATTTGCCCTAAAACAGTTCGCATTTAGTCGCCAACGGACTCAAATGCGCATCAGAGTTCAGAACTTATAATCGCGAAAGAAATTGGGTCCCTTGCATTTTGTGTGAATAAACAGATTTTTATTTGTACACGAAACTGAGTGACAAATATACGACATGAAGATCTTAACAATAAAGAAAATCAATAGTCACCAAAGCAGATGTGAAGTGATTGAGATATCTCTCTGAATACAGAAGTCAGGTGCATTCAGGTTTACTGTTTGTATCGCATTTGTTCGTCAAAATGTCTGTAGTCAGAATTTCGACTTTTTGAAGTCCGTCTTCATAGCCAATGGCTATCCGTCATTTTTATAGAAAACATTCCTCATGTTCTGGATTCAGGTCCCACGGACCATTTGACAGCTTCAAAATTCTGATGGTATCTATCGTTTTGGGAGCACTTGCAGTAGCAGGTACATCGACAGAACTGGTACGCGTCTTGGTGACAGAATTCGCAAGCATGCTCCTAATTGGCTTCATGGCATAAAATCGTTGTTGACCGCGTTATACTCGGCCAGCAGCCAATCCCATCATTCTTCATCTTCAATTATATGTTCTTACAATGTTGATGACGCACTGGATCGCTTTACGACTGCTCTCCGTCCTCGTAATTTCTAGCTAATTATCCATTTACGAGGCATTGTGCATTAAAGGTTTGCACCTGATTTCTGTATTCAGAGAGATATCTCATTCACTTCAAGTCTGCCTTGGTGATTACTGATTTTCTTTTGTGTTTTAGTTTTTTTACAGAGTTCAGAGTGTCTCTTGTTGCGTCGATTAATTCAGCCACTTGACTTTATTGTATATTATTTCGGTATTGTAAATCCAAACTACTAAAGCACGAAAATTATAGACAGAATGGAATAAATCCTTTAATTTCATTTGACTTAGCTTGAAATGTTCATCAATAAAATCTAACAAGGGAAGCCATTATGCAAGAACCAGCAAATTAGCAATTTTTACATACAGTGAAAAATGTACGGGAAATACATCAATTAATGAGTCATAAAATCGTATCGGCGATGCAAAAACTAACGCTTTTTATCAGAAGAAAGATGTGATGTTGAATATGTCCCAGCATAAGTCTCGATTTGATGTAAGCTTTGCATGAAGATTAGATTACAAATATTTCACAGTCAGCACCACTTTCTTCTAAGAAAGAAGAGCTTTGATCATGTCACGTCATTGGAAATAAAGACGTTCATAGAATTGTTGCAAAGAACATGTTTTCAAATATGTAATTGAAGAAGTGTCTCTGGAAGAGGGCATGTGCTTTCTCTTGCAGGACTCTTCAGATGACAGTTTGTAATCATAGTAACTACTGTAAGCATTTGCAAGGATTTTCCGCGAATCGGCAAAAAACGAATTTAAAGAATTTATATTTTCGCGAATTCGCACACATCGAAAAATGCTTGTAATACTTACATAGCTGATCAATTTACAACAATTATCTGTAGCTTGCTTAGCCGGAGTCAAAACATGGAAATGGGATGTTTCAGGCTTTGCATAAGCTAAAAGCACAACCTAAAATTCACCATATTGTTGGAAAAACAGCAACATGTATGGTGTGAAAAATTTCTTAGTTCTGCAATCTGCAATGTTTGGCTCTACGTTTTCATACTATTCATGATAGCAGAGTCGCTTTTTGGTGAAACATTATTAGAAGGTTTAAAATCAGGGCACTACACGAAGTGATCATCGAAATGAAAAGGAAAAACTTTGACGAAATGAACACATTTCGCAAAAATTTCCCGGTTTACAGTATGCCGCCTATCTTGATAATATCCGAATATGGTAAGTAAAACGCGCGCAAATAAAAGGTTTCCATACATGCTAAATTATTCTACCAAACACAATAAACTCACACCACACATCAATCTTTTCACTCAAACCGACACCAAGAAACAGAATCACGATGATAAATCAACTACGCTTCCACAAATGGAGATGTATAAATCAATCGATGAACAGATCAATGATTTTGATGAATGATTAACATAACGTGCTAATTCAAATCTATATAGGAAAAAGGAGTTTGCTAGCGAGGATAGAGAATGTCAGGCGGTTACTTCAAACTCCATTCGGCGCCATGAGTAGTGATATATCAAGCAGTTTCCCTCAGGGATAATACCAGGAACTACGTGATCATGTCAGCCAGTATGTGCGACTGATAGAAGGAAGAAATATTAAGAAAGAGTAGTATTCAACGCATATCCAGCAGAAAAGTTAATGGGAGATGGTCAAATACCAACCTGACAGCGTGCACGATGAGCTGCCCGAGTCACAGCTTCTACTGATGGGCCGCTCAGACTGCAGTCCGTGGCCACAGAGGAAGTGGAACCACCATGACTTTGACAAGCGTCTAGTTTTGTATGGGGCTGAGGGGGAGGCGAATGACGAGGACTGCATGGCCATGATTCAGCGCCGACACAACGACCGCAGAGAGACTGTACAGGAAAATGCAAGTGGAAGAAGGTGCAGAAAATGAAAATTAAGCGTGACAGGTAAATGAGAATAATGAAAGATATGGATGAATGTCACAAAACACTCCCACATGAAACTAGTTGTACAATGTACAGCATAATGATAATTGAAATGAAACAATAACTTTGTAGAGATATAGAAACAACCGATTGCACCAATCTACAAAATAGAGCGAATGACTATTTTAAGTATCATTGTCCATCATTTTATCACAATACAAGATAATTGTCCGGTTAGAACACTACGCACTATTGAATGGAGTATAAAACTACGGGTTCTACTCTCGACATCTCCCTAAGCTCATGAGGAGGAATTAGAAAAACAGCTATCTACTACCCACGACATTCCAACATCACTTAAAACTCAAGTAATTTTGAGAAAATCTATGACTCAAAATGTTATCTCTCATTAATACGAGTAAATTCATTATAGAAAGAACAGCTTCAAAATTAAGTCGCACAACGATAATAGTTCGATGTGATGCTAGGATCTCATTAATGAGATAATCGATTGGAATGACCTTTCAATATCAACATTTGAAATTCAAAGCACTCAACACAATCCTCTAAACATTATTACGAGTTCGACATCAGAATGATATTAGTATGAAACGATGAAAAAATGAGAATTTGATCTCACGTAATATTGCCCAAATGGTAATCAGCAGAAACCATTTCATTAAAATGTGACATTGTCACATTATCGATATGTTAAGAGCCTCAGCAAGGTTGCTTACATCCTCCATATTTTCATACGATGATGAATATTTCAATACATTCCAAAATACTTTGCAATCTTATAGTCAATAAAAGACCAAATGCGGAGTCAAATAATTAATCAGAAAACACTAGTAGAACCGGTCAAGTAATATTGCTTAGAATATGTCCAATTCAGCCTCTAAGTTCAAACTAGGATTTTGCAATTAGTTCTATCACTTGATAAAGAAAAAAGGATTCCAACTACCAAAAATAATTGACAAAGCGCTCGGATTAACTACAGCACATAGTTATTATATACATGTAACTATAGTTATTCATAATAAATTTTTTAGAAAAGGAGTAGTGCAGTCAGCAGAAACAGCACGAGGTTGAGATCATTAACAAAGTCAGGCCATATCCTAGCGAAGGATAGTCCTGTCCTCACAAGGAGGTCAAATCAGCGAACACTACCTCAAATAGCGGACCGGATGAAGGGGGCCGCGATGAGTTGACAGCGAAGCCCTGTACACCGGTGGTTTGACCGGCGCGGTAGCTTGAGCTAGAAGGTAGAAACCGGTCCACGGCAGGCAGGATCGGCATGGATACACGACGCGCATCCCACGTCAGCTGTCGCGATAAGAAGCAATGAATCGGTTAGAAAGAGAGATGACAAGAACTGAACGAAATAAAGATGATGCAGACTGTCCACAATATGCTGTTAGGATAACGATGCTGAGATGATTGAATGAATACAAATTTAGGGGTGTACCGATTAATTGGCCGATTGTTGACGTGTTAGATCGATAATCGGCCGATTAGTGGACTTTTGGAGATTTTCGTTAATTTTCTAAAAAAATTGACAGATCAGAATACTACATTTCAATTTTTTAGATGAAAATTTTCAGATTTTTATGAATTTTTGTACACTGAATTACTGATCTAAATTTAAAACTTCATTTTATCATTGTGGAGATTGAAAACAACTGAATTCTTCCAAGTCAATTTTCACAAAAAGATAATAAAGGCTGATAAAGAAGTTGTTTTCGCATTTTGTGATGTATACATAGTATTTCCTTGCACCGTCTTATTCCAAATTAGTCAACCATTTGAGTATGTTAAGAAATTATGCTTGAATAATCAATTACTACATATCAAGATTCACCCAAGGTGTTCTCTTATTCAGAATAAAGACATTCGAGTATTCATAAACAAACATACCAGGGATGCGGCGTCCTATCATTTTGATAGGACTCTGACTCCGACTCCGGGGGTTGATAGGACTCCGACTCCGGGTGGCAAGTATATAAAGCCTAGTTTTTTGAAAAATTAACTGGCAGCCTACATCAAAGATCATTATAGGCTTACCTGAACCTATCTTTAGTGATCATTGCTGCATCAATTATCAATCATTTTCAATGAAAGTTAATCAAATGTCGCTTTCAGTTGGATGCATACGACTCGGCTCCTGCCATCTTGCTGATGTGTGCTTCACACGGTTTTTCTCCAGTCTCTACCAGGCAGGAAAATCTCCATCCTCCTCCAAAAAATATGAGCACACCTTCGATTTTAATATGCGCTTTAGAGGAGCCATCACACACGATTAACGTGATGGTAAGAGGTAATGTTCTCAAACAAACTAGTATTTCATTTTTGTCTCTGATGCAACCATTCACGCGTAGGTGTGATCGAGG
Organism: Prostheceraeus crozeri; assembly: GCA_907163375.1. Classification (NCBI taxonomy): domain Eukaryota; kingdom Metazoa; phylum Platyhelminthes; order Polycladida; family Euryleptidae; genus Prostheceraeus; species Prostheceraeus crozeri. The sequence goes on along the minus strand of CAJQUW010008346.1, from coordinate 186,796 downwards.
TTAGAAAGGCTTGTCCTCTCTACTAAATCACTGAGTGAAAAGACAATCCTTTCTTCACTTTCACGGTTCATTACCTCAGCTATTACAAGCTTTGCATGCACTGCTGTCTCTGTACTTTTGTTTGACGGAGAAAGCTGACATCAAGATCTATGCTCACGAATAAATAATTTGTTTGTATTATACTTCGGGTCTAGTTGTAGGCCGGAGTCCGATCATTTGATAGGACTACGACTCAGACTACAGCAAAAATGATAGGTCTCCGGGACTCCGACTCCGCATCCCTGAAACATACATAGTCAGCAACTAAAATTAACTGCATATGAGTATAAAAGGCCGAAGTATATATAATAATGCCTTTGTTGCCCTTCACACAAGAGTCAGAAGTGGCAAATACGATACAAAAGAGTGACAGACAAAAAATAAAACACAAGCGAATTTAAGCCAAGATAATGAATGATGATTTGAAACGGTGGGTCAGAGATTTTGATTTTACGAGAAGTGGCATATCGAAGTGAGCATCTAGAAGAAGCTTTGCCATCGATTATATGTAGCGGATGTTGAGGATGTGATGCCTTTCTTGGCTAGACGATAGGGCATCACATCACGCAACATTTGAATGATGCTGATTATCGATGCGACTTTGATTGGAATTTGAGACTTAAGTAATGATAAATTAGAGAAAACGTTTTCCTTCGCATTTCTGTCACCAATGTTCTCTTACGAATAATACTTTTAGCCGTCTACCAGAATCTAATCAAAAGTTATTGGTCAAAATTCAAAATTTACTAACTCTACGTAGCACTACACCATTTCCATGTTAAGTTCAGAGCTCTGAATTTATATTTGCGACTTCATCATTTCTTTATGCGAATATGTCATTTTAATTTCAGATTTATTCAAAACAGTTTACTAATTGATCACTTATTTTTAATCACTTAAGAATTGGTCACTTTAATTTCAGCGTTCATCACATATATTTGATCTTTCAATTCTTATATTCAAGACAATAGAAAATATTTCAGAATAAATCACTTATTTTCAAGAATTCAGCATTCAGATATCATCATTTATATTTCAATTACCCAATTTATATTTAAGAAAAGGTTACTTAATTTTTTGATTAGATCATTTATATTTCAGATAAGAATTGAAGTTGCAAATCCATCATTTATATTTCAGAAATCAGCATTTCTATTTCAGAAAACACGAATTAAATTCCATTCTGTCAGTTTTATATTGAGAAGAAATCATTTTTATTCCATCACTATATTTTAAAATTAAAAATATTTCACTCAAAAACAGAAGTTGCAATTATTCACCTGCTCTTAAGTCTTGTAGAGCTACCACATCGCCGTAAAAACTTGCAGCATGCTGTGCAGCCCGAACACAGACCTGATCATTGAGACTGTTAAGTACATGCCGTACTTTGTCTTCCAAATGTTTAATCCTGTGTTCTCCAACGCCGACCCCTGCTGCTGGAGGTGGTGGTATGCGCAATGACCGCTTGACCGCCGACTTCAGTTGGGACCAGACCGTTTCAATTGGGTTCAAAGGTGGCGAATATGGCCCCAATCTCAGCAGCTGTGCTCCAGTACCTTCTAATTCATTTTCAATTCGTGAATGACACGGGGCGTTATCACATACGATGACCAGGCTGCCAATATTGTTCCCTTTGTTCGTCCATGTAGTCAAAACTTGTCTGATCCATTCATTACAAGCTTCATTCCGAAAAGCACCTCTTCGCATGGTCATCAGTACGATTCCTTCACACGATATTGCTCCAATGACGTGGATATTTGGTCCACGCGACGATGGTCTGTCCTGAACGGCTCGTGTTCCTTTTCTGCTCCATCCACGCGCTCGTCTTGTGAATAAGTTGAAATTAGTTTCATCAATCCATACTATTTCTTTCCCATCTTGAATGTAACCATTAAGTGCTTCCACATACGCCTTCCTAGCTTGTTTGTTAGTTGGGGTGTTCATTGTGATCGGGCGATGATGAAATTTCTTGATCGTGTATAATTGAGATTCAAGATAATTTCCAACAGTTGAAATTGCAATATTCAAATGAAATTGATCAAGTATGAACGCTTTCAATTGTTTCAACGTTACTTCAGGATCTTCTTCCACTTTGTTGAGAACCACAGCCATCTGCTCATCGCTCAGGATTTTTTGCTTATATCTACCTCGAGCTTTTCCACTTGTCTCGCCACTTCGAACCCATCGATGCGTAGGCAGTCTTCATGAGTGATTTTGCTAGGCCACACCAGTCTCCACCTTTGTCTGCACATTCGACTATTCGTTCTCTGTCCTTTGGTAGATATTTCTTATAATTTCGATGTTCGACCACTTCAGAATCTTCTATGTCTTCACGGCAAATGGGGCACCTCGGATTATTATCTTCTACTATTTGAGTAAAACATTGTTGATGCAGGTAATGAAAACAAGGCAGTAAACGACGTAAGCTGTCCTTCAACATTGTCCGAAGACAGATAGCACAGTTATCTGACATCTCCATTGTTGCAGACCTTCAGTATGAAATCATTGACTTTGATTACAAAGGCCACTTATAAATGATCTCGGATAACTGTTGTGTCATGAATTTCGCTCTCGAATTAAAGTGATTTCTTCTCAATATAAAACTGACAGAATGGAATTTAATTCGTGTTTTCTGAAATAGAAATGCTGATTTCTGAAATATAAATGATGGAGTCGCAACTTCAATTCTTATCTGAAATATAAATGATCTAATCAAAAAATTAAGTAACCTTTTCTTAAATATAAATTGGGTAATTGAAATATAAATGATGATATCTGAATGCTGAATTCTTGAAAATAAGTGATTTATTCTGAAATATTTTCTATTGTCTTGAATATAAGAATTGAAAGATCAAATATATGTGATGAACGCTGAAATTAAAGTGACCAATTCTTAAGTGATTAAAAATAGGTGATCAATTAGTAAACTGTTTTGAATAAATCTGAAATTAAAATGACATATTCGCATAAAGAAATGATGAAGTCGCAAATATAAATTCAGAGCTCTGAACTTAACATGGAAATGGTGTAGACTAGCATCACAACAATTTGCATGGAAAACTCAGACTTTGCCTAATTATTTAGTGCACTTGATCATCATTAACTTAATTTTACCAGAATCGGTACTTCCCGTTTACCGGAAACGTCGATTTCAGATAAATCTATATGAAACAATCGGCCGATTGATCGGCTACCTTCTACCGATTAATCGGTAATCGGCCGATCAGCAAAATCACTGATCGGTACACCCCTATATAAATTGATCACAAATTTGTTTGGCATGGCTATTTGTTCGATAAGTTCTCGGCAATGTGGTGAATCTCTCCTCTCAAATAATCTGAATTTCATTCTGTGTCATTACACGAAAAAGAATGCAAGTGACACAATTCATTAGTATACAAATATGATGACGTGATAGAATGCCATCTTTCACAGATTCATAAGTTATGTTTCACAACATCTGTACTATAGAATTAACAATAATTATGTAAAATATCTATTGTGAAGTTGTCACATTGGATAATTTTCAAAATTTTCTCTTGAAGACAAAATTAGCCACTTCATAGTCAATTCGACGAAGTATTTCAATTTAATCAGCATTTGTAATTCTTCACAATAATGAATTCGAATTAACGTATTATGTCACGAATGTTAGCTTTGTATAGCAGTGCATTTCGTTACGCAATGTCGCTACTCAAACGTTAAAACATTACGATTACATTAAGTTTGCGATGGGTAAAATGATTCAAACGTATTGATAAACAAAAACACCTTAAAACCGATTAGTTACAAGCTTGTAAGACGTGATAGCAAAAAACACTCAAGATAACTGACTCTTGGTTTTCAAAGCGGATTAACGGTTCAAATTTTGCAACAACAATTCATGTCTTGTATTTGTACTTTACGTAATTCATTTTGGCTAAAGTGAGCCATCAAGAACGAAGAAACGTTGGGATGAAAAACTTTATGTCAGGGTGTTGCAAGTCAGATAGGGCTTGGTCAACAATACCACAACTCTCAAAGCCAAGAGTGGACAGATCGTAGGGAGGCATATGACAGAACTTTACACAACTATCGGTTACCATCACCCGACCTTTGGTTGGCTAAATAAATTGACTTATAAATTCTCAACATTCAATTGACTTGGAGCAGCTTCTTAATTATCAGTAACCCTTTCCAGCAATGCGGTCGCCAACCACTTTTTTTTTTTTTGGGGGGGGGGTTGGCCCAAATAATCAGTGACTATTTTCATAATTGAAAACATCAACATTGGGGCGCATTAATTGGCTACGTTTGCATTTTCAGAAAAGCATACTGCTTGCTATCTGTGCATTGCATCTGAATAAATTAGTCAAGAATTGAATGTAGAATGCACATGTAATTCTTGATAGATTTATTCAGATTCAATGCCTAGATAGCAAACAATATATTTATCTGCAAACAATGTAAACACTTGATATGATCCAGTGCTCAAGCTAGATATTGTCTAGAAAATTATTTAGATTCATGACAATGTTAATCAGATCCTTGGCCAGTAGTACCTATTATCATCAGTTGGAGTTAGACTTGATATGAGCCAAACATCATCAATCATCCTCATCATCATCGCCATCTCTAACTTGACACTGTGCCAAGTTTAAGTATCTTAAATTTTAATCTTACAAACTGTGGTGGCTTGAAATTCATCGGTAAGAATTGACAATTTTTTAGTAACTATTTCATAGATTAATGTAAGTCAACAGCTATTGATATTAAAAACATAAAACCTTTCAGTAAACAAGATTGCATAAGAAACATTCAAGCTATTGGTGACTATTTTCAGCATGCTGATTCCAGCACGATACAATTTGTTCCTTTACTGAGTTCTAAATCTCCACCACGATTCGAAAGGCCCTTAGTCAATTGAATGAAAATCTTATCAAGTCTCTAAATTTGTGATTGCCTGAGAATTTTATGTATTTTATTTATTTTTGTACTTACATCGTTCTGAAATTCAAAGGGAATTCTGTAATTCGTTGAAAGTCGGGTTTAATGAAGTTGTTGCAAAAGGAAAAAGAGCATTCCGTAACTTTCAAACTATCATCAAGTCTCCATATGATTTACCTGATCTCAAGGAAGCTGCCATGAAATCTTTTATTGTATGTGTGCCATTAACACTGATTCAAGACAACAGCGTTGATCAAGTTCATAATTTTCATGTAGTGCATGTTTTCTGTTGTCTATTGAAGTGCATTTTTATATGTGTCTTCCGCCAACAGAGTCCCACTTGGACAGCTTCTTGCGATGTTTTATCAACCAGGAAAGACGAAAATTATGAAGCTAGACCTCAAGTTTGAGATGAAGTGCAATTTACAAGACACGTCGTTTACCCCTTTCAGATAGTGTTCAATTGTCACAACCAAATCTTTCTAATATTCTTCTAGCTATTCGGCAGGAGATAAAATATATCAAATGGAAGGTTACGTAATATATCAAACAGACTACATAAGCCACCGATGTAACTTTAAGCCATTCTTACCATCTATGAAGCACATAACTATATTTTCAGACAAACAAAGCAATCGATATATTTGAACACAGGCAGTCACACAGACAAAAAGTCCACAGAAAAAAGGATTCCATTTACCAAAACATCTTAGTCAAAACGCTCAGATTAACTACACCGCACAGTTAATACATGACTATAGTTATTTATTATAAAGATAAATTGTGTAGAAAGTGAGCAATGCAGTCAACAGTAACAGCACGAGATTGAGATCATTAACATGATCAGGTCAAATCCTAGCGAAGGATAGTCCTGTCTTCACAAGGAGGTCAAATCAGCGAACACTACCTCAAGTAGGGGACCAGATGTAGGGGGCCGCGATGAGTTGACAGCGAAGCCCTGTACACCGGTGGTTTGACCGGCGCGGTAGCTTGAGCTAGAAGGTAGAGGGCGCTCCCAGGCAGGCAGGATCGGCATGGATACACGACGCGCATCCCACGTCAGCTGTCGCGATGAGAAGCAATGAATCGGTGAGAGGGGAAAATGGAAAGAGCTCAACGCAGATAGGATTAAACAGACTGTCCAGCACATGCTCATAATTATCGATTATGAAAATCATTAAAAGAATTGTGAATAACTGTTACTTTTAGAGCGTCTCTATAAATTATCATGGTTATCATGGGATTCCTCTAAATTGTTTCAGTTGTACAATCTACTTGCATGCATGCGCCTAACCTTCGATCTCCAAAATGAGACCCCTAACCAGATTAAGGAAAGCATTTCCGATGTGATGCAGAGAAAAATGTCTGTAATGAATTACATTCGATCTTTAGATGGAAAATGGTGTTCAAGTTTATTTGAAAGATGTTCAATGCAGCAAAATTATATAATGTCTTGCAATATCTCTGCCATGTGCAAATAATAGTTTGACGTATTTGGACAATTATGAATTCGTAAACATTCATGAACTGGTACTTTGCGGCAACAGGGATCCTCAATACTATTATATTAACAAAGAAGAACCCGATACCAACAGTTGATGCTTTTATGTGCAATAATAACTAATACATGAATGTCTACACGTAGTTTTAAGTTCTAAACTTGTTATTTTGTTAATTAGCCGTAGAAAACATTAACGGCACTGAAGGTTTAATTAATCATACTTCGCCTCTAAACCATCAGATACGTTGCCCCAAGAAAATTACAACTCATAAATTACTAAAAACAGACCAGTAACATCAATGAAAAAGTTAATAGGTTACCATAACTAAACTTAAGTATGACTTCTTGAGGGAAAACTGTGAGTCATCAATTGAGACATAGAGCAACGTAACTGAACTGTGACAAGTTTACCTGACATAAAACTATTAGCAAATCAACCTGATCGAATGCTGAAATTGCTGCATGAATATTCCATTAAGTTAATATATGACATAAATTGAATATGAATACCTTAGTCAATGACATGAGGGTAGAGATATCAATGCAATAATACTATACCTAATTCATATCGGTAATCATGAATTATCATTACTTGGATTTAGCTGATTAGTATTACAAGCGACTATGGTACGGGAATAAATGTCTGAATCTATACGTGATAACAGTATAAAAGTATATATAGAATAATACTGTATATTTGACTGAATATAATGAAACAGAACAGGTTAGTAACATTTTTAAGACAATTCAGGGATAGGATTGCTGGACAGCCTGAATAATAAATATGGATAGCAGCAAGTCAAGTGAAATATCAAGAAATGGTGTGAGCAGCAGGCGTAATAGTAATAGTAATACTGATCGAATATCACGTATGCAGTTCAACTCTACTGAAATACCTCCAGTGATCTCTGCAACTATTATCAATAGTACAAAAAGTGCAATTTTAGAGGGGAAATCTCGTTTCATGATCAAATAATGAAGTTCAAGGATCAATATTTAGGCAACTTACTTTACTTGATGATACAGGGCCTCCAATAGTGGCCAAATTTCCTGGTGGTACGAAACCAGCGTGGCCAGTCGAAGGTTGTGCGGACTGCCCGTTCTCGATCATGCTTATCGGTATTGAAGCATTTGGATCTGAGTTGTCCACAATGTGGTCTGAAAAATATAATTGAATGCATTGGAAGTGTACATTAATAGGATGTCAATCTGGTAATGCCGTTTAAAACATCAAACAATCGGTACAATGGACTCTCGTTTAAAGAATCATTCGTTAGAAGTCAACTTGTTACAAGAATCGATTTCATTGATCAAGACTTTTCTGCATAACGCAAAATGTTTTCCTCTTGTTACAGGAAATATTTTTACATCACTAGAGTCCTAAAATGTCCTTATTGTCTTTCAAAACGCTAGTATGAAATACTGTGCGAATCTGTTCCTGTTATAAGAAAAAATGACATGTTCGATGAATACGTGCACATTTTCCATTGATAGAAGAATAAGAACGCGGTATCCTGACTGGTTGAAATATATTCCAATCGTATCACACCGTCTATCGATTAGTGGCATTTCACCACACCTCATTGGAAAACGTCATGTAATCGGACCAAGCCTTGCTTATACTCATCAGTCTGTTGCAACATGATATCGGTCGAATATGATACCAGTCATGATAATATAATGGAATCGTTCGAATAAAATCAGTGATTTGTTCATTTACATTCCAAAAATTAACTGAGGGTCATCATTGTCAACTAAGTACGATGTCAAAGTTTTACAGATGCTCGTCAAGTAAAGAATATGAATATAACGAGAATAATTGTTCTCCTTATATGCATAAAGTGAAAGGCCCTGATTAACCATGACAGATGAATGTTGGAAAGAATCGGGAATGCTTTGATGTCAAACAATCATAAATAAATACAAAATTTTTCAATCAGCATCCACAGACCATCTTCAGGTAAAAAAGGAATTCATTATAGGGTTAGTAGTGCTATGTAAGCATTTCAAACAGAAATATGTAACATAGTTTAACTAACATAACTGGAGTTGGGTCTGGCAAGAGAGGATAGGCAAAATGATTGACATCAATGAGGTATGAAGATGAATGACGATGATGATATGCGACAGGTAGTACTCGGCTACAATTATTTACCAATAGCAATATAAATTGACCTAACTAGTAGTTAGGTAAGAGCATAAAAATATAAAAGGAATGAATAAGGTAATTGCATAAAAACGTTAGTAGAAAAGCAAGTTAACAGATGTCTGCAATTGGTTGATAAAAATTTTTCTACTAACATGTATATGTATATGCAATTACCTCATTCATTTCGTTTATATTTATATACTCTTACCTAACTACTAGTTAGGTCAATTTATATTGCTATTGGTAAATAATTGTAGCCGAGTACTACCTGTCGCATATCATCATCGTCATTCATCTTCATACCTCATTGATGTCAATCATTTTGCCTATCCTCTCTTGCCAGACCCAACTCCAGTTATGTTAAACTATGTTATATATTTCTGTTTGAAATGCTTACATAGCACTAACCCTATAATGAATTCCTTTTTTACCTGAAGATGGTCTGTGGATGCTGATTGAAAAATTTTGTATTTAATTATGATTGCCTAACATCAAAGCATTCCTGATTCTTTCCAACATAATTTCAGGAAAGTGAGCATGTTATTTATACACGCTCGCTTTTATCTACTCTAAATAGTTGCATCAATAGTACTCTGTGCTACAAATAATGAAATAATAGTAAACACGAACTGTCGCTTCAAGAACCAAAAAGCAAAAATCCCGACTTGATCGTAGATCGAAAGTTCACATGCACCGTCTTTTGACAAGATCAAAAACGTCTCTTTACAAGACAGATCTGGCGTTCATTAAGTTAGTTAGATCAGCGATTTATGATTGAAATTTGGTCACTACTGATTAATGTCTAGATTTAAGCATTGCTTTAATGCTGCGAATTTCACCTTTTATGAATTAGAGACAAATAGCGAACAATGTAAATGTAAGTTTATCAGTTAGCAACAATCTTAGGTATCACACGATATGATGTTTCTCTTCTTATAGAAACTGACTGCTTATTACAAATAATTATCACTTCATTATTTGGACTCGTAGATATCTAAAGCTTGACATATTCTAAGTTCTGTTCTGTATTGGTTGTGTGGAAACTATCACAGATTTGAGTCTTTCACAGATTAAAATCTTGGATATCTGATGTCATAGATTTTAGGTTCAGTGACATAGCATACATTGCATTTCAAATGATCAGCCTAAATCGTCTATCCCTACGAGAAGACGAAAAGCAACATCTCTTCAATGTTGAATTGTGTCTTTTCCTTTAACAATCACTTTTATAATTGACAAAAAAACTTCTGCCGACTATCTTATCTAGTTTGCAAAATACGACTAATAATGCTGCACCTTAAGAAGTGTGTACTTCTAGTACAGCTAAATCTGACCAGTAAAAAGAGAGTAACATTCAAGTGACGAGTGATTCGATCACTGAACAATTGATACAAGGATCTAATAGAAAAAGCAATACCTCGACTCGTACTGAACAAAGAAATAGTTGACATTTTCAGTGTCCACAATTTGATTCGCATTTTGTAATGGCTATTCATCTAATAGAATGGAATCGATGTACACACAGAAACACATCAATACTGACCAAGTTTGGTTAGTTATTGTTACACTTACGATATAAATTAATGGTAGATAACTATTTTCTTAAAAGAATTGATATTTAAGGCGCCAAATAGTTAGAATTCTAGAACGAAATATTTTCACTTAACTTACTGCATATATATGTTCTACATCACAAGTATGTACAAATAAATTGACAACGAGCGAGTCTGGTATACATTCGACAGTCTTGATTGTTGGAGTCGTATAACACAAGAACTATTCGGAATTATCTTGAAAAAATATTGCAAAAACACACATTATTTAAAGTGTTAATTAAATAAATATAGATGAATGATCAAAATTTAATTACTGCTTAAAATATTACGGTCACACCTTTCATCAGATGACAAGAGTTACCAAAACCAGTTGAAGTTTAATTAAAAATGGCAGACCATGAGTATATTCAGGTCTGAAATTGGACAACGGCTTCATACTGTTCATCAAACAATAATCAAAGAAAATTAGGTCATGCTTGTGTATTTGTCTAGTGTGGATCTACTCAATTAAAGTCAACTGAAACTTAGGAAATTTTTAGAAAAGAGAGGATGCATCCATAATTGACTTAGCTCATTCTTGCGTTGAATTTCACTACCTCCTTCTTAACTTTGGCTCCAAATTGACGTCAAAATATGATCATAATATCATCTTTTGAAGCACTTGATAACTTCATTACTGCGTCTCTTAAGGAATTGATTGTCTTAAAATAGATGTCTAATAATCAGGCGCATTGAATTCGAGTTACATATGCAGGGACAATTTCCGCAGTTGTTTAATGACTGTTAAGGCTTACTTGGTTTATATGCGTCCATATACGAAGAGTAAGTTAACAGAAATGCGGACCCGAAATCTATGATTGAATTCAAGTGCTTGATGCAAATGATAAATGTTCTTGTACATAAATTATCTTTCATGGGCCCATCATTTTTTAACCTGTCAAAATACATCATTTCACATCTCTTCCATACCTAATCGACTAACACATTTCCGACATATCATATTGTTCCCGTGTAAAAGAGAGAAGCAGGGTTGCGACCGAGCAAAATAAAGCACCGAAATTGTCGCTCCAAAATACTATGACTTCAACAAACCTTGATTTGAGATTGACAGTTGACTTTCTCACTCTTTTTCTTAGAATATACAATTCTCGCAACGATCATTATTTCTTCATCTCACGTTTTACTAATGTTATTTAGATGTAATGTTCCGACAAGCAACGACGGCAATTTCTTTAAAAGCTGACGATACAAAACTGGACGCTTTTGAGGACTGAGTTTTGCAAGAAATTTGAATTCTGTCTACAGCTGCTGCAATAGCGTAAAACATACTCGTACAAGCAATAACTACCCGTTCTGAATCAAAAATGATTCAAACAAATTTTCCTAATGATGAACTTTATTCTGAACGATAAAAATACAAGATATCAACATCAGCAAAATGAAGGTACTGTACTTCAGAATTATTTGTGTGTGCGACAATTGCAAAAGATGCATGCATTTTAAAGCTCAAAACTTTGATCAGTGTAGGCTATACTAATGACTTGAAATTTTAAGTCACAAAGAAAAAATACAGAAATATGCACATTTCGCATGCTATCGACTCCCTGTCATGGCATCATAAAACAAAACGAATACTTCAATTAAAGACGAACGCCCACCGAACTCGATTTCGATATCAAGTGAGCGATTTTGACCATAGTGCTTGGTGATTCTACGAAAATTTATCTTCATTTCATGTTTAACTTCCACGGTTTAGAAAATTTTGAAATAAGCGATGTAGATATAGTAAACACTGAGTAAGAAGTTAGGGAAATACTTAAATATTTTTAGCATTACCATGACCAAAGCTCGAGTTTGATGTGGGCTTTCTGATTGAGGGCTCATCAGTGAGGGAGGAATGAGTGTGCGAGAATGATGAACAAATTGCTAATTCGAATTATGGTCTTACTTTTTCCTTTCAGGACTATGAGCATCAACACTTCTGTGAATGTTGGTGCGTGATTGTTTAAGCAACTGTTTTGGTTTTGAGCGCAGACAGTCACCAAAAAGTTTATTTTTCGATTTTTGAACGTTTATTTTCCTCAGTACAAAGCTTTTGCATTGATGATGCATCTTATAACATCTTTTGAGCGTCTAGGATCATTTCTTCTGCTTGCTATCGCCTCTCAGCAGCAGCCTCCTCCTCCTTTTCAAATAGAGATTTCTCCGCTTCATCAAGATTTTTACGCCTTTTATCCTTCAACTAGTCTTTTTGGAGTTCTTAAGAATTCTCGTTCTCGTCCATAATTTTCACTCGCCTTCAACTTCACTTCGGCTGCTGCCGCTGTTTCTCCAGACGGGATTCAAAATACCGCTTTGAACTTTTCACAGTCTCAACTACAGAATCACTAACTGTATAGTCGTGGCATGTGGTATTAAGCGCCTGTAAATGAGATTTCACGGTCATGAGTGACGATACTGTATATTCAGACAGTCTGTTTCTGTCCTTCCGGATGTGTGCCAGTTCGTTAAAATTCCGCTCAGTTGCTGAATTTCCAGACACTGCCGATAAAGAAGCTTTCACCAGGGTGCCGCGCATTTTCGTAAGATAATTTCCAGACTCATTGATAATCCCAATTTACCCTAATTCACCCAAAAATCTGGTTTGATTAACCTAACGGAAGAAAAAAGTTGGAAGGAAGAGCAGCTGGGCTGTATTCGGCAATCAGAGAGTCTACCGACAGAAAGGAATCACTCAGAGGACACTCCTATTTACGGATGAAAAGCAATTACGAAACATAGCACACTACATTCTGAAGAGAACATGAAAATATATAGGAACGAGTGCAATTAACTTCGAAAGGCGGTACGAGCCGATATGAAATATGGCTGCAGGAGAAATAACGATTTATTGAGCATATTCTACAGAAGCAGAGACACATTAAGCATGCTTGCTAATCAGAGATATCAATACAAAATGGGAGCCGAAGAACCGATATGCTATAGATTGCAATGGACACCTGTTCTAGACATCCGAAGAGACCAATGAGAGATGGACTGAGCAGTGCCGAGACCTGCATGCATAGACGCATGATTATGACACCACAGTAGTGACGGAACTAGAAAACACAACATTCCAAGACGACGACAGAAATGGTGAAATACTCGACTGTCAAGTCCAAACAGCGACCAAGAATCTAGAGCTACACAAGACTCCCGGTACAGATGGCATCATAGGAAAGATGCTACATGCAAGTGGAGTGAAATTGGTAGAAGAGCTGCTTATTGTATGCAGTCAAGCATAGTCTGAAGAGGAAGTTCCTGATGAATGGAGCAAGTCGTTTGTAGTGACGCTGACAAAGAAAGGAGATCTAAGCATCTGTAGCAACTACCTTATCTAATCTCTGATAAACCACGTGTGCAAAGTGTTCTTACTGATCATCTTAGAGTGTCTGAATGCTTCTGTCGAGCCATTCCTGGTAGAAGAACAAACATGCTTCCGTAGAGACAGTAGTAATGTACAACAGAAGATCCTTGCTGATGGTCTGCTTCATCGATTTCTCTAAGAATTTCGGCAACATTCGCAAGACGCCATGTGGCCAGTGTTGAAATCATACGGAGTGGATGCTAAGATTATGAATTATGACAGAATTTGGATGGTTCTAAGATGATTCTAAGATGCATGCTAACCACCAATTGTGAAGCCCTGAGAAGAGTAGAACCAAAGTTACGGCTTGTGTAGATGATTAATAAGCGCATTGAATGAGAATTAATGCAATAATTCTATTGAATAATAATAATTGAATTAGGGAACCCATTGAATGAGAATATTCTTATTTGCTAATTTCTGCAGGCTGTTTCTGCAGGCTTTTTGTTGTAAATGACCGAGGTTCTCAGTTGTTCACTAGTAAGCGAAGGAGCTTAGCTAACGGGATTTCCAGATAACTGCCATTGAAATGAACTGATATTTTTCAGTTCATGAACTGTCAACGAACTAACGCATCTCAGTCATACATTTACTATGCGGAAATAAAATTCTCATATCGCTTTTCGCTGTTCAGACACAGACAGCCGTTTAGAGCAACTTTCACTCAGACAAATCCGCACTGCTGTTTCTGTTTGTGAATATATGATAATACAATCTAAATGAGTAGATTAAATATCAAACAAGAAAGGGATTTTTACGGTCATCTTAGTTGGCGTAGCGCCGCATAGGAATTTTGGTGCACTTTATGGAATATTTCATTAAATTGTCTCGATTTCTGTAGGTTGCCAAATTTAAGGTTGTGGTAAAATTCCAAGTAATTGTGGCTTCAAATATTTGCGAGTTATATACTTCTGGAAAATAGGCTAATCAACTCCTTGATGAATTTAATTGTACTATAGAGTTGCCATCTTTCCAGGAATCCGGGATTTGGAATTGGATGGCTTCCCTGTGGTAGCAGTTTTATAGAATGTCAAAGTCGATTTGTGAGACAAGGGCCAATTAGGAACAGTTGGAACAGTTGCTTTCGAAATAGACAGAATGACAAAGTAGGCTTATAAGAATGACAGACACTATGAAGAATACAGCTTCTTCGAATCTCAATGTGGTCAACGAGCGACAAGTCCCTTTGAAAGTTAACAAAAAGGAAGTGAGTGACTTGAGTGTTTCAGTTGAATTGGATGGCAGAGCGGAAAATGTTTTAATGAACAGGTGAACTGAGTGAACGAAGAAAATAGTTGAATGAACGATGAACTGAGTGAGCTGAATAAGTGGCTGCAATTCGAATGCACTGGTGCACTTTGATTCTGAAACGATCTTTTGCATTCAACCTTCGAATATACATGCATTTATCGATGGAATGATAATTTGCACCTTAATAGATGAACTTCACGCCTCACCAGCAGATGCAATAATAAAAAAGGAATATTGTACATTTTCAAATTTCGACAAAAATAGTTTTCTTAGTAAAAGTTTTTTTGCAATTATGATGAATGAATCTCAGTGGGTGCCACATAGCAGCTGGCATTTAAACGCTTTCAATCTTTAGCGCATATTTTCACATTTTGCTCTATAATCAGTAAAATGGATTTTAAAATTTTCTTTTTAAGATTATTTTGTTCAAATATAATATTACCCTTTTTGCAACTGCAGCACTACACAAACGGCATGCATATGAGAGCATTCCTATAGTGCACATCACTCTTAAGCACTGTTTTTAAAAAATGCATGTAGACTACTTGCAGCTACAATCGATTATTGTTGCTTAACAGTAATTTTGTATCACTAAATTACGAAAATCACTTGTTGGAATATCACAACTTTTAGGGCATAAGAAACAGATTATTTTGGTAAATCAGTTTCATTAATAACCAGCTACATACCCTAACAAAATGCAGCTAAACAGATAATAGAGCAACTGAGTAAATAATTAGTGATTAACACTACTTAAAACCATCTAAAAACAAAACTTAGGTACAATCAAGATCGTCTTGGTAATATGAAAAGCAAATAAGGACAGCTTATAATTATACAATTAAAATCATAACTAGCGGTTCGCACACTGCCCTATTCATGAGGGAAAATTAAATATCGAAAATAATGAAAAGGTAAAAGACGCTACAGTCGCTCATCTAACTTCTTCTCTTTATCAACAAGATTTATATCACTTTTAAACGTTTTATGTCATTGACCAGATAGTTTCCTTAGTCGAGTTGCGTCTATTTTCTCCGTCATTATGTCGCCTTTATTAAATATACGACTCTGTTTACCAAAATGTTTTCCCAATTACGATTTTGTCCATATCGAGTTTTTGCACCCATGGTTCTTTCAATTTTCTCAATGTATTCAAGTTCGCTATCATCATATAGCTCCAATCGCATTCTGTTTGTTCATTGAGATAAACTACACTACATTTACTTCCTAGAGCTGGTCTTTCCTCAACTGGTCAGAATCATTCAGATTCATCTTCATCTTCAAAAAAATGAATCTTAGACGTCACTACTCCTCCATACTGGGGGCTTGGACGGTGCTGACATAGTCAGACTTTTCTGGACTGCGCTGTGGCACTTTTACTCCGGATGCCCTTCCTGACGACTTCCAATGACACTTTCGGGGCTCGACCTCTGGATAGCTAGGCCAAGTACTTAACCACTGTGCAACTGAGACCGATCCTTATCATTTTTTATTTTATATTTTTATTATTTTTTTTAAGCACTAGCAAAAATCATTTAACAAGGAATAGAGAAGCGCTAAGAAAGCAATACACTGTATATGGTTTCCAGCGATGAATTCACAGAATGCGATTGGAATAATGTGAGTGAAGCTTTGATACTTCCAGACTTATTCATCAAATATTTTCCAAGACTTCCCAGACATTTTCTTAAAAACAATACTTTTCCAGACCATCCTATTTTCCAGACTTTCCAGACACGCGGACACCATGTTTAACCACGTTCGCGAAATTGGAAATTCCAATTCGCCTGCTTCCTTTCAATTGTCATCACATGCGTCCAATAATTGTCAACTCGAACATGTTGCTGTTCTCCGATATCACTCATCGAATGACTCCATTCTTAAGGGATATCCCCATTACATAACGTCTCCATTCCATCTTCAATGTGTCTATATCCTCCTCCACAAAACCCACAACACGGCAGAAGTCGTTGAAAAACATATACAACACTGTCAAGAATCGGTGGATCTTTTCGTTGGCGAGGTTCAAAAATCTATAATGGAATGGCATCGAATTTTTCAATCTAAGCTACAGCTGCGAATATTTGGTTAATGCTTCACGGTAAAATTCTTTCTGACGGTCATCTTGCAAAGTCTTCAGCCAGAGCTGGCAACGATTAGGATCTCAAAAAAGTCGATTAATCGGATGCTTTAATCGATAAATCGTGTCAATTTGCAGACGGGACGTTTTCTACGTAAATGTAGAATTCATTACCCTATGTGCTATATTCGATTGTTTCATAATTTTCCATTGATTTGATAATTATCATTCATTATGTACCGGAATGCATTTGAATAATCCTGCTATGTATTTTCATATACAAAGTTAGTATGCCCACAAAATGCCTATCCATCAGTAATGAAAGAAAGGACGTATTGTTTTCTACAATTGTGAAAAATAAACCAAAACTTTAAAATGCAAAATCGCAACAAGCATTAAAAAGATCAAACTGTCACAATAAATCATCATTTTGATTGAGGAATATTATTTTAGAAGCACTGTCACGACAAAGTGACATGCTTTTCTTTCCGAAGAGATCCATATTTCGAAAATACGCGTTCGCTGTGGGCACTAGTCGGTTGAACAGCAAAAACACAGCGGGCGCATTTCGCCAATCTGAGAAATTGGCTTTGATGGTTTCCCCACCAGATGAAAAAAATAATAAATCGATTAATTGTCGATTAAAAATTTACAAATCGATTAATCAATTAATCGCTGCCAGCCCCACTTTTCTCGTCGTGTGACCTGTGTCAACAATTTCATCTTTCAAATGATATTCCACTGATGACTCGATTTCATAAATGGGATCCTTCAGTACTTCATACGGTAACATCTCAAGACACAGACATAAGAAGCGCTGCCTGCTCACTATACAGCACGTGTATCGTGTAAACAGCACGACAGCTACTAAGGAGGAATAAATGCAGTTTTCATTTCATATAAAGGTACATTCAAAAGCAGTGAAATGCGTATCTTTATGCATCCCGGTTCGAAGCAAAAATGCATGCACACACATTTCTGACATCATCCTAAAATTCAGTTTCTTAATATTACAAAATAAAGCACTTTAAGGCACCTGTGGCAAGCCTGGAGAGATTCCAATCTCCAAATTTATGTTTATTTTGTCGTCCTCCAAGACTTATCATAGGAGTATCCCCGATAAAGAACAGCTGAAGAAAATCATCATAATTCTGGTGGTTCGCAGAGAACGTGATGGATAAACTTCTTACAAACATTAATTCATCATGATGCTGCTAGTCTGTTGTTGCAATTTTACTTAACATTAAGCTGATTGCCATTTCTTTCTAGAAATTTCAAAGTGTAGTGAATCACTAGTTTAACAAAGTCGTGCACCAGACGCACTTAAATTGCAATTACTCGTCTAACTACTGTATAGAAATGCGTCTCTGAGTCCGTTACAATAACACAAAAGCTTTTCTTCCGTGGTCGATGAAGCATTACAGAACATCAAATGTTAATGATTGTCTACCTGACAACAAGACCTGCAATATGACTATTATCTGACTTTTGGCGCGCAAATCTTATCATCTCGCTCAGTCTTCAGCATTAAATGTGAATACAGCATTAACTTTTAACATACCTTTCAATCGAAAAAACATGACATCACTTTCATTAATTAGCCATCAATAGTCGCAATTATGAGTACATGCATCGGCAGGCGTTATCTAAGACAGGATTTCATTATTTTTTTTATCTACACAATTTTGCTGACTTTTTAATCCCATTCTACAATTAATTACCGCCAATTCCATTTTATAAACTTCAAATGGTGCTAGCTACATAGAGGTGCTAACCAGGCTTTCGAGCAACTCCTTGAAATCATGATTTCCAATTTTATAATTGCAGAACGTGTACAAGGCTTGAAGACTTCATTTGGCATCGCAGGATCGCAGCGACGGGATATATTATGAGTTTTGTCAGAATTTAAGAATTCTTTAAAAGGATGATTAAATAGCATTAGGTCAAGGAGATTTATATTCCTACACGAAGACAGATGACGTGAAGGCCAGTCGCGACATGGTCATATAATTCAAATGCATGTAAAAGAATGATCAAATTTATTTAAATTTCTACGCTCTATTCATGACAAGTCTGTCTTAGCGTAGATATTTAGATCTCATTGGTATAGGATGTAACTTTCCATCAACAACAGCCAGGATAGCTGCGTTGGATTTTCAGCAAACAATATTATCTGCTGAAATTCGCCATTAGTTCTTAAAGCTATTTTCTATCACGTCGTCCCGAGGACGGCAATGGATAGAATGCATGATAGCATGACGGGAAAATGTAGCATTGCAGTTTTTGGACTTCGTAATGCAATTTCAATAATGGAGAACCAGCTTATAGATTGCGATAGAAATGACTAGCATTTCGAGACATTTGGCAACGTTTTAAACCGAAACAAAAATATGCTAAAGGATTTCTGATGCTTTCATAAATTATTTTTTGAGTCACTTTGTGATCTAATGATGATGATGATAATTAGGGAAAAGCAAATATGCTTTAAGCATATAAAAGCATATAAATGCATATTTCAGATATTTTCGGAATTAAAGCATATTTCACCACAATACGGGAATGAGAGCATATTTGCTTATATTTGCAATCATTTTTGTAACAAATGACTTCGTTTTAGTCGCTATTGCTTATTTATCACTATGCAACTAGAATATTCCAAGAATACCGACTCAGATTTCTAAGAAAACAGATGCTAATCAAATGATTGTGGTTCTCATTTGCAGTCACACAGCGAGCAATTGGGAGAGAGATGGGCGCACGCGCTGCCTGCTGCAATTCTGCGGCAGACAACAGAGCCAACCAGCAGAGGCCAACGCGCGCACACACACACACACGCATAGAGCTTACAATGAATTATTAAAGGTTCGCATACTTTTTGTCAGTCGATTGTTAAAATACGTAACGAGAGACACGCGATGCCAAAAGTAAAGACAATTTGTTCTGTTAGACTGCGAGGTTTTGTGAGGGAATTTGGCGAAAGTGTTTTTTCTACCGATGGTGAAGTGTTGCGTTGCAAGGCATGTGACAAGAAGAAGTCAGAGCTTTAGAGAGAACATTATGGAGAACGAGAGAGTTAGTAAAGTGGCTCCAGGAAAGTTGGAACGTATACGTACCACGAAAAGAAAGCACCACGAGAGATAGGATCCGCTGGTTGCATAGCCGAAGGAATGTAAATTATTCGCATTGCCTTTCGTTGAATTGTAGCTTTGAGCCAGAATAAAGTTTCCGAGGATTTGGCTAACGATAATAAGGGTTTTACATCGGTCACCAACAAATCTCCCGGGGAGGCGAAGATCGCTGCTCTGATTAGCGCTTGTAGTTCATTATCAAATTGATGATGTCTGTCCGTATGATAAAACCATGCACGGTTTCCTTGAAGAATGGCTTGAGTTGTTGGCGTGGCATCAGTAAACCAAACTTTTTGTATCTTACCAGGAAGAAGGTATTGCGTTGTCCAAATTTGACAGAGTTTGTTCCAGTGATTTAGGATTTTGCTGTGAGACCATTTGAGTGGAGCGTAGAGCGCTGTCGTGATTGAGCATAGGAATGTCATATATCCAAGTGCCTGTGGTGTAAGGCCATGAGTTTGCAGGTATGTTTTGAGTTTTGGAAGTTGGTCTTGGTGCTTTTTCGCCAGAATTCTAGTCCGATTTTTGAGATTAATTTGTAATCCCAATAAGTAATTTTCGTTGTTGGAACCAGTAGTGATTTCCTGCTGTTGATCACGAAGTTGATTGCCTTGAGTCGTTGCAGCAGTTTGGCCTTTGCTTTAGGGATATTTCGTTTGCTTGTTACTAGGAGAATATCGTCAAGGTGCACCCAAATGAAAGTTTTAGGATCGCGTATTGGTTGGATGATTTCGTTCATTACCGCTTGCAGAAAGGCCGGGCTAGTTGAAAGTCCCATTGGAAGACGACAGAAGTTGTAATGGTTCGACTTGAATTTAAATCTTGAGATGAATCTGGACTTTTTGTGCAGTGGTAGAGAGTAAAAGGCATGTTTGAGGTCAATTCTTATCCCTCTGAGATGCGGTCGCCATTTGAATGCCGGAAGGACTTGTACTATCGGAGCTAACGCCAATTTCTTCTTCTGAATTTGAGGCGTAAGATGACTATAATCAATTAAAAGTCTTGAGTCACCTTGAGGTTTTGCAGTTAGAAATGGGTATGAAAGAAACGGGCCCCGATGATGAGTTCTTTCGATAATATTGTTTTTGAGTAAATTTTGGATCATTTTCTCCAGAATGTCTTCTTCTTCTTTTGTGTATTGTAACTTGCGTCCCCGTGAGTGGTTACAGTTTACATAGGTTTGAAATCCTTGTTCTATTCCCTTGCAATGTCGGCCAAATTCTTGTGATGTTGCTAGCGGTACATTGAAATCGCCGTTGAATTGTGGAGGAGTTTGGGCAACAGGAAAAAGCTCTTCACCGGAAGACCAAAGGACTCGAGGAACCTCAGATGGATCAGTATTATCCGAAGCCTCAGAAGTGAGTCTGTCTTCCTCAGGCGCGATTGAGCTGGCCGGTGACGGAGTGTCTCTGATAGGGATCCAAGCGGATCTGATTCGGGTAATGCAAGGAAATCTAGGGCAGATTGAATTGAGCATTGTGAAGTGGCCCTTGAGAGGGCTGTTTCCGGAGTTGAGAGTGGCGTTGATAGCGGTGTGAGTAGAGGCGGTGTTGGAATACTTGGATCGAGGTTGTTAAGCCAATCTTGAAGGTGCTGTGTCACCTGTTGTTGGAGGGTTTCTGGTGTTATTTCTGGCATATCCTCGGCTGCGTCCTCTTCTTCCTCTTCCTCTGTTGTAAGGTCCAAATCCACTTCGTGATGTCGGAGTCTGTGTCGGGTCCGGAAGAGTAGCCGGTAGTCCGAGGGACTGCGCGTCCTTGAAGGCTGCCAACTTGAGTGCGTAAGGCCAGCCAAATCTCCCTGCAGCTCGGAGGAAGTCAAGGCGGTCTGCGGCAAGTTGGTGGATGTCATGGACAGATTCTGAATTGAGGATTTGTCGGAGGAGATCGACCTCGCGTTTGTCTCTTGGAGTCCAGTGGCGACAGTCGTTATCTGAAAGGTTGGCCTGCGCTGCGGTCCCATCCGCCAATTGTAACTGGATCGCTCGGAGTCCGATCTCGAGTCTGCGTATTGTCTCCTCCGCAGGAGCCTCTGCCATCGGGGATCCACTGCTGTAGGGTGTGGGCGCGAAATCGCTATCCTCGAGATTGACCAAAGGAGCAACGTGGTCTGGCCCTTGAGAGTGCTGTTTACGGATACGTAAAGCAGTTACGGCGATGCTAGTGGAAGACTGCGCGGTATCTTTGACTGGTGACTTGGAGAGCGGTGTATTTGGAGTGTCCGTAGTACTTTGAGAGCGCGACAGTGGAAGACGAAGCTTTCGATAGCTGTCCAAGGGAAAACCCTGCATTCGAGGGTGTGAAAAATAAGTCCACTTGGAATCGAAGCTGGTCCGTAAGAGGGCCGTTTAAGGATTTTGTTTATTTCCGATACGACATACAGGATCTCTTACGCTTACAACTTTTACCGCGCATTTGGAAACACAGCAGCATATCAAGCTGAAGTCTAAGCAAAAAAGCACTTCAACACCACTCATCACAACGACGTCTTCCTTGCAAAGCTCAAAAAGTCAGGACAACTTCACCAATGAGCTGGTGGGCGCATTTATCTGTGCAGACATTCCTTTATTCAAGCTTCAAAACCCGACTCTGCGTTCCTTCTTGGTCAAATACAACACCTTTAAAATCCCAAGTGGAAGATTGTGTCGTCGTGAAGTGAGTAACTTGTATGATTCCACAATAACTACCATTCGTGATTTAGTTGGGGACAGTTCAATATACATTATCGTTGATGAAAGTAGTGATTGCCTGAACCGATGCATTTGCAACATTCTTATCGGTGTGCTTACAACAGTCGTCCCAGCCCCCATATTTGATTCACTCTGCCATTCTCGACATCACCAACAGCACAACTGTTGCGCAAACTATCCACAACGCACTTCAAATACTTTGGTCTGGAGAGTTTCATTATGACAGGGTACTTCTACTTGTTAGTGATGCGGTCGCCTTTATGAAGAAAATGGGCTCCTCGCTGAAGTGCCTTTGCTCTAAATTAATTCACGTCACATGTTTAGACCATGCCCTACATCGAGTTTCTGAAGTAATACGACAGCAATATCCTTTAGTAAACCGTGTCATTGCATGTGGCAAGCAATTATTTTCTAAAGCACAACTTCGTCGTGAAAGCTTCCTCTCGACAACATCATTGACACTGCCTCCAAAAGCTGTGGTAACACGTTGGGGCACGTGGCTGAAAGCTGCATTTTACTATGGCGAACACTGGGAAACCATAGCAAATTTTGTGATAGAACTCAAGGAAGATACTTCAGCTGTCAAGGAGTTCCAGGCTATTACACGAGACACTGGTGATGTGGCTCCACAACTGCTACAAATTACTGCCCACTTTCGTATATTGCCAGACACTGTTGAAACATTGGAGAGTCGTGGTCTGACAATGGATCAGTATTTTACCATCATGGATAGATTGCAAAGTCACTTGCAGACATCTGGACAGCCAGCAATTGCAGCAGTGGAAAAACTGCAATTTGTTCTGGATGAAAATCCAGGCTGGAGTGAAATGAAAGTGATCCGTGATGCAATCTTTGGATCTTCTTCTCTAAAATGGAAAGAAGCGCATACTTTGAACGATGTTTGCAAGTACAAATATGCGCCAATGACAAGCGTGGAAGTTGAGAGGAGCTTCAGTGAATTCAAGTCATTCTTCAAAAGTAATCGCTGCAACTTTACTGATGAAAATTTGATGAAGCACTTTGTAATTTCTTACAACTCTAAACGACTTTCTAACTAACTGGATGCTAGTATTCCTGTTTTGTCATGAAATCAATTGAAGTACTTCGCATTCTATTATTTTGTTGCACAATTCATGCACCAAAAGTTTGTTTAATTCAATTCATGATTTGATTTATTATCGAGATTTTCTGAGATTGATTTAATATTTGAGATTATCTATGCTGACAAGATGTATTAAAACCACAGTAATGGCGCTTAAAAGTAAGCATTTTGAAAGAGAATATAAAAGCATATTTCACACTTTTTAGGAATATGCTTTTAAAACTTAAGAGCATATTTGGGGGACTTTTAAGAGCATATTTGCTTTTCCCTAATGATAATATAGACGTATATTTCGAGAAAGAAGTATAAAAGATCCTTCTTATGATAATCATGGGATCCAAAGTGAATCAGATTCAAGCTAGCTATGTTCATAACAAGCAAAATTCGAAGTCAAAATTTAAGACAGCTGTTTTTCTCGAGTTTATGTCTCCATAATGTTTATTAACAATCCTATATTTTCGCCGATATGACTACCTGTTCACAGAAACAAATGGTCATCACAATTTCACCTATACTGCTGCTAATTCCAAATATTTTGATATTGCAACTGAATTTTAGCAGTTTACATTTCTCATTTCAAAACGGTTGCTGCTTGAAGTAAATAAGAATTTGGCACTAAACGTATGTTGAAGCATAATCGCGTCATTTGTTAAGGAATTTGATTTGTTGAAGAAACTGTGTACTTGTGGTGAACTTGTGTTACTTAATGCTCCTGTGACTTCAATTTTGTAGTGACTCACGGGAAAACCGTTCATATAGACTATCCCACAACACCATGTTTTCAGATAATTTTCTGGATAAGTATCAGTCGATAATTGACCTCCATAAATGCTGATAAAAATATGAAGTATAGTCTGAAAAATCCGGTTTCAACGTGTCATCGTTATATTCATACGTGCCTCAAAACATTTATCACAAACTTGAAAGTCTGCTATCGCCTGGCGGTAATCAAGCAATATTGAAGAGTTACTAGTTGAAAATACATTCCAACGATAGTTTCGGTAGTATCAAAAGCACACCACTTAATATATTGATTATTCGATGCATTATTTGCATATGATGGTTGGCACGTCATTTGAAGTGCAGAAATCAACATATAGCAACACGATGACAAGATTTGAAAACAGACAATGTCGAATAATCAGCTTGAAAATTCATCTATGCAAGGGCAAAATTTCCATTCGATTTATTTATGTTTCAAGTCGGAACGCAAATTTCCATCAGGTGAGCGCTGAAATGTATCGCACTTGACAAATCCATTATCGAGGTTATCCACATTTAACTTTTATTTAAAACAATGCAGATATAGTGAATTGAAAATGAAGACCATGACGATTTCAGTTTGATTAAATAAACTCATCGGAAAATATGATGAGCGGTAGGCTCGAAAAGATAGCAGAGCACAAACGATTATTTGTTTTTTTTTGCTTACGACTACCAAAAGCATTGCGGGATGAAAATTCGCCGGTGATCTGCGAAATGCAGCTAGCTGAATAAACAAACATCAGGTAGCTGGTTTAGTGGAATGAATGAAGACACCACTGAGAAATAGTTACAGACCTTGCATCCTGGTATGTACACCGTAAAGTCACACATACTTGCGACCAGACTTGTGCTGTAATACTGCAGTTGCAATTACAACTAGTGTAATTAGTAGTTGTAATCAATTATATTTTCTGATGAGTAATTTGTAATCGTGATCAATTACATTTTTAGCCATGGAATTGAAAAGTAATTGCAATTGCTTTGTAGTCATCACAGCTCAATGTTCATTCCGCAGCTCATTACCATACTTGGATGTGTACCGGGTGTACACTACCGATATTTTTTCAAAGAAACTTATGACGAAACTTTTTAAAAATCTTCATTAAGTTCCAGTGTTTTGATCTTCTTTCCCCTTTATCTTAATTGCAGAACTGAAGCTACTCCCCTCGGAAAAAGAGAATTATGTAAGTTCTTCTAGAAGTCAAAATTGAAATCTTTAAGTCAATTTAAATCTTAGCAGAGATATGCAATCGCAAGCATAGTAAAGTCTACCAAGAGCAACAATTCTCGATATCCCAATCCTGTATCTTCAGTTTGAATCGTAGTAGAGATGTAAGGTGAAAAACACAAGGGGAGGGTTAAAAAGGTGGTAATTTAATGTCAGCGCTACAAGCGTCGTGTGATTTTCCAGGGACCAATTGCAATTAAACTAAGAAAATCTGACTTGAAAAAGAAGTGGTGGGAAACGCATAGTTAAATGCTGACAATTATCTAAGGTGATAACGAAGTAATTGAAATGTAATTGAAGATAAGCGGAGTAATTTGTAATTGTAATCAATTACACTTCATGATTAATTGACACAAGTCTGCTTGAGACCAACAAATGTACCCTTTATTAACTGTCACTAAATCACTGCTGCAGCAGAACAAGCACTCTGTCGTGGTGTAAGACCTAATGACTAAAAACTCAGAAAGCTTAATATCATTTGAGAAAAGAATACCAATTCCAAGTGCTGACAACACAATTCGATAAATTACGACGCACACATCCCAATCATGTTTCCATGATGATAGGAAAGCCCGACAACCGAATGTTGATCTGTATAAGCACCTTATTCATCGGTGAACAAAGAGATTATACACTGACTACGGCAAACACAATAGGCGCAAAATAATTGCTGGACGCGCTACCAATATAAGATAAAAGATGACAAAATTATGTGCATAGGCAGTGGTCTGGTATAGTGCTTGACGCACAGAGTGAACATTTTCTATGCAATTTCTAATCCGTTCGCTATACTTCAGATTTTTCGTCAATGAAAAAATCGGCTAAAATAGAAACCAGTTGTCTAATAAAATTGATGTTGATATTGATGCATTCAGATGCCTGTTGCCAGCTTTATTTTCTCCACACCTATAATATGAGCACGATATCATTTCTAAATCAGAAAGATGTTTTTAACGATAAAGCGAGCAGGCTGCGGGGGAAATAATCGCGATCACGTCACGATCGTTGAATTCTTGATTCAAAATTAGTAAAGCACAGTTCTTAACATTGCTACACAATGGGCAATGTTATATAATTTATGTAGGCCTACTAGACATGATTATATAGACTTTATATTATGCTGATTAATAAGTTAAAGGTAGGGTTAAATAATCTATGTCTGATAGCATTTTACTTTATCAGGATTGAAATACGTTTCATCTGAAAATAACGGTGACACTAACAATTACGACAGTAATAAATTTACATTGAACAGAAAACTTGCACAATCATACTGGCACTAACTTACCGATTACTGACATCGGAAATATCAACGTGGATTCGTATTTGATTAGTCTCACAACTCACTCAATTATCCTAACAAAACTAAAATCACTTCAACAGTCAGTCCAATACGTAAACATGTTGAAGGAATCATTGGACACCATATTACTAAATTATTCAGGCATGCAAATCAGCGAGAATACGAAATACCATTCCATAAATTCAATCACTCCTCCGGCCAGCCTATGAAGACTATTCCGAGACAGGAGTTGGAATAAAGGAATGGTGAAAACAATGACCACTTTCATGGACGGCGGTAGAGGAAACAAGGCACCACAAATGATGGGTGCAGACTCGGTGCATAGGTATAAAAGGTGTCTGGTGGACTGTCCAGTAGCACAAATGCATGCCTGGCTTTCAGCTGGCGTCGATGATATCAAGGGAGAACTAAACGGCGTAGGAGTAAACTGGTGAGAATTTGGGAAGTATGATAACAGAATATTAAAAAGAAGAATTTGAAGATAAAACTGTTTCGCAAGATGAAACAATAAAAAGTGACCGCACACCCAGTTGCCGCTCTTTCAGCCGGTAGGAATCATCATAAAGAGTAGTTTATCTTAGTGACGACGGACGCTATTAACGAACATTAATGCATTTATGTAACAGCTGACTTATTTTTTTGTTCATTTGGAAATAAGAGCATAATTCAGAAGAGCTCCAGCAACGATAGAACATTTTTATTCATTTATTGTCGATGAAACTTAGGAAAGCAAGAGGTTGCAAATTCTAGTGCGGTTCATTTTTGAGTCAAAACTGTAATATTAGCATTGATATAAAATTACCGCTATTGTTAGAATAGCCCTTCATACAATATTCATCTAGATATAGGATATATTGATATCCACACATACTACCGTCATTATTTACATGAAATGAATATTAACTAGCAATGTTCAGTAGCTATTGATTTCAATGCATAATTATAACATTTGCAACATTGTCCTTGATAGAAAATAACTGATCAATTGACGCCGATATAACACTGCACGCTTCTTGCCTTTAGGGAAATTCTAAGTTATCCATAAGTCCTGTTAGCTCAACAGACGGAACTCATAATGTTTTTCCTACAACAATGAGATCCTATCCTCCAACTTTTTGAGTAGTGACACCGAATCTATTTCAATTGAGGTACCAAAGGGAATTTTATATCAATTTATACCGATGTTGCTGACATACAACAGACTCGTGTCACGGCTCACAAATTATGCTGCAGAAAATTATCAGATAAATCCTGCTACTCAAATATTTGCAGACCTCTTCATGAAGATAAACAAACGAATGTATATTTGAATTCCAAAGATGCTTATGAATCATATTATTTACTTAACATTGTCAATGACTTCATTCTTGAATTTTGATTTTCCTTTGAATTGCCATAACTGCAGTTCTGACTAGTAGATGCACTATCAATCATGATTAAATCCTTTAATCTTGCAGTGGAAAATTGTATGAATGAAGCTCAATGCTCTATGATAAGGTAATCTTCAAAAGCTGCGACTCACCCAATCCTGATGCCAATTTAGGAATGTATGAAAATGCTACGTGCTACTTTTACCGCTTAAAGACAGAAGGAGAATACCCGATACTGAGTGAGCAGCAACCTCACGATATTGGAATGGCAAGAATGACTTAAAGCTTACTGAAGAAAGAAAGAAAGCAACTGAAGTAAACGTAAGAAGCTGTATGAAGAGGAGCTTCAAAACATAGGAGTCGTCTAATGATATGAAGAAGTGGAGTCACAGGTCGGGACAGGCAATAGCGTGGCGATAGAAACTCACCATACACGAACGCGGTTTGGCCACGTCTGGAGTGCGGCGAAAAGCGGAGGCCACCTGGAAATGTTGTCTGTGGTAAACACACTGGCGAGAAACTCGCCATAAGACAGAAACATTCATGGCTAATTGTCTAACCAGGGTACCCGAAGTATTCAAGTTAATATAATACTTGCAAAGGGTATGCATTCTTAAAAAAGTCGGTTCGGATGGCCATCTCATAGACCTACCTGAATGTGGAGTGGGAGGTTGCGGCTGTGTTTGATTCGTCGTCTCAGTAGGTGCAGACATCATTGGCATAGGTACGGTGACAGGAGGTTGAAACGGCGCTTGACTTGTCTGACTGGGAACTATGCCAGTGGCGGCCATTCCGCCAGCTTGTTGATTCGTAGATGACCAGTTAGGAAATCCCCACGACGGTGGTGGTTGCGTCCACATTGGCTAAAGGGAAGACATTTGTTATGAAATAAATTTTCAAATAATTGCCAGTAGTTTTCAGTTTACAGAACAGAATCCGCTTAACGATGCCATTCAATTGCAGAATTGCCACTCACATTCCTAAATTTAAGAAATATTTTATGATCGAAAAGTATTAAATAAGTAGGCAACAACAAAGCATGATGAGTTCTATCATTTCCATCCACTCTGAATTTCTAACGGTGCCATATAAAACAGGAATGTGAAGAAACACAATACGCTCGCCAGTTTTTGACTTTGAAAGTTAAGTTACTTGGCTCTTAATCCGAGATACTTCTTACAGTGTGATCAAGATTCTGGTATATCTCAACAGTGTAAATAGTTGCGAATCAAGCCATTTCCAGCGCAAGCTTTAACCTTATCAGGACCGGGGGCCCTATCAACATCTTTTTGTATCTCCCAAAATAAGTCAGATAGACGTTTAATTTTTTGTGACTTTTAGTTTGTATGTATGTTGAAGTTTCAGTAAAATTTTGGGAAAAATTGATTTCCTGTAGGTTCAGTTGTAAAGGTCATTTTTAAAAGTACTTTTTAGAAAATTGATAGTTTTCATTCAGAGTAACATTGATTATTGATATAATGTTTATGCATGTGTAACTCAAGATTGTTGACATATACATTAATCTTATCTCCCAAAATGAGTACATTATGCAGATACTATTCCGCAAATGGGTTGCCGTGATATTTTATCCCACAGAATAATGCAAAATACATATCACCATTCGAAAGATTGCATTCGGAATGTATCATAACCTTGTCTTCATAACGAAAAAGTCATTAGAACGAGACATTTGCAAAGATAGAAAAATGCAATAATACATGAAAAAGACACTACTTGCGTTCAAATTTCAAATTGCTATTTATAGCACTAAACGTAGAACATAGTAACGTAGAACGTAGTAATTTAACGTACAATATTACACTTATGCTTGATAGAAGTTTGCAGAAATACTTTAGCTGTAATGAACAATTTTTGAAGAGTCAAAAAATATACATAGATTCATAAAAAATTGTAAATTGAAATTTTTAAGTTTTGGTATGAAGGTGTTTGAATCATCCAAAATAGGCACCACCATTCGAAAGAGACTCGAAATATGAAATAATCTAGTTTTCAAGGTGTCTTGTCCATCGGAGCATGGAATATTTGAGCCCCCTCCACGGTCCTACGACGCAAAAAATTGCCCGGTCCTGACGGACGGTTAATATCTCTTCCTACGTTCTGGTTATTTATTAAGAGTACCACTACTTTGCCATTGCTACATTGCAACAAAATGACGTAGGCTATTTAAGTGAGCTACATCATATCGTCATTTGCATTGTTCCCAGAAGATTGTCAATTACTTACTTGAAACTTAAGTTTCTATTTCTCGGACAAAATTCCATAGAAAGCAAACGAATATTACTATGATTTCAATGAGTTAAATACGTAAAAGTTAAGTTAACTTGTCAGTATGTTGTACCAATTCATAAACTAATGATCAATTACCTGCGGAGGCCAAGCTTCAGCAGTTGGAACATGACTCCATACTGGTGGTTGACTCCAACCAGGAGGAAGATGCTGTGGCCCCATTGGCTGACTCCAGCCTTGAGGAGGGTGTTGTAATTGAAGTGGCTGACTCCATGTCTGCTGAGGTTTTCTAGTAGGTTGCGAAACGACAGGTTGTGCCGACTGGGTAGTTTGAGGGACTGATGAGGCTGGAACAGGTTGAGGAGGTTGCGTAGGTTGCTGGGTATTCATCGAGCTCTGCTGCTGTGCAGGACGAGTTTGAACAACTTGAGCTGCAGTCTGAGAAGCCTGTGAAGCAGTTGCTTGCGTTGGTTGTGCAGGCTGCGTCGAAGGCTGGGAGGTAGTCTGCTGTGATGATTTAACAGTAGGAGGCTGACTTGATTGCTGTGTCGCTTGTGTCGTTACTGGTTGCGATTCAGTAGATGTCGCAGAAGCTGATGTTCTGGGTGGCGTATTCGGATGCCGATCCCTCTCATTTGGATTGTTGGAGACTTCTGTTGTATTTTTCTCTTCGATTGGAGCAGTAGTAGCAGGAGGATCGGGATCGAAGACTGCATGAGGATTTGCTGCTTTCTTGATATGTCGCATGACCTGTTAAAGAAGTTCAAATAACCTGCAGAAGTGCGACCGGAAAGGATCATTTTGGAATTTTGAAATTCAATGCACACATGTTTGAGGTTTATAAGTTTGAATGGAGAAGCAGCAAGACTTTTCAATTGAAAGAATTATTCATGGAGGTTTAAAATTTCTGTTATGTGGCTTTAAATCTTATCAATTTATTACAATAACCTTACTAAGGATAGCGTTTAGAGAAAGTCCCATTTGCTTATATAAAGTGATTTATCACATTGGACTACTTATATCATGCTGTAATTATATAGTTACAGCAATTACACTATTGATATAATTTATTTATTCATTCACTAGAAATGCAGAACAGCAGAATAGCAGAACTTATATTTTTCAACAGAAAACACGCTTTGGGGGTGATGAAAAATTAATGTTATGAATGAAAGCGATCATACAATGAAAACCTAGTATGGATGCGATGATTACATATAATAGAAGCATAATCAATGGTCACGAAATGTTGAAACACTGGAAAATATTTCAGAGCTATTATCATTGCTTAGTAATGGAGTTGACTGATGTATTATCTATTTGACAATTAGGACTTGAATAAGCAGTGGAGGCTTAAACGTCAATTACTCAGTTTGTGCTGCTTAAACTAAGAGGCGTACATGTACTTGTAAGTAGGTCTTAACTTTCTGGATTCAAAATTCTTTTTGTTTTGATAAGGTTATGTAATTCACTTCAACCAATTTGGATCCAGAATTAGAGATGCAAATCGTCTTGAATATTGCTTGTGGTATACAGATCAGCAAGCGTCAACTTAATCGACTCACGAAGTACTATATTTGACAGAAAACCATAAACAGCAACCGCAGTAGACATCGATGCTGCAAAAGTCTATCATTATATAAAGTTCAGTGCCGCTCTCAGTTAACCGAAATGACTGATGGACCCGCTATACTATAATATTTATATCCATGAACATTCATATATTCATAAAATTATTATAAATGACAATCAATTTTTCAAACATCAGTTGCAATTTTTCACACTTGCAACAGTAATGACGATGATGATTATGCGAGCAATAGCAATGGTCAAAGGTAAGAAATCAATCGTCTTACCTTTTCGCCTGTTTCCTTTTCAAGAATAATATTGATCTGAGTCATATTCTTTATCTGTTTTGCTGATGAAATAAAACAATTAGGACCATCTTCTTCGCTGTTGGAATAGAAGTCATCCACGATATGGCTGTTTTGACCTTCGTCCGATCCACCACCTCCTCCGGTGACTCCGGGGGCGACTGAGACAATACCCGTGCCACCGAAGAACACTGCTTGCAATCCACCGGGGCCGAAATATGGCTCTCCTGGTTTCTCTTTTTTCTCTCCCTTCTCTGGATAGTTCAAAGCATACAAGTAACGCCAACGTTGACCGAGCAAGAGGTGACGAAAAAGACGAAGCTGCATTCGCACGTTGTCATACCACTTCTTAGGCACAGAGACTTTTGTAGCTTCTCCACCGCGCTCAGCTAATGTACTCTCGATATCACGTTGCTGAAAATTAAACGTCCTTATTCCTTCAAAAGCATCGTTGTAAATGAATAAATGTCATCGTGTCATAAATGAATAATTATGGTTGCAAAAAGGTAGCATATTTTGAATATTTTAACTATGTTGTAAATGTCGTTTTCGACGCTTTTTTGCCGCCAATTACTTTTTGAAATAAAATACAGGTATAACGGAATTCAATTGATCTCGAGTAATATCCAATTTAATTATAAAGCAATAAATCAATAGGCGAATGGTATGAAAACGATTTTCAGATACACTGAGAATCACGGTTTTATCTACACAAAATTCTTCACAAGGTAGGCCTATTTACAAAATTATAATTTGAAGGGTCTGCCAAGTGCCATGAAAATGGCAGTATTCGATCATTTACAGCCTCATATTAATTAATGCTTAATGATTTACCTTGAGACATAATTATTTACATCGAGATATGTTGATCGTAAATTGCCTTGAGATATTAGAATACAAAACAAATTCGCATCAAGCTTCTGCCTAATTCACGAACCAAGAGGACTTATCCTGATACCTAACCCGAAAAGTATAGAAGTAAACCTATCGCTAAGAAATTCCAAAAGGCTATGAAACCCAGCTTGAATGCCCATCAAACGTTTCGCTTTTCTACTTGTGAGCGATGACTTGCAGCAGAATAGTTCATACTGGCAATTGTCACTAGTGATTCCGATTAAAAAATCAAGAAATTTTGCATAATTAGTGATACAATGATTAATCCCTGATGATTATGGGGAATCATTATATACATTATAGAATTTGCGTTTCTATTGTATTGACTTGTTATGTATTATTAGCTTTTGTACATCCCATGTTGTAACTTGATTATGCCCCACGATTCCAGCGTTTCCAAAGTAGAATCTCTGAGAATCCGCGCAGGCC
Source organism: Prostheceraeus crozeri (assembly GCA_907163375.1). Taxonomy (NCBI): domain Eukaryota; kingdom Metazoa; phylum Platyhelminthes; order Polycladida; family Euryleptidae; genus Prostheceraeus; species Prostheceraeus crozeri. The sequence continues at coordinate 152,859 of CAJQUW010008346.1, read as the reverse complement.
AAGTAAATCCGCGCAGATGGACCCTAACCCCCTTTACATTGCAATTTTAAGACCATATTTGTGATTTTCTGGATTTCATTTTCTTGCATATTCAAAAATGAATCCTACATAGTGATGTGCAACTTTTACTTTCAATCTTAAGTAGACTTTCGATGGAATCTGATTGGGTCAACATATTTTAACTAGTAGTACTAGTAGGCAAACAAAGCGTAGTGTAGTAGGTACTGTACTTTGAGTAATAATCAAAGACTTCACAAAACAAAATGAACAAGAAACTATTCTGGTACCAATATCTCTCGAGTCAAGTGGCATGGGAATGTGACTACAACAAAAGGTCTTCATAATAATTATTGCAAAAAAAATCAAAAGTGGCCTCATGGTCCACGTTTTGCTACATTTCACGGTAACTGAGTGTGATGGACATATAGCTTATCTGAATGTAGATGTACATATTGACAGAAAAATAAATCTTTTTTAAGAAAAATTGTATTCATCTATTGAATTTGTAACAACTTGAATTGAGGATGACGAGAAAATAGTCAGCACCAAGTGTCTTATCATTGTCTATGACGCCTCGTATCCATCAGTGGTTCGGTCGAAGGCAAAGTTCTCTTCAACTTTCTTTTGGACTCATCTTTTTTCGATGACACGGGAGCTGCATCTGTTATCGACTGTGCTTCTAGCATAAGCCTCTTGGCTGCCTCCATGTATTCCATGGCCGTTTTCCGCTTACTCTCGGCGAGTTTCTCTGTGGATTCCTTTTCTTGCCTGACTCTTTCTCTTTCCATCTCTTTCTCCCTAGCTTTCAGATCTTCCTTTCTTTTTTTCTGCTTCAATGCGCTCCTTTTTCTTTCGCTTCAGATACTGCATGTAGGAATTCGATGCCTCATAGCAACGATCGAGCAACTTGCGTCCAATTGGGAACGTTGCACTCTTGTATCCGCGATTTCGCATAAATAATTTCACTGTCAGAATACCGTTAAAATTGGGATCCTGCAATCTGTTGTCAAAATGCGCTTCATCGAGCTAAACTATCTTTCAGTGTCAGCGTTGCCATGAGGTAGAATAATGCAACTTTTGGCCAGTGCACTCAAACTATGGTAGGCATTCTTCGAGGCTATCTGTTTCCAAAATTTGGGCAGGTCGACTTCCTCTGTGTCAATTTCCGCATCGCTACGAAACTTGCGCCATTCAAGAAGAAGTGCGTCGGCGTCGCAATCGAAATTCAATTGGGATTTGACGTGAATGAGATCTTCTTCCGCAACATTTTCCCTCTGCTTCGGATCCAAGAATTTGCAAGCCCTCAGAAGACGTTTACCAATAGGCAAGTAATGCATCAAAGATCGAAGGAGCTGGCCATAGAACAGACGAACTCGTTGAAAAAATAATGCACGTTGTGCTGCCGTAAGATGGTCGTTACGAAGAGCTTCTCTAGCTTTCCCGCCAATCAGCACATTATCATCCGATAATTGTTCAACATTTGGAATGACCTGTCAGAAATGAATAGCAATTACTCGCGTGTGCATGTGCTAGTTCACAGGAAAGAAAAAATTGCAATCGTGCCCCCAGTAATAGAACAAAACAGCTGAATTTGACATGCATTTTCAATGCCATGCACAACGTTGTAGGCCTACTTTTGAAAAATAAAGAAAACTTATAAAATGAATCTCTCTGATCACTAAAGAAATCTCTCACAGAGGACTTGTTTCCAGATATATGCACTGTTTTGACTTGTGTAGATCCATCTGCGGTCATCTGAGATTGGCCTTCTCTTTTGCATTTCATCAACTTCATCAGAGAAACAGAGTACAACATTACACAACAGAGCATCCTTTGCATAGAAGCTCCTGGGTGCCGAGTGTCCAAGTGCTACAGGAATTCCTGCCGCTGTCGATTGATCTGATGAGGTGATGAGATGATTCCACTTTAAAGTTTCTCAAAAACCTGTAAAATAATGATTTTCACGCGACAGCTCACATTCAAAACGAAAAAACAATACAATCCATTTACAGTGCGGTGTAGAAATGGACCATCTGAAGGGCCAAAAGTGATACTTATGGTACTTGAGTGGTTTACTTATTCTCCCCAGCACTAGGTGGGCCTGATATGATGCAGAGTCAAACAAGGCGTGATTTGAAGTAAGTTTTAAGCATAAGTAAGCTTTCAAGCAGCAGGGCAAATGTATCTTGATTCGCAGTCATTTTACAATCTTATGAGTAGATAAGCTAAATTATCTTAATTTGGTTCCCATCTATTATTGAAATAATGCTGGAGAAGCTTTTTTCTTTTTCAACTGCAGAAATTAGCCCTTGCAGAGCATTCGATCGAGAGGAATCACGCTATTGATTAGTCGAGGGCACACGTCATCACAAGGCAGACGAAGTGGCGCCCGCGATTATTCGCTGAGACCTTCCATACACAACAATTACAAAGTGCGATGAACCGATGGGAAATGTATTTACCTAATATACGCACGTATATCGTTCTCTCTTTTGGTTTGACTTCAATTTTACCACTTCAACCTGATGAAGCGGACCTGATAAGTCCACGAAAATTTGTACATTTCTTTTATTTTATCTAACAAAAAATGTGCTCTATCAAATGTACTACAGAAGCTGTACATTATGTGAACAATGTCTAATTTGAAATGATTTCTGTGAAAAACACCACACTAAGATTCAAAACATACTTAAAACTGAAAGAAGATTGTGACATCAAAATTCCGCGCAGCTTCTCAATTTTCCGCGCTTCCGCGCAGAAATCGTCAAAACCGCGCAGGTGCGCGCTGCGCGCTCACTTTTGGAAACGCTGCGATTCTCAATATTGGGGTTTGAGAAAATAAACATTATTATTATTATGTTTAGTTCCGCATTATGGCTGTTTTCACAAACACTGACTGTACAATAGCAAGTCGCTTCAAAAGCACGACTAATTATGGTAACTAGCATTTCAGATTCCTAGAATCAGTATTCAACTGCGACCGTTGTGTGTGACAAAATTCACTAATAAGGCAGCTTCCACTCTGATTAGAATTACATCAATAAGTGAATTAATTCTTTGTTATTTTACTCACTCCTTCATAAAGCTTACACAGATAAGAATAGCGTGCATGATTAGTTAATGAAAATCCAACACTACTTAATAACACTACATGCTCTGGTTGTAAAAGCTTCAAGTTTAGGTAACGGTTCCGCGTCATTGTACTTTGTGAATATTCGCAATTTTTTCATTTCTATTCAAAATCATTCAAGACTGGACTGGTAACGGTTCCGCGTCATTGTACTTCGTGAATATTCGCAATTTTTTCATTTCTATTCAAATATAATCATTTAAGACTGGAGTGTTCAACTATACAATGTTTCTGCAATTGAATTATTAATGAAATCTAGCAACATTGATTGGTGCCTACGTGCGTTATTGAATTCACCATCGTCACCCAGCGGGCTTCTATTTCAATCATGCTACATTAATTGAACAGCAGAATGTCCGATTTCTGTTAATCAGTTCTTATAACATTGGATAAATCATCTACTGACTTTTTTAATAACATACTAACAAACAAACAAATGCTAAGAATTTCCAGCAGCAAATTACATTGGGAAATGTATCAGTGAAGCGCAATCTCCAATCAAATTCGAACTTCGTCTTCCTTATTTTCTCCTTCATAGTTTCTTCCCAGAAAGAAAAGTTTACATCGTTTGCACCAACATCTTGTAGAGGAAATGAGTAATCGTCTCTCAGACCTACGATCGTGATTGTCTCTCAACCTCTCAGGCACCAACCGGAAGCATTTGGAGGACGAGGAAACGTACAAGGATGACTCAACAGTGTCTAGACGAAGCATTATAGGCAGATATCAGGCGCTTGCTAGTGAAAAGTAGAAAGAGAGAGAGAGAGAATGCGCGCGATTCGATTGAGATCTCGAATCATATTGAGTTGAGACGAATGTCGAACATTTATTATCACCTACCAATTCTTCCACTGTTTTCTCGATGGCCTGTTCTTTGTACAGATCAATGTCGACGTCCAGGCACTGACCCTCATCCAAGCCGTAGGCAGTACGCAATTTCTTATCAGTCATTCGCACCGAAACATGCAGCTTGCGGTTTTTATCCATGTTGGCCACAAACTCAGGTTCACTGTGAGGAAGAGCTTGAATTGGCACCGGCTTGATTTGTAGTAATGGATGATGTTGCAGCATCTCAGCCGACGGTCTGAAATGAAATCGAGATGCTGATTAATTCCGCTTATTTAGCCTATGTGTTAATGCAATTTTTTTGAATAGAAAAGTCATTAGGGGACCCCGAAATTTTCAGATTCATTTTGCAAGATTTCTTCTTTCAAATAATGGAAATATACTAACATCTGAGGACAGAATTATAAACTTTACTAAAGTTTTGTTACTCAGTTTTTCAATGACTTCACCGTATATGTACTGTATTTTGTTTGATAACTTCACTCTGTTTTCTTGCTAAGTTTTGATTTTATCATAATTTTGCTACCGACTGTGGACTTAGGTTGAACAAAATCATGCACCCACCACTCAGCATTGATTATGCAACTACAGGTTTTCTTAGAAATTTAAATTCAGTGCAGTATGGTCTTCCTGAAGCAGAATGGTAAGTAATGAGAATCAGAATACGCAACTATCAGAATAAGTGAACTATCTCGTATGCAAACGGACTATTGGCATTCCACATAGGAATGCAATGCTTTACTAGTAGGAGAAAATGCTGTTGAACATACTTCTATGTGAATTTTTCATTAAAAATTAGAATCACAAGCATGCAAAATTTACATCCCTCGACATCAGAAAAATACATTGTTTTGTATGAAGATTCTGGGTGCATAGCAATCTATGCATTCTTCAATATATTTTTGTTTTCAAAAGCAGCTTTATTGATTACTGCCACTAAACAGTTATCTTTAACTGCACGTCAGTAGTAATAACATGAACTTGCTTGTCATATTCATGCATATCTAACCAATACCTAGCCAAATAAATCAGCTATGCTACCTCCGTGTCACAAATTTACACCTGACACATCTGCACATAAAGCAGGAATTTGTGTTGAAGAAGGTGAATTAAACAAAAATAATAAAGAAAAAAAAATTACAGTGCATTCCGGATGAGCGGGACGGTTTGGGAGCAAGATTTCTCTCCCGCTTTACCGGAGTAACAATGTTCGAGTTCATTTTAGCCTGAATAATTATCATGTGTGCATCAGACTGCATCACAGTGGCCAAAAGAAAAGCGAAAACATAAATATCAAATCCTTTTCCTTCTCATCCAATGCGACCGTGTCTTGAAGTAGTGAATGATTTTTTTGTTACGCAGGCAAATGATTTTTGCTACGCTTCATAACTGCATAAGAATACTAAGTGGCAAGAACACGGTTTTAGATGAAGCATAAACGAAGATCACTTTAATTATCCACAAAAGATAGCTACTTTTACTGAATAATAAAATAATATTAGTAAGATTTAATATACGTCTCATCACTCGAAATCCATTTTGAATGTGAATTTCTATCGTCTCCCCATAAAAGGCTTGCTTGTTTGCTAATTAAACTGGTAAAATAACAAGTACTATCTACACCGGAGCTTCCGCGGCAGGAGTAAGAAATGATAAGGTCCCCCCCCAATTTTTATTGTTGACACCCGGGAGTGTTGCATCGTCAACGATCTTCTCTTGCTCCTAAGGGCAGTTTCACTAGGCAAAAGCGTTGAGTGTTAATTCCTCTGGCTTGTAGAGCAGCCTCAGAATAAGACAAGTGCTCGTCATTTGTACAACAATCGCACGAAGTTCATGATCACAGCTGTAACTTATATTCTAACTGAGTATCCAAGGGAACAATCCTTCATCCCAGGGTTCAATTAAGACTCCTCAGTGGTGCTGTATAGTGTCACTCAGTGACAGACCAAGTCTATTCTAATTTCAATGTGACTAAGTTTGACAAAATTTGATGAATTTGGAAAAATTGGAAACTGTGGGGGGAAAGAATAGAAGTACCAATCATATAATGATGATAATAAGAAGTGTAACACCTAAATTTTGTCTCATTTATTGAAATTTTGTCAAATATAGAAACAAATTTGGCAGACAAATGAAAATAAAAGTAGAAATAATTTTTTTCTCTTTTGTTCACTGGCTCTGTGGAGACAGTTGGCCAATGTTACGTTCGCTGCTGGTCACTAATATTTCGTAACCTCGCCAGAAAGCTTGATCACTTGCCGAATCCGGGAAGGCATGCTTTTGATCAGGCGGTTGATTGCGTCTTGATCTAAACCCGAATATATCAAGCAATGACGGATACAATGTAAACTTGCTTTAGCAAAGCTGCAAGTCGAGGAAGACCATCTCTAGGAAGAATTGATCACCTCACACCGCGCTTCAGTAAACTCCAGACATTCTCAATCGGATTGAGGTCTGGGGAGCAAGCGGTCCATTTCAAAGTTCGTATGCCGGCTTGAGCTTTGAATGAATTACTTACACAACTCATGTGACAAGTGGCGTCGTCATCCATGTAAATTCAGTCGGCGGAAGGATCACCCAATTGGGAGGACAATGGAAGAATGTCCCATTGCAAAACATTGACATATCCATCGGAATTCATGTTATCCTTTTGGACATGGAGTTTAGTTCGGCCATTCAACCATATCGCAGCTCAAATAAACAATCTTCCACCTGACTTCATCCAAACTCTCAAACGGTCATCGCGACTTCTGAGACGGACAGAAGCTTCATCACTCCAAACAACTCGATTCCATTGAGAATGTCAGTGGCAATGCTGCATCAAGCTCTTGTGGTTGGCGATCAATTCGATCCCTGATGGTTTCTTACGGCTTTTGAAGTGCTCACTTTTCAGGCGACATCTCACTGTCATGGCAGAAACCGTCGGCTGTCGAAGTGAATTCCTCAAATCGGCTGAAGACAGAGATGGATTATTTCTTACCAAGCGAATAATCATCCGATCTGTTCGAAAACTTGTCTTTCTTTTCCGACCGGATCCAACTTTTCCTGCGAGGGAGAAAAAAAAGTCTTCCACCTGTGGACGATGGTCTTTGGGACGCCAACTTCTCGGCTAACTAGCCGTTCGGACTGCCTCTCTGACAAGAGAGCAGAGACTGTGCCATTCAAAAACACTTTCTCAAGCTTCGAATCAGTCATCATGATACAATTCAAAACCGAGTGGAAATTTTGTTTACAACTTATCTGGGTCAGCACTTTGATCTGGCTATGCAGATATCTAGACACCATAGATATTGAAAGCCTGAAAATGACCTTGTTAGCGTCAGAAGATGTAAACAACTTTTCAGCAATCAACAGAAACAGAAAATTATGCTATGAATTTGGGACATCATAACTTCTCTAAGAGTAAACCGATTTTGACGAACACTGCATCAAGAAAATGTTCAGAGAAAGCCCTTTCACCTACTGTTTGATTCATTGTCATGCTCACATGCTTTCACATTGAAAATTTGAGATTTCTAAAAGTGGCGATTTTCACATTTTGACCTCTGTCCACCTTAAGCAATGACGGATACAAATGTACAGTGAATCATTGAAAAGCTGAGAACTTAAACTCTTGAATGGTGTACAGCTTATCAATGTAAAATGTGATTGAAAGACAGGAGAGTCAATTGAAGTTTGACACAATTTAGGTGGTCCGTTTTTTATGATCAACTCTGTAGTACACATATAACCTTCATCTACTCCGTTGCCGTGGCTACCGTGACACAGTGGTAAAGTATCACAGGAAGTCAGTAGAAAGGGGGTCAACTACAATGACAATGGCCTACTACTCCATGGGTTGACATGCTGTGCCCATGTGTAACAGTCATCAACAACTATGTATTATCCCATGTTTCATTGCTGGAATACAGATTAAAAATTGGCTCAGTCAGAATAGAAAGATGATCAATGTGCTGATTAACATCGAAGGAATTCAACAATTCATTATTTTCGAAGTGAAATGAATTCAAACGATAAAGAAAGCAACGCTTTTCTGAAGTAAAATGAATAATCAAAGATATCTTGGCCTCTACCAAGCTGGGGCAATGTGTGTTCTTTAAATTGACATTGAAACCTTTATGCATCATGTCTCTTGATAAATAGCAGAGATATTTCAAAAATCAGAACGTACAGAACCCATTAAAGGATTTCTGTTTTTGTCGTCCTGTCGTTGACGTATTTTTCAAATTTAATGCTTTTATGCACATGATTTTTAGACACGAGACAACATTCCAGAAAAAAATTAGAAAAGCCAAGAAGAAAACAAGAAAATCATTCGTAAAATTTGCTTTTTGTCCCAACCAAGTTCCCTCGACGTGTGCCATCATTTTCATGCAATTTCCGTTCTACTTTCTATGGTTTCTGAATTTCTATGAGACGGTATCCGGACTAACTCACAACGGTCCATCTTAAGTCTAACTATGTCAGCACACTGCAAGTCCCTACCTAGAGTAACGACGCGCATTTCAAAACAGCTTAAGTTATCAGTTTGACTGTTTCGGAGGATGCTTGCGCAACCCATGGAATTGCGATATCGTCAAAAGGTGTAACAAGGTATATTTTCTTGTTAGTATAAGTTCATTAAAACTATAACAATAAAGAGCACAGGAAAACACATTGTCTTCAATTTTAATGAGACAGCTTGACAAGGAATATGAATTATTGCTTTGTGCGCTGTCAATTTATAAGTTTTCAAAACAATGATGACTATCCTGTCAGTTGTTATTCAAATGGCATAAACTTCATCATCATTATTAAAATGATCAAGATGAATGATTCTCTGCTACCACTTTCTAATATTTTCCATACCTTCCAGCAACTCACAATCCACCCAAGTAAGCAATCTACCTAGGAACTCGCAAGTTAAGTGTGACAGAATTTTTTAGTCTGATAAAATTAGTACTCTTATTCATTATTTTCCTTTAACTGAGCAAGACCAGCTTTATTCATGGCTCTTTGCTCTGTTGAGGCGGAAATCTCATCAACGAAAGTACTTGGAAGATGCCCTGACTAGTCATGATATAATATTTTTGAGTTGGAAGGAGCCAGGAATTTTTTGGATGTCAATTATTATTTTACATTAAGATGTACAAAAATGAAGATGATTACTGGATGGTAATCGAAAAATTTTGTGCATCTTGACATAAATAATAATGAACATCTCAAAAAAAATTATATCAGCAAAGAAAAATAATATACAATTAATTAAATTTTCGGAATTGCAATTTGTGATTATAAAATTATGTATTGAGATAATTCATTTTATGTGTAAATTAATATTAGAACCGAATGCGGTCAGAATCAATATTCAAATTGATATGTTAGTGCAAAAATGGATGAATAAACTTATAGTGAGTGAGTACTTGACACAAGTTAGCATTTCAGAACTTAGAACTGATCAGTTTCATTCTACAACAGGCAAAGCGATTCTCCCAACAGGTTCCGCCGATGACTAAGTTATATAAATGACATATTTTGTTGATTAAAAATTTCGTAGCATCCTTCTTTGCCTGACGATAATTTCGTCTATTAGCTGAAATATATCGCTGTTCAAGAATAAAACTTACCTTGAATCTGTATGCCAAACAGAATCGACTCTTTCCTTAAGTTTTCAGACAAAGACACTTCGTCAAGATTTTTCTCAAAACTCAACATATCGATTTTTTGACTAATTTACAATGAATTTCTGTAGGCTTGTCTAATACTAGATTTCGTGGACTAGATTCTTACTTTAGCACTTAACACATAAAAGTTTGAAATCACAGTTGCTGCTGTTACATGCAGTTCAGTTGTCGCTTTTACATATCATTTTCTGTAATCTGGCACTTCGTCTTGAAATATAATGTTTTCCTCAACTTACCTAAAAAAACAGCTTTGATTTTCGTTTGAATGAAACCGATCACTCGATTTACCTGAACATCGACAAGATCGCACATATATCGATATGACTTTCGGCTTCGTATGGTTGAAAGAAGCAGTGGATATAAATACCATTAAACTTGTTACTTTTTTTCAATTTATTTGCTGTTAGAGTTCAAATGATGCCGCAAACATGCAAAGGTACAGCCTTAATAGGTTGATCTTTCGGCAGTTCTCTTTAATGGCAAATATATAGTAGAAACAGGAAATCAAAGAATATTTTGTTGGCTTGTGCGACTTCATGTGACTAACATCTGATTCATTATGCTAGATTCATTTGATTCCCGGTGAAAATAGAACGCACAATCGTGCACTGAAAAATATAGCAAGCCTTACTAGCACTAAAAAAATTTGGCAGTTGAAAAGTTCAGCTCCCATTTATAATGAGGAAGTGTAGATCTAACATTTTACCGGTGTTCTATGATTAAATGATGTTGCTAATCAAAGAAATAGTCAAGCTACAATTAGTAATATTATTAGCAGAAATACCAGGTTACTTTGTATAAGATTGAATAACTGCAATATTGCTAACATAAGTGAATTAGCTTAATCCAGTAACTTGCTAGCGCATGATTTACATCTAAGATACGCAGGTGCAGTTATCTGCGGAAGAACGAAAGGACTCCATTATTCGACGTTGATGATGTGGTAGAGATGCGTATTCATATTTCCGCCTTGGCGATATCATGCTAAAAAGCTTGAAATTACTATGACACCAAGCTTGCGTAAGCAAGTTGATGAGTACTGCTACGTACTTTGAAGAAAGAACGCAAAGCCATGAGAAAATGACACAGATTCACTTTACTTAAGACAACAGCTCGCACACCTTTTTGAAGGTTAAGCTGTCATGATCGGAAAGCATGACGGAAGTAACTGATACATTCTCTACCAATAAAAACAAAGGAACTATTCAGCATGATCATTATCTGACTGACGACGCACTGATAACGATTGAGCCACTCTACTGACGATACATATGCCACAACTGCTGATGTTTTATGCAGAATTTTCAGAATTTGAAAGTAATAAAACATTTTATACAGTTGTGAAAATACTCCTTTTAAAACAAAAAGAGATTTTAAACATGAAATTGTATCATATATTGTATTACAATGGATTAAATAATTAATTAATTTTGAAATTATATGTCTTCTGAAAATAGGATGATGAAAGCAATGAATATTGCTTTTAATATTAATTTTGACTTTAATTGAGAGAACGCATCATACCGAAAAGCTTCATCAACGACTTAAAAGGAAAATTCAACATAACGTATATAAACTGGCTTCTGACTGGTGACCATTTTGAAACTAACCACGCAGCGAAAGATCCATTGTAGATTACTTCGTAGCTCCGATAAAAATCCCGTGTGACATTTGTGTGTGACTGTAGATGATCATTCGGTTGATCAATAGTAGGTTATTATTTGACATTACTATCTGTTATTCCAGAATACTATCGTATTTCATTCATCAAAGGAAAACACATTGATAAATAATTGCGCAGTTGATCCGTGCCAACATGGGTTAGTTAAATAACTAACACGTTAATTCAACACTCATTCAGAAGCTGATCTCATTATCAGTAATTATGGAGGACAATCTGACGAAAAAAAGAATGGCATTTATGGAACTTAATCTCTCAGATTGATCTCACTCTCAGTCTGCACTGCGCATTGCATCTGTGAATTAACAGCTTGGTGGCAAGATTTGGTCACTGAGTCATTAAATAAGTTGTGAAAATGAAAATAATATTAAAGAAGCTAAACATCTTGACAAAATATTGAAAAGTATTTGTTATGGGAGCCAAACTTATCGCATCTTACAAGACAGATATTAAAAAGGCGCGAAACACACTAACGTTTCTACAGAAATTACTGAAAATAAATAAATAAATAATGCTAAGTTATCAAAAACAGATGACACGCATATTGATAAACGAAACAAGACAATATGGAGATGTATAAGTAGAACATAAGTTAATTCACACGTCATTAGAAGCTTCGCTCACCACTAAAAATCACATTCCATGAATGCCATTTTAGTCATATTTTGGTAACTCCTCGTAAATGTAGGGCTAGTATCGGTACACTCCGATATGTGGTTCAAAGCATCGACAGCATTCGCATATGCAATCACTAGAAATGATATTTGAAGAATGAACACCCTTTTTCAAAGGCCGATTTTTTGTTGATGAATCATAACACAATATTCGTGCCTCCTTTGACTGCAAATTGCACTGACTTGTGGGCTCGGCCAAGCGGTAACGGAATCACATTTGAGCATTTACACATTTTCTTGAGACTGGTACTCAGTAAAGAAACATCTGATAAACTAACGAAATGCGCGATGTTTATGGGCATGATCGGTCCTCCAAGCAGGCATAGTATCAACTTTGAAAAATATATTGATATATGTTTTACAGGCACGAAAGTCAATAGTAACGGAATCACGTGATTCGGACATGACTTTTTCATAGGTTCAGTGAATGGATCTAAACATGCTGTTCCTCTTCAAAGATATTGGTTTCGATTATTTTATGCTATTTTCGGTTGCTTGGCCTAACTTTATTTCAAGTATTGGGATATTTGATACAATACTTCCATTATAAAATTGACCAAATATTTGACCAAACGTGGTAACGGAATCACAAGGTAACGGAATCACAAATGTTGAAGTAAATTAGGTTAAGACGTGAAACTTTTTCCGACTTGTTTATCATATCTCTACAAGTATTAAGTATTTTCATGGTTTACTTTCAATGTTTCGAAAGCATGAAGGCTATTTACATTGCAACGAATGCACCCGTATTTGCGTTTTATGTAAGGAGGTAGGATAGGTTTGTGGTTAGGATGGCGTGCTTTTAGGATTATTCTAACATATCAAATCACAGTGTTGGCTGTGCTCACTGACAAGATACTTCATATGTATAAATAGGTATTCTGGGACTCCCCGCTGTGTCAAGGATTCCTGGAAAACTCACGTAGTCACATCCTCAATTCTTGTTTGATTTCAACCTTATCGAATAGCAATTGGCTCTTATAGGTTCTCTGAAAAATTCCAAAATACTTCATAGATAGATTACCTGGGATTCCCAGCCTCAAGGATTCCTGGAATCCTTCAGTCTTCAATACATTTTTGCTGGTAACTGAATGAATTAGTGCTACCGGGAAGATGCCACTTACCGCAGCTGAGAAGCAACGTCGCTAACGGGAAAGGAAGAAAGCGAAGATGGGACCAGAAATATGGAAGCGGAAAGACTGTGAGCGAAAGGAGAGAGCTAGAGCTGCCAATCCTGATCTTTCTAAGAAGAAGCACAGAGAAAATATGCGAAGATGGCGTGCCACAAAGAAGGCTAGATCAGAAGGTGACAAAGAACCGTATCAGGCGAAATCTAGTCTCGCTCGCGCTGTGAATCGGGCTAGGGCAGCCTTGCCTCGGTCTCCTCGGAAGTTGAGGAAGATTATGCGGACATTATGTGATACGGAAGAAATCCCGTCTCGTGATATCAAGACTCCAACGACTCCGCACAACAAGTTATCACGGGAAGTTGAGGCAAGAGTACAACAATTCTACCTTCGCAACGACATTTCCTGGATGGCACCGGGGAGAAAAGATTCAATCATAGTGATCCCTGACGGCATCAAAGTGAAGGAACAACGTCGGTACTTGTTGATGACAATCCGCGAGGTATTTGCATTGTAGGCCTATCGAGAAGGCTATCCTAACGACTCCGTGAAACTTTCTACATTCAAGACCTTACGTCCAGATGTGGTTCTTTACAAAGATAAGATGCCACATAATGTTTGTGTCTGCATTTATCACGCCAACGTCGATTTCCTTCTACAGGGCATGAAGTCTGTCTCGAGTGCTCCAACTACTAACATTGAACTTCTGCAAGCTATCGCGTGTGATCCCAATAGGGAAGATTGCATGTTCGGACATTGTGAAAACTGTAAAGAGAAAGTTTCAGTCGATTGCTTGTTGACATCAGTTGATGATGCCATGGCCGGGGAGCAGATCAAGTGGCTTCAATGGGTGCGGAATGCCGAAGGACAACCAGAAAAGACTTCGGGATTTACCGAGATCCTGATGATGCCGACTCTAGCAGCGAGGATATTAAAAACGCGCTTTTTGTGTGTCCCGAACCACAAATCAGCACATTGGGAACCGCAAGGCTTCGATATTCGTTCAAGTTCAGTGATCAGCAACGTGCGATGATGCAAAAGTATGCCATGAAATGATCGGACAGTTTTCATCATAACTAGAGTGCTTATAGGCCTAGCATGAAATCTCTGCTTGTGTAATTTATCCTTTCAAATCACGGGCTCATACATGTCAAAAATGATTGTTTTTTAACTAAAACATTAGTTTTTCTTGATATTTGGTATTATTGACCATCTGCGGGGCATAATTATTGCGACTTATATAACATTCATCGATAAACGGATGATGTGATTCCGTTACCGGTAACGGAATCACACAAAAGCACTGTCATTTTCAATGAGAAAATATATTAATTATAAAATCTCCATTATACCAGCAGTTGACTTTGATAAATATGCTTGCTTTGACATGATATCAGCATCTTTCTACAAGAGCCTTGAGAACAAGAAAAATAAAATGATGATTTTTGGTAACGGAATCACAATGGCAAACTCAAATGTCACCTTTCTGTCTCAGCCATGAAATACTTATCAATGATTTCTAAATCAAATGAATAATGGTAAAATCGCTTAACATTACCTAACAGTCGCTCATGAAGTGAATCATTTAAGTTCAATCAAACGTTTAATAGAGATACGAGACAGAAAAAAAATCCAAAAAACGCTGAAAATATATTGCGTTGAAATAAAAAAAATCATCTAACTTGAATTTCAATTTTCTGGCTAAATATAGATGTCATGACAAAAACTCGATCTGTTACAAAAACTTCAGAATATTAGCTATAAGAAAACCTACGTTAGAAATCTTAAATCGGAACTTTGTTTTTTGATGTTGCTGTTCATTTTCGCTTGGCCGAGCCCTTGTGTGTCCCGAGTATCCTATCTATAGCACAACCATTATGATGAGTGTTAATATCACTGATAACATAACATCATTGAAAAAATCCACTGAAAAGAAGATTGTATTGAAATTACTCTTTTTCCTATCACAGAATTGGCTTCTTTGATTACTCAAAATAAACAGAGTCTTAATGATTAAAGATTGTAACGACAGCCAACCACTCCTTCCGTAACAAGGTGCAGGGAGGGTCGTCAGTTTCATGATTGAGTGCTGAAGAGTAACCTATAGTCTACAAGAACATGAGACTCCTTAAATCAACTGATGAAACGAAATATCGTCAGATTTCAAAAATCGAAACAGTACTAATTTCTTCATATTAAACAAGTTGCAAAATTCACGAAGAAATGATTAAAAGATACAAAAAATAAACTACTGTAAAGAGAATGATGAGGACCGCCGAAATTGACTAGGTCATGAAGGCAAAATTTATCATGCGGCAGGAAGTGTGCCACACAGCGAGTGAGAATTCAGTAGTCAAGTGCGCTCAAATATAGCAGTTGGAAGAAGCGAATATATATTCACCCCATTTAGCCACCTTTTTTCCAGTCTTTAAGAAGCTCATTTCAAAAAGCTCAATTTTCCTCTCATGAACACGAGGGAGTGCTGAATAGCTTCCACTCTTAAATAGCAGTTGGCCTATGTATTTATCTTTTATGCTCATCAGTTGAAGAAGGAAGAAAAGTGCCAACAGGGGTGAGCCGCCATGTTTGTATCTCTGACACATTTTGTCACATACCGATGGGCGCAACTGTCACATTTTGTCACATGTTCATTGACATAAAAGTCACATGTTGATGAAAACCCATGGCCATAATTTGACATATGCCAGTGCGCAGAAGATTGGCAGTTTTTTTTACATAAAAGAATGATTTTTTCAGTAGAGCATTTGACGTAATATTCATAATATATACGAGTATCAAACGGTATTGTAACGGGACAAAATCGTAAAATCGTTTATTTCTTAATTATTATTAATCATCACTATTTGCATAGTTCCATGGGTGGTCTCCGTGGCACAGCAGCTAAGTGCTTGGCCTAGCGATCTTTCGATCCAGAGGTCGAGCCCCGAAAGTGTCATTGGCAGTTGTGAGGAAGGGCATCCAGACTAAAAAAATCACAAGTCTTCAGATTAAAGTCTGACTTACGTCAGCACCGTCCTAGCCTTCAATATGGGAGAGTAGCGACGTTAAACCATCATTTCATTCCCATGGAGAATTGCTATTGAAGGTGTACAACATTTTCCGCGAGATTTGGTGTAATAACGAAACATAGCATGGGCAGAACCGGGACACATTTAACTTTGTTTAAAGTGAAAAGATTGCACTCAAACCTTGTAGTATTTACAATTGAATCTTTTTATAGTCTCCAATTTATTGATGACTCATTAGCTACTTATAGCAAATATGATTGCAAAATATGAATTCACAGACCATATCATTTCACACAAAAGATGAAAACTTCTTTTTCAGTGAATAAATGCCACTCAGTTTTATAGCGATTACTGTTGCTTTTGCTTTGTATTCAGATCAGTGGTAAATATAAATAAATGCACGTGCATTATAGGAAGTATACATTCACAGTGACTTCTACGATCTGAACATGATAATCAAGAAACATATGGCCACATACAATGAATGTCACAATTGGGCTATCACATAGCACATCGAAGTTTACTTCAAAAAGTAGGCCAAATAGCAGCACGACTTGCCTGGCAAGTACAAGTTGCTATTTGGAGCAAGAAAGGGGGAATATCAATCTTGCATATCCCTAATACAAATTATCACCAAAGAATGTATTCAGATGGTCAAAGAATTTGACCTTCTGGAAAATGTGATCGTTATTTCATTCAAACGAAGTTAATGCTCCTCTGTGACTTTGTTCATAATTTGGCAGAATATTTTTCCGTGAATTTGTCACATTTTTGTAGCACAGACAGCGAAAAATACACATTTTGTCACATTTTATTTTGAGATGAAAATTTGTCACATATTGTCACGTTTTGTCACATCGGCCCACCCCTGTGCCAAGGAAAACGATCAAAATTTTGTAGAAATCTAGAAAAAATACTTTTGTCACAATTTGGAAAGCTACCGTGCCAAAAGTAAGCATATGACAGAGTTGGAACCAGGGCCATCCTGGACTCTATATACCATCATGTCCGAGATCGACCGAATGGTATTAGAATCTTGGCTCAGGGGTAGAAATTCATCGTTTCACACATTCGATTATCATTAAGGAGAACGATTATGGGTAGATACAGTTGCCTGGTACATCGGTTAGTTGCCCAGATACAGTTGTGTGGTATCCATGGCACATTGGTTAGTTCTTGGTCTCGTGATATTTTGGTCGTGTAGTTGAGTTCCGTGAGTGTCAATGGACGTCAGTAAACTAAAAGTATCACATCACTTCAGCAAATTTCTGACTGAGTACCGTCCAAGCCCTAGGTGGGCGAGTGGCGACGTTGAAAGCTTTTTACAATTGTGGGGACACACTGTATGATACGCAATACAGGGAAACAATATACAGGGATTAAATAATTACGTACTGCCTCATCAAATGAATTGTGTTGAATAGTTGTGTTCAGAAGACATAAGAGAAATTGAATTATTATTGAGAAATTATTTTGAAATCCTAGTACAATTTATTAGTAATACAATTTATTAGTTTTTCATTGAGTAACCCCTAGCTTCGTTCATGGCTCATAGCTGTGCTAGGGGTGAAAATTCAGTAAAAAAAATCTGACATCTTTCACAGTGCAACTGAGGGATTCATCCATCAATCCCTCAGTTGCACTGTGAAAGATGTCAGATTTCAAAATCCTAGCTTCTCTTATGTCTTCTGAACACAACTATTCAACACAATTAGTACATTGTGGGCCGCGAGGGCTGGTAAATTGCTTACTTATTTTATGGATCAAATGCGTTAAGACTTAAATAACCGGTGGAGAATTCATGTTTCACTATTTTTAATTACAAGCTGTGTTTACTGTCTGAGTATTTAATTTCGTTATTTGCAATGCCAATTTTTACGTCTTCCTACATAGCCATTTCAATGCTAGCAAGTCATCCTAAGGAATCAACCAAAATGTCGTCAATGAAAATAATTGTTCTTTCTTGTAGACTTAATACTAGCAGTTTCAGCTAGCGAATATTTGGCGAAAAGAGTGTCTACGAGGAAAAGGAAAAGAAAAGAAGGGAAAAGGTAAAAAATTGCAGATTCATCAGAACAATGAGTAGGACAGAAATGTCAATCAAAAGGCAGATATGAGATAACCTTAGCTAATTGCTGTAATAGCATTCTCTTAATAACATTATTATAAATGACAAATTTGTAGAAGGTGGACCAGCTTCTACCAAGAGTAGCGTTCCGACAGATCAATTCTACTCTCTCCTTATTGATGAAGCAGGCTAGAAGTGTGGATGACCAATATGTATAAGTTATCACCTTCACTGTGTTCTGTATACAGCAAACGGAAATCGAAATATGGTGGAACGCTGCAAAGATTATCAATAATAACGTTTTGGATATATTTATAATATATATATGCTTATCAATATTGGTTATCAGCGTATATCGACATTTCATCCTGTCAGGCAGGATTGTTTCATAGACATCTGACAGGTCAATATCTAGGCAAGTACTGTATATCTTATCATGACACATAACACATTACTTCCTGATTGTCGAGTTGCCAATTTACATCTTGTGCTATCGCGTCCGCCAAGCTGCGTCGAACGTCTTACCTCAGACTGCCAGGTATTAGCAGTAAAGGATTGCTTTCAATAGGAGGCTTTTAGTGATGGCAAAGCGTATACAAGTATGTGTCTAATAAACTCCTTCCATTTCAACCAGTCGCGTAGCCAGGATTTCATTTCCGTGGGGGGGGGGAATAAATGTGGCTTAATTAATATAGACCTATACTTGATAATTTCGTAAATCAGAAGAAGCCCTAATATTCATTCATGTTTGATTTGATTATGATCTGATTTTGTCTTCTATTGATCATTCATGATACACGATCAACATAAAATCATACATTATATGCAAGATTATCGATGACAGCCACAAGCGTAGAATGAAGTCTAGGCTCTAACAATATTGATTTAATATAAGTGGCTCATCATTCGATACATGTGTAATTGGAAGCAAAAGCGAAATATAAACAAGCGTTTATATACCCAGTCATGAATGGCCTCTACTTGTGGGTGTCGCAAAGTCGTGTCGTGTCCCGGCTATAAGCCATATCGAGACATTCGTGACAGTACAACGGACAGTGACAGTATCGGCGCCTGATGAACTCACAGAAATGAACATCTCTCGCGATCGTTGCGCAACAGGGAACATACGAAAATTAACCAAGCGCGATACTGTAGGATTTCAGATTCTCACATTGATAAATTAATAATTCGGCAAAGGATGATGTTAGTATATCCCCGTAAACACAAAGATTGTCCTTCGCGGTCATTTCGAGATATTCCGTTCAAAACTGCTTCATTAACCCATTCCATTACGAAATCAGTCACCATGGAAAGCATTCCCGGAAAACAAGAATCCTGAACTGGAATATTCAACTGGAATAGTTTTGAACGGAATATCTCGAAAATGATTTCAGAGACTTACTGGAGTTGGCTATCTCTTCAAATACAATTCAGATTGATGGGTCTACCTTCAAACAGAGGAATGGTATTGAAATGGGCAATAATGCATCCGTTGCATGCGCTACAATATTTATGCATTACTTAGAAAAACAAATTCTATCAGAATTCGGTAATAAAATCTTGCTGTGGAGGCGTTATATCGATGATGTCTTCTTAATTTATGAGGACGTATCATCAATGGATATTCTTACCTTCAGTAATGATATTAATCCATTCATTAATTTCACTATGGAGGAAGCTGTAGAGGACGAATTACCCTTTTTGGATATAAAAGTAATTAAGCAAGATGGAGGATTTTCATTTTCTTTGTACTCAAAGCCATGTCATTCAGGTCACGTTATACCTTGGGCATCTCATCATCCTCGATCGGTTCAAATGAATATCCTTACAAACGAATTCAAGAGGGCAATATTGCATGGGTCTGGTGAAAAGGAGGTGAATTCTGGAATAAGTGTGATAAGGAATAGATATCGTACAAATGGTTACCCTAAACAAGTAATACGGAAGTGTTTATTTAAAGCAAAATCCCAAAGAAGAACTGAGAGAGAGAAGAAAACTTATCTTACTTTACCATACTTATCGGAGACTCAAGAAAGGCAAATAAGGACAATGGCAAGAAAATGCAAAATAAATGACCATCTCAGCATCAGCTTCAAATCACGCAGTCTGGGATCGATTCTTCAGCCTCAGAAGGATGGATTTCGTCTGAAAGAGGACTGTCCGTTTTGCTTGGCTAGTGATGGAATGGATTGTGGTATGAAGGGGTGTGTGTATCAAATTAATTGTAAATTTTGCACTTCATTATACATCGGTGAATCAAAACGCACAATGCGAACTAGAGTAAGAGAACACGTGAAGAACAATTCGTCACATGGATGAATTTGCCGTGAATATAGTATTCTCTCTCTCTCTCATAAATGTCCAATTTTAAGGTCTTTTGTTTTATTGTCCGTGTTCAAGCTAAGGCGAAACGTTGGATCACTTTATTGTTTTAATAGATATCTTGGTCGAAAAAATTTTTTCCTTTTTCTGTCATTATGAATGTCCGACCTACTCACGTTGAATCTTACATGACAGCTCCCGATGTTTCGAGAGATCGCT
This sequence comes from Prostheceraeus crozeri, assembly GCA_907163375.1. Classification (NCBI taxonomy): domain Eukaryota; kingdom Metazoa; phylum Platyhelminthes; order Polycladida; family Euryleptidae; genus Prostheceraeus; species Prostheceraeus crozeri. The sequence goes on along the minus strand of CAJQUW010008346.1, from coordinate 132,100 downwards.
CTTCTCCTGCAGAAATTCTTAGTAAAATGTTCCGAATGATGCCTGCTTTTGTATACAAATAGATTCAAGTCAATCTGATGAAATAGGAGTTAGGAATAAAAAAAATGACTAGCATAAGTTCTGCGGCTAGCAGTGTGTTCCCATTTAATATATGCTTGTGGATATGCGACACTAATTGGTCCGATGAAATTTGTCCAATTAACGTCGTTCCTGCTGACGGAATTCAATGTCTACAAATCAAAGGATAGGAGATAGTAATTGAGCTTCTACTTTCTCAATACTTTATAATTGCTGGGCACAAATCTTTTAGATTTTGCGTATCAGGCTGACGAGATAGCTCACTTCCCTGACTCACTCGACCGGGTTTCATTTAAACAAGTATCGTACTTTGCTCAGCAGCTGAGCTGTGTTTTACAGCTGCTGTAAAACACATGTGACAGGCCAGAGCTAGTTATCTCGCTTTCTACGCCACACTGTCGTGTTGTACTGTGACAATCATCAACACGTGACAAAGCTCTCTAATGTATGACGCTTCACAGCTTCTCTGACCCTTCATCGACATATAACACTATAGGTCATGCGTCATTGACAGAATATGGATCAAACGGCAAGCACATGCTGTACTCGTTGACCTCACTTCAATGATCCTATGTCTACAATGCTTCATCGAATCGATAAATAATTCAACGTGGATGCATCTGCTAGCTCCAAACACGTAATCTAAAGGTCACGAAGTCTGGACTGTCATACAACTTTATAGACGGAGGTATAGAATACCGTTAGCACATGGATTCCCACTCAAGGTGTACTTGTACATGTAACACATTGATCATACTCATTACTGATGTGACAACCAAATAGGTTAGCACTGCAAACATCATCTTGCCAAATATCGAAGCTATTCTTACTGTTGTCAGCTGCATTCTGTCAACACTTCTGACATTTTCTGTTTTCTAAACCATGAAAACGCGCTAAGAAGATTATTACTCAGTATTATTTATTTTTGTCAGATCGAAAACGTATGGAACACTGCTCGAGTTACATCAATTTGTGTTAAATGTGAATCGAAAGGAATAATTGGAGTTGAATGATTCTGCCTGTCACATTTGAGAAAATTGATTTGCTTTGGAACATCTTCGCTAGCGAGATCTTCGAATCATGAAATTTAATTAAGCTTGGTTTTTTTCTTAACAACTGTGAACACACAAAAATAAGAAATTGGAGTTCCAAGTCCATTTTTCTATTATGAAAAATTAAAGGAAAATGAATAAAAGCATACATGTAGGTCAATCTTGTTCGCTTAATGATCAGTAAAATCTAAAAGCGTACGCAAACTGATAAAAGGAGTTGCAGTAAGTCCTAAGACACATTTGTTGTTCCCCTTTAAGTTTAAATAGGAAACAACGATTCCTTTGTCTATTTTCTTCTCTAGACACATGCTGTACGACCAGCTTCGGTCCTGACGTCGCAGGACGCTAGCGTGGAGATCGCTCTCACTAAAAATTTACCACATATTTAGCTCGGCCGTCAGGAAGAGTTTCTGTTTGCTGAATTCTACGTTGTTCCTCTTATTGCTATTATTGTCGGACAGGATCAAAGAAAACACTAAGTACATGCTAATTGAATTGGGAAAAAGCCTGAGTTTTTCGGCAAAAAAGGCATTTCCCCTGTTTTTGCCAATAAAATGAGAAATATTAAAAGTCATAATTTTTGGCATGGAATGTATTCAACCAATTTCCTCCATGTGTTTATTGTTTATGTCATTATCATGTGAACAACAACTTCCAATCGGCAAAGTATGCCAAGTTTTGGCTGGATGTGGCAAAAATTTGATCAAAATGCCGCATTTGCCGATATTAAGATGCTTTTTCGTTGTAAATGGTATCTTCCACTTCGTTTTTATATAATTTAGCTCGAATGCTTTGTCATTGATGTTTATGTGAACTGTCATCTTCTGTATTACACGCTTAGTTTGTCAGTCCTGCATCCAGAGCTGGAAAAATTCCACTGAATTTTCTTAATTCCAATTCCGGAGCAGAAATTTCAATTCCAAATCCAATTCCAATTCCAGTCGAAACAGTTCAATTCAATTCAATTCCATAATAAGATTCAATTCCGATAATTGCATGTCGCATATAGTGTCGCATGTTAATGTATCTAACGTTTTTTCGTTTCAATCTAACCCATGTGTCCTTATCCTATCCTCGTTGTTCCTGTGTGCCGTTCCCTGCGTCGTTTCTATGTGCGCTCTCATGTTCATAGTTCATATTTCTTGTGTACATGTATATGTGTAACCGGTCTGCCTACGCCATTTTTGTTTCGTAAACGAGATATTCAATATCTCGTGAAAAGAAGAAAGAAAATAAAATTAACGGTCAGCAAAGAATCAAACGCTGAGAGAGAGAGAGAGAGATGAGATGCGAATGAATCGATTAACAAACTGACAGAAGAAAGAAATTCAGTGTGCGAATAACGTGATTGTTGATGAAAGAAAAAACGACGATAAAAATGATATCATGAAATCTGATTAATGGTCCATGTTAAAAAAGGAAATCAAAAATTCCGTGATAAGAACGAAATGTGGTCGGGTCGAAAGCTAACGAGCAGAGATTAAAGGAAACTCTTTCAATTTTCAAAAGAAAGTGGATTTATCGTCAAGTCTCAAAAATTTGTATAAATTAGAAACGATGAGAAATTGACACAACAACACATGCGACATCTTCAGTAAAAGTTAGAAGAACTCCGGGCTCTCGCGGTGTAACATAATTACAGAAGTAACAACAACAACAACACAGCAGCGCATACTGCAACACATCAGAGAGCGCAATTGAAAATTGACGGTATAAGTGACACTGATATTTATGATATTATTTTGGTATAAGTGAGTCCGATCGAATTGAAGTGAATTCAACATTATGAGGTGAACTGTAAGTGTAAAGTTTTTCTTTTATCGTTGCGTATCGTATCTATATAACTATAGTCTTACAAATTAATATTGTTAATTGTTGTGATTGGAAGTTCAATAATAGTTCATGTAATTGAATGATTAATTATTAGAATAATTTGTTGACACTGTCTATATTATGATTTGAACTGACAGGGTTGCCGCCCTATAATGCAGCGTTGATTTTCCTCTTTCCAAACCAATTGTTTTTCGTGTGTACAACAATTAAGTTAATCGCCAATTTTTGTGCTTATCCTATCAAGAACTAAATTCAACAATTGTTTTATTTTGATTAATTATCTTACTTTATAAATAACTAAATAACAGATTGAACAAAGATGATTGTCTTTTCATTGTTTGCTTGTATAGCTGAAATAACGTTGTCCGGGGTTGTAGGCCCGTCGAAGTCACAAAAAACACCTTTTATTTGACTATAGAATAAAGCTACCTCTGTCGATCTATCTCTCTCTTATCTCTGCGTGCAGTTAACACAACGGCCGAGTACTGTGATTTAAATTTTGTACAAATAGATTTATCACAGGTCTATCGAAAAAGTGGAATTGAGGTTTATCAATGTCAATTCCAATTCCAATTCCAGTAGATTTAAATATCGTCAATTCCAATTCCAATTCCGACTTTTCCAACTCTGCCTGCATCTAACCTGACAGAGAACGGGCGAAACATGCCGTTGGAAACGTATCGTTGAACACCAATACAAATTGAACACCATGAATGTGGGTTTATTTTTTCTAATGAATCAAGATTTTCTATATTTTATATTTTACTTTTTATTCATGAATTAAGATGCTTGTTCAATCTGAATGTGCCTAGCTTCATGGACATACCACATGAGATCATTACCTGCAGATATTCCATGTCAAAAATGATGGCTCTAGAGACTTAGTAATTCTCAATTAATCAGAAAAATCCCAAAAATTTAATTTCTAGAGAAAACCTGCTGATCTGCTTCCTATTGTATTTGCATGAGTTTTCTTTGACACTGTTTGACAAGAAGAGGAACCAGGTAGAACTAGGCAGACTCACAGTCAGAGGGTACGCATCATTCTGTGATGAAAGTCCCATTTTCGGGCTCGCTCCCTACAGAAACTAGTTCTGGTGGCCGGAGTGATTGTTTTTCATTTGTCACACAACTTTACCGCGATGTCTTCCTTTGGTAGGTGTGGATATCTATGACTGCAAATGTGCATTGAAAAATTAAATATTAAATCCAAAAAATATCGTTGCATGATGGCATCGTAGTAGTTGGATGATGCAAGATGCCGATTCTGTCAAAATTTCTAGAATTTACACTGATTGGCTCATTAAATATGTGATCAGATAAACGAAGATTAAGAACACTTCTTCAACACAACAATATAATTCTTCTTTAAAAAAAGAAAAGACTGCAGGACAATATATCCTCCAATGTGACAGATGGTTGAGAGAGCGAGTGAGAGCTTTTGTAGATTCCCAACCAAAACAGGAAACGATACGAGGAACAAATATAATCCGGTTGCTGAGGAGTACTGGGCGAGTCGACCAGCAATATGGGAATTGTGTCCCGAATGGGAGGAAATGACAACAACAACAACAGTAAAAGAAATTGAACTATAAAGATGATCAGATATAAGTAAAATAAGATATATTTAGCTGGCTCACTTACCAATACTAAATCACTTAAATGAATACCAATACTGTAAAACAGCAAATTTTCGCGATTTCATGGTCGTGCAGCATTCGCAATATCCACAGTGAGAAATTCACAAAATTTGTTGTTTTACAGTATGCTGACGCTCAGAGAAAGAAAAATGATAAAAGCACTTGTGTGAGATACGATGGAAAAGATTGAGAAGACTCACTCGCACTGAATAGATGAAAATAGAATTAAGAGTGATCATTGAATTAGAGATCAAAACGAATTATAGCTAGTACTGGATTTACACGAGGCATATCATGAAAAAAGTTATTTCATGGCATGAGGTAGTGGATTCAGATAAGGCAGCACAGTTGATCATCGAAGCATTGAAGAATCCTTTCATGCAGTAGTTGACTCGCGTCATTATGAAACTGCCACTCAAAATATTTGAAAAAATTGCATTCATTCATGTGTTGCAAGTTGCAACATAACTAATAAGCGCTGTTATCTGTGAAATCAGCCAAGTATTCACTGCTGATTCAGATGTTATCTAACGACATATCATTTATCGAATTTATACAGCCGACCTATGTCGAAGCAGAACGAGGTTATCGTTTGACATTTTACGGAGGTCAACTTCATCTCATGTGCATCATCACGGCAACTTGCAAAACCGGTAGAGATGTCCGGATGAAGGGAAGTCTGCTGTGTTTGCGACATAAGTATTTCTTTGTTCTGCAATTCCAATCCACGCACGATAGTCAACAACTGTCTTCAAATAAACTCATGGATAGTAGTGGCAGCGTTGATTCAGATATTTATTCCGGTATGTCAGAACGGATGAGCTTCTGGCGCATAGAATCTAGTCTAGACGATAGACGGTGAAGTATGATATTTGTACCCAATAATGCGCGTGCAAAAAGTTCAGTCAGGAGCTCCGAATATTCCTTTCACAGTTTAATTTGCACCTAAATATTTACCAGGTTTTTGTTATCTATCATATTTTACCTTCAGGAATTTTTACTATAATATAGCTCATTATCTAAATAAGTGCAGTACATGCAATTCAATGCTATCAATTTATTCATTTACTTCAATAATTTGTTGAATTTTTTACTATCTACGTATTAAAGCATGATCTTTTGACAAAATCACATGCCGGGATTTGATTGAGGTCATGAGATACCAAAGGAAGCAGAGAGGCAAAGAGGTTTTGATGGGGCGCAGTCCACCATAATTATTTTTCTTGTCCTCATTATTTCTTGATTTAGCGTCTAGGTTAAATGGAAAAGACAGGGCGTCTAACAGACCGAAGGTTGTCTCAGAGGAACCAGGGCGTTTTTATGGGAGGAATGTGCCTATGAAGCATGTGCTGAGCCCTAGGACAGAGGGGAGAAATACAAGGATTACAGATAGCTCTAACACATATGTGGACGCGAAACTGACATGAAGTACTAGATTGTTAACGTACATCTGGCAATGCAAGACTAAGATATGGACATACAGTGGGCAGTAATGCAAATTTGTTATGACATATTTTGACTAGTGACAAACTACCGAATCGTCCTGTTTACAGGAGGTGCATTGCCTCAGTGAAAAAATCGCTCCCTTCGTTAGGACGGATTTTATTGATTTAAAAGCATATGCCGACATGCCCGACGCATTTCGCACTAGGCCTCAGTCGCTCTCAAGGGTAAAATAACATTTTGATTAATGGCTGACGAAGCTGCTTCTGCATACAGAGGTCGCTTTTAACGCTCCAGCTTTACACAAAACTGTCTACATCAGATCGGCATACATTCTTACAGCCGTCTCTGACAACCGATAGCTCGTAACAATTTCCGATGTCGAGCTATCGCACTCTGTTGAAAACTTGAACAATGACCGGACACTGTTCCTATTCTTCTCACTTTCATTTCAACAATAGGTTTAGGAAGTGGTGGTGGTAGGCTCGAGTCATACTAGGCGCACATCTTTTTCATGACAGCTTGATCGAACGTTGAATCTCATTCATGTAAATGCACGGTATGGCTTCAGATGCCTGATAGAAGCCATTAATACCGACAGTCACATTGTGTTTTAAAGGTATTTATTCATTGATTGACTGTTGTAACTAATGTAATGTGTTGATTGAGACTGGATCCTTACAATTGATATTGGTCGCCGTGTAAGTGCCCGTTGCTCAGATGGTCATAGCAACAGGTCTAATAACCTGAGTAGTCGAAAGCTCGAGTCCCAGCATCTTCAAAGTGATGAAGGCCCGAATGACTGTTAGGATGACAACTGTGACGTTCTGGTAGGACGCCTGAGGCGTAGGAGGTAGGAGGGTGGCACCAGGTTTTAACACACCGGTTAAAACACCTGCTAAAGCCCTGTCATAACCTAGGTTTTAACATCCTGTTAAAATTATGCAAAAATCGCTTATGTAAGCTCTCAAATCTGGTAATTTTTTTATAAAAAGTGCCTGTGAATGGGAAATTTTTAAAACATATTTCGCATTTACAATAATATTTAATGTGAAAAACCGATGATTTGGGTAATTTGGATAGTGTTCTATTATGATCTCGCTTTTATTCCTATATAATATATATGTATATATATAATACAAAACATAAACCTACGGAGAATCAAAACTCAAAATTAACTTAAACGCCAATCGATTTCTGCCGTCTATATATATACATATACAGTAGAACCTCCATATTACTGACACCGTCGGGACTGCGCCTTAGTGTCCGCATTTTAGAGGTGTCCGCAATTTGTAGTTACCGGTGATGATACGAACATTATTCGGGACTGAGCTTAACTGTCCGTAATACGGAGGTGTCCGCCGTATAGAATGTCCGCAATAGGAGGTTCCACTGTATATATATATATATATATATATGTATGTATTGTAGGCCTATAGGCTACTGTGTCGTTTATATGGTCGAATACCTGCTACACTCCTATGAAATGGGTCTTGAGGCGACCAGTCTACGCAATTTAATTGAAGATAAGCAGCCTGCGAGAAGATTGAGATTGGCCGCGTGCTGCCTTCCAGCCGCCACTTAGAGAACTGGATCCCAGAACATATGGAGATATGTTCGCGGCAACCTGACCCGGAAGGAAACACTCAAATCGTTTGCGGATTTTATGGTACGATTATCAAACATCCGAACATCAAGTGCGGCGGTCGAAAGAAAGTTTAGTGCCGCGGCATTACAACAAGCGAAGCTCAGAAACAAACTTAAACCTGAGACTCTGCAAAATCTTCTTCGTGTCACATCTCTCAAAGAACTTGATAGCTCAAATGACGAGCAGTCATAGAATAATCCGAACTTTAGATCTTTGCATTTGTTTTTATACTACCAAATTCTGTTAGCTTCTCAAACCATTAATTGATTTTTTTGCGCACGATTTGTTATTCCTTCCAGGTGATAAGTTTGCTACTTAGGTTTTAGTCAATTTTTTTGAGAGTTTCGTACATTTTTGTTACTATAGTTTGAATACAGATTTGGCATGAGTTAATAGACTTTTCGATGTATGATTTCTTTATAACAAAAATACATTTTTGAAGCATAACTTTGAGTTATGCGGTAATAATATACTATAATTATATTAAATTTAGGTTTTAACATGTTTTGACAGGGTGACACCTGTTAAAACCTCCCCACACGCCGACCTAGTGCCACCCTGGCCTGAGGTAAATGAGCGAAAGCGAAGCAGCAAGCCATCAACTAGTTATGGGGGGACGACAGTGAGTTCTAGAAGGATCCCTGAAGTAGTCTTCGGTGCATGCGAGATTGATGACACAAAATAAGGAACTCTTAAGCTTCCTATAACCCATAGATTGCTCTACTTTTATATCTAACTTCAAGACGAAATTAAGAATTGGGGCCCTTAAGAAAATGCTTAACGGAAAAATTAGATACGGTACATCCATGAAGCAACGATGTATGAGCGTATAAATTAAGCAAGTAAGTGTATATTTTGAAAGAATAGAAATCATCAATACAAGAGCAAAACTTAATAATGCAGACAGTAGACGCAAGTCAGTCAAGAAAAAAATACGACAAACAATGTGAATTTAAATAGTGTCATGCAAACATCATATTACCATTAATAAGGGATGACACGAAGGGAATGAAGGAGTTCTGTCGCTTCTTCGTTCTACACACAGGTAGACGGACTTGGTGAGTATGCTGCAGTCTCTTCGGTAGAAGTGGATGAAGTACATGCGAATGGTGTTTTTCAGCGGCACGAAAAAGTTTACAACTAATGTTTTGCCGTCTACTTGGAAAAGATAAATCATCACATCTGTTCAAGGGGCAATGATATGATTTTGAGGCCGAAATAATCCGGTGTGCGCGACGCTGTATACGTTTCAGACGGCCTTCATCATTCTTTGACAGTCTTACAAGCACAGGGCAGGCATATTCAAACACACTTCTGATTGACATCTCGTAAATGACATGTAGATCTTCAATAGATACATAGTTTCTGATCTTACGAATAGCATGGAATCGACGGCTTGCCTTTGAACGCATGCTCGCAACATGATCCCTCCAAGTCCACTGACTATTAAACAAAACTCCGAGAATCGATAGACAGGAAGTCTCCGGAATTTCAAGATCGATGGATCGTGACAGTCTGTGCCGGGTGATGAACATTTGGACTTAGATGTATTCAAACAGATAGCATTTTTAACACACCAATTTTGAACATTATTTATCTCACGTTTGCACTGCAAAGATATCATATCAGAATCACCTTCATTCAGAGGCAAAATCAGATTTATGTCATCGGCATATTTTACAACTTTTGTCGCAGCAAATGCGGTATTCAAGTCACTGATGAAGCAGCAAAAAAGAGACGGACCCAAAACAGATCCCTGTGGAATACCCTCACACATAAAAAAGCATGTCGAAAAATCCATCTGAAGCTTAATACAGGAAGTCCGATGCGAAAGATAGCTCACAAGCCACATGAGAAAGCCCGACGGAAAGCCTAGATCACTCATTTTGCGTAAAAGTAAAAGTGCTCGACATTCTCAAAGGCTTTAGACAAGTCACATGAGATAATAGCGGCTCCAAACAGATTCTGATCGTCATATATTTTGGTTACCGTATCGTCAATTTCTATAAGAGCTGTAACAGGTGAAGCATGAGGACGGAAACCATGTTGACTGGCACCAAAAGCTGATACAAACAAGCTGCGCATTTCCATTAATATCAATCGCTCAAGGATTTTAGAAGGAGCAGGAAGCAGAGTTATAGGTCGGAGGGCACTCAATTTTGCTGGAGACGTTTTTGGAAGAGGAGAAATGATGCCATATTTCCAAATCATGGGAAAGTTTCTTTGTCCGATTGATGACTTATATATATGAAATAATGGCTTTTCCAACAGGTCAGCGAGGAAGGAATAAATCCGATTAGATATCATATCTGATCCAGCAGACGTTTTAGCTTTAAGCTTGGCAAGACATAAATAAACATCACATTCGGTAAAGGACACCACCGACCATCCATCATCTTCATCAGTAACATCAATAGACTGTGATGAGCTCGAGCTCTGCGAACCAGTGAAAAGATCTTTCAAATCTGCAAGCGCCAATGCTGGGGACTCATATTGGGATATCAATGAGTTTAAACCATTTGAATTGTTTTCTTTACCGCTTAGAAAATTGGCAACCGACCATAGAGATTTACCAGAGTTCTTTGATTGATTTGCCCAAGAGAGTTTAGCTTTATGTATTTCCCTGCGCACTTTTTGCTTAAGATGATTGTAGTAAGGCCAATTACTGTCTCTGTAAGCTTTCCATTTCTCGTTTATCAGATGTTTTGTTAAGGGAGTCATCCAAGCTTTGTCATTTGAGGTCATTTTTATAATGTTCTTTGGAATTGTCATATCAATAGCACTGTAGAGAATACAATAGAAAATTCTACATTGTTCATTTACATCAGTCTCAGAAAATAAGTCTTTCCAATCTACGGAGAAAACTATTCTGTACAAATTGCGCAGATTAGATAATCTGTAGTCGTAAACAATAGAAGATCCTACATTTACATTAGTACTTGCATTTCCTACAGATTCTGAGGGAGACACTCTCAAAGTCAAATGATCAGATGTAGAATTTGGAGCATTATATGTAACACAATTTTCATTATAGACATCTGAAAGGCCATTAGGAACTAACACATGATCGAGATAGCCACTTTTCCGGGTTGCAGATGTAACAATATCTGACAAGTCAAGATCATTACATAGTGAAGCCGCATCAAATTTATTAAAATCACCCAAAAAGAAAACGTGCTCAATATGCGGTTTGGAGGTTAGTACATGATCCACAAAGAAACATACGGCATCGTGAAATGATTGCTTAACAGCAGCAGAAACATTAGGCGGTATGTAGATGCAAAAGATAAGTATATTCATATATAATGTATGAATGAATAAAAACAGCTACCGCTGGAGATCGTTGAATGACGTTATAAGGATACTTGAAATATCTCCGTGAGTACGTGGGTGCTTCAATGTTTCCTTCCATCATGTCATATTCTGTAGTGGTGAATGAGATTTCAGTAAGGGAATTAATATCAGGAGGACGAGTATACGAAGCAGACGAGTAACATTTTCTTCATACTCACCGCCAATGAGGAATGGGATGGATCAACGCCATGATCAGTTCACGAAACGCCATGCTTTCGACTTGATTCATACTCAGGGGAGATTTTCCTTTCAGCGTTTGACTAGCAATGAGGAAAAAGTTGCCCCTCAGCTCATGAAATGGCGGTTGATTGGTGAACATTTCGAGCCAAACCATCCCCAGCGCATAGATATCCACCTTCTCGTCATAATTCTCACCATACATCTCCGGTGCCATAAATCCGAATGTTCCTACAAGATAAAAAACGGTAGGTTCGTTAAAACATGAGTGTCATAACGACAGTAGCCAATAGCTACTTGATTCCCTCACGTACAAGTACAACCCAGCCAGCCAGGTAAACGATCGCCCTAAGACGAACTGTCACAAGACGATCCGGATGGCACGTGCGTCAGACAGTTTCTTTCACCTTACGTCCTAACTCTTACCCAAAACGTTCTCATCACTCCCTTTCTGCATCCTTAGAGCATCCCGGAACAAATGAGGCTATATTTGATATTAGCAAGCACTCTGTTCTCCTGTATGCAGGTGTATGAATCTAGCATGTCTGCGTTTAATTAGGGAATCAACACAGATTGGCTGTGATAGGGAACATTTAAACGGTAATTATCATGAAAGCAAATCAATACATTTTATCACAAAAATCCAGAAACTGTTAAATGACTATAAACAAAGGGAAACATCCAAATAATCCCTTATACGTAGCTGACCAAGATAAGCGAAATCACTGACACAGGAGTGCCTCAAAATCGACTAACCGTACTCAAAAGAAGATAAATCACATGTAAAAATTACAAATATTCTTTTTGCCTTCTGCGTGGGTTACTATTTGTCGTATTAATTTCTATTTTTTGATTTCACTATTTTATATATATATATATATATAAATATTATTACAAATATTACAAAAATAAAATATTGTAAATATTATTACATGGTGATTGACACAATTATATCGTTGGTTAGTATGAATTCATTACCCCGTAACCTATGGCATTGCAACTGGACTGAATAAAAATAGCTGATATGGATTTGTTTCACTTTTACGGGTGTACTTCATGATCAGAATGTGAAAACCCACGTCTTTAAAAAGAATGTAACTTAAGAACAAATTATCTTGCTTTGTTTTTTTATTCCACCGTTCTGCATTGTTTTCTTCAGGTTATTGAATCTATCAAGTGAATTGATAACATAAAAAGCTGATTTGAAGGGAGTTAATTGTTTCGCATGTTTAAATCATACTATGCTTAAAATTAGACTGTGCACAAACCGCACCTGCTCGCACCGGTGCACTGTTTCGTTCGGTACACCGACAATTTTAAAAAGTTACATTGAAGCACCTGTCAAAGTATAGGAGAAGTAGATTAGTGTAGGTGCTCTAGATTGCCGTGTGATAGTCAATTGAGACTTCAAAATCTCGAAGCTAAGGTCTCTATCTTTCTTTAAAAAACGTTCGTATTTTCTGGAATTCAAAGCAACTTTCACAGAGTACTAGGAAAATTCTGATAGTGCCTAAGAATTCGAAACAGACTATTCTAAATATGAAGCAGAAAAACGTAAAAAATTAAGATGACTGAATTTCTAAGTCAGGGGCGGACTTCGTTTAATATCAAAGGAATATCAATGGTCAATATAGCAATAAAAGGAAGCACCTGAACACATCAAAAAATGCATCGGTTATTTTTTTGACATGGCCGTGATTTTCAATAAGTTTCATTTTCATGATAAAGAAATTCATATAGTTTGAATTGAAATGATAAATATAATTGAATAATATTCTCCATTCGGTTTAATTGAACTGCATGCTTAAACATTTTCCTCTCTAACTTGCTGTGATTAAGATAGCAGATAAAATGAATTATTTATAATTGAAACTGTGCAGTAAAACATTAATTTCATCGAAATTCGCACATTTCGGTGCACCGGCCCGAGAACCGAAGTAAGCAGCAGAACCGGTGCACCGAGCACAGCCCTACTTAAAATACATAATCCTACTCAACAATCACATCTGATTAACTTATTGTGCGATATCAATGTAAATTTTGCACACAATTTCAATGAAAATTGTCATTAAGACAGTGCTGTCTTCGTTCTAGATTCTGTAACTTTGTTTTAGTTTTTCGCTGTCACTTTCTTGATAGTTTTGCTTTCGCTTTCGTTAACGTCATGTGCACTACCAACATAACCTCGTTATCAAATATTCTCGTTTGTTGCGTTCGATATGCGGTTATCTTCATGAACATTATATATGACATTATATCAATTATGACCGATCAGTTATCAATGCCTTCGTATTTAATTTGTAACCACTACTCACGCACGCATTTCACAATCAGCTACAAATAAAGGCCTACAGCCTATATGACTGTCTGAAAAGACATACTCAGCAAAACAACAGAAAAAACAAAACTCAAGTTTATGTTGTGTCGATTTATGTATGATGACAACAATTTCTTCAAAAATACAGACTGTACAAAGATAAAGAGAATGCTGGCCTAATATCAAAACCGACCCGGTTCGACATCCGGGGGACAGGTTGGGTCGGCGTCCAGTTTCTATCTCTGGCCTGGGGTGCGAAAGAGACATGCAAAAATGTTTTTGAAATTGTTAGTTTTAGGAGAAATATATCAAAGAAGTTGAAGTTCATTAAAAGAATTGAATTTCGATTAAATTGTGAACAAGCACCGGTACACTTTGTTTGAGTGTTGATTTTCATTATTAAGCAAAACATCACTCCAGAGATTTCCTTTCTGAATCTGCACTTCAATTGATTCACAACAATTGATTCCAATTGTTAGACAATGTACACGTAGATCACGTGGGTCATCATCATAAAGAACCATAACATATTTCAAATTTGACTTCTAAATCTGTTACAATTATCAACCAAATTGAGTAAGTTAACCGTTCTCGTTATGGACAAGAAGCATGACAGTTGCAATGTCTCATCTAAAAATTGGTTCTTGAAATGGGAAACCTCAGGTGTATTTGACATCAATTAGTTTGTTAAATTTACGCGTTTGCCAGACCTATTTACAGGTCATTTCAAGTCGTATATATTGTCGATCTGATTTCAAACATACTGGATCCAGGATATAAGGACCAAAACTGGATGATGTTGTCAGCTTCAAAAACACAAGATCATATAGCTGAAAATGAAGACTATCAATTTGTCGGCGACTTATGTGAAACTGTAGATCGCACAGTGGAAGCACAAGTAACTCATTATTTAGTTCATTCTGGTTTACATGTCATGGACATTTTCAGGAAGAAAATAATAGGTGAGCAATTTTTGTAAGGTGTTGAGCACTTAGAAATAATGGCGCACATCCACTATGATTAAATATTCGAAAGTGCTATTCAACGTCTTATGAATTCTTATGTATACAGTGACATATAGTGAAATGCTGATTGAAGGAGTGATATGTCTTCTAACATATTTCCGAAATCCTTAACTCAGTAACATTTCAACTGCGGAGAGACAGCTCACCAAACCTGAGAGGATCAGAGGTCTTCGGTTTTGTAGCTGAAACTTTCGAATTCAATTTTAGTTCGATAATGTCATGTTGTGAATGTACACAATGGACAGGAAATAATATTCATGAAAATGTGACAATTATTGAACCGAAAATGTTTACTTGATAACTTTAAATGACATGAGTTGGTGTTCCACCATTCAAGTAAACACAAATATCGAAATGTAAAGTAAAAAAAAGACAAATACAAATAAATATCATCAGGAAATTTGTATATGTCTGGAGCAACAAATTATTAATGCATTTTTTAAATTAATTTTCAGACACGCGCTGCACAATCCACAAAATACGTGTATGTACAATAAGATCTGTCATCCATACAACCTCTAGACGGACCATCCCTCAAATCTGACCACCAGTCAGTCGCAAAAATGCACTCTAGTAATGAATAGTTACTGAGAATCACACGCTTGATTCACTCACACTGATTTCACGACCGTATAGTTTAATATCGAAGCGCTGTTACATATTTATTACGCATGTACTTATTTGTATTACTCGTAGTTTTCAAAACTCTCACGTAGTTCATAGCTTTAAAAGAAGTACCGGTAATTTGTCAAGTATACCAAGTTAATGTTGCTTGCCTTCTTCTTTTTCTACAGCTCCTCCTCTATGATAGGAATGCAAATGAATTGACATTCATATTTAGATGCAGAAAAGTGGAGAAAGTCAAAATCGATCGACGAATTCAACATCTCTGCTTAGGGCACTATATCCATTGACCGAAGATCGACATTGACGACAGTTTACTATCACGTAACCGAGCTCACTTATCAAAATGTCAACTGATGACACACGTCTTTTAATTCCGCAACAATGACTATAAGCAATTCAAGTACAATTTAAACATAGAGAATCAAGCTCGACTATTATTCGTCATTGATCATTCAGGACTTTTTGCGTCAGGAAATGAATACTGCGCATCTAAATGTAGTTTGCTGACTCCAATTTGATGTCAACGTAATTCCAAGAGTAGTTTAAAATCCTGTTTCACATTTTAATGCGTCAGATTGCCTCAAAGAGTATTTCTTGTTTTATTAGCTTAACTCATGAATGATTGATTGAACCATCGAAAATTCAATTGCATTGATAGACTTTCTTATATTCTATTTTACCAATGCAATAGAGAATGCTGGCAGTGTTTTACTTAAAAGACGTTTCACACGGCAAAAAGATCTTATGGAAATATTGCCCGAAATATTCATCTGAAAATTGGTAAACAATTTCGTTTACTTGGAGGAGTGTCACTATGACAGTCATCGGAGATTGAGATAATCTGCATATGTTGCTGTGTTCAATTGACTGTACTGTATTAACAAAATGCTATTGCTTAAAGCACTATAAAAGCTATATAAAATAGCAGAATTAGTCAACATCATTAGCTAAATAACAGAAAAAAGAACGGAATATACTTCTTAATATCTAATTAATATCATACTCGTATGTTATTATGTTATGAAACAGTAGAAAACATTCTGGTAAAATCAAATGCATCTTTCTTTCTGTGGTTTCTCGTTCTCACTGTAGTGTGGAATAAGGGTTCAGACATTGACCGTGTGAATTTTCATTTCGCCTAGTAGCTTGATCATCAAAAGAACGCTACATACTGGTACTGTATATAGCACTTCCAGACGAAGTATACACAATTAATTCTCTGGTACCTTTTCATTGCAACATTTTTCATCACAACATTTCTTGTGAAATCACAAATTCATACTCGAGAAATTGATTTGCTCATTCCAGAACACACAGAAAACCATTGAGATTTATCTGATGTCAACTACATGGGATCACAACTCGATCTACTGTTATTTAATCATGATAGCTCAACGCGGTCAAATTAAGCCTCCTAACTAAAAACAAACAGTCCTATGTTGCACTGCAAGAAAATCATAGCTCTTGAAAATGGTCCGAGGCATTTCACCAGTCTCACTCACTATAGATTTCTTGGATTATCTGAAAATGCATTGGCATCTTCTGGCAATGCATTCTGATACTAATAGGCATAATACTCATTGCCATCATAGCTTATTTTTATTTTGTATTATGTATTACTCTGAAGACATACAAGGACACTGCAACGATAAGCATTTATTTCCTCCACCACAATGCTGTTTAACTTCAAGAGTAGATCATGACTCATATGACTGGCTATGAACTCCTACAAGCTCCTACTTCCTCACAAAAACTCAAGAGAATAAAAAAAAAGTAACGTAAATTAATTATCAAGACATGCACAACCATTGCCACAAACTTCAGACAAGATTCAGTGAACTTAATTGATGTCGTTCACTTGTCAATAACCTAGACAATATGGAGCGTATTTACGAAAGTAGAAGTCACATGAACAACACATTCACTTGATAACAGGTGTTTACATAGTTATAATTAGCCGCTCAATCGATAGTGTTCCCGAAGCACGATTCACAATATCAACAACAGTCGACAGAGATCCTCTCGGGTCTATAGCTATTGACGTCAAACATCATCGAATGAAGATCGACGCTAAAATTTATCCGAACGATTCTATTGAAAATTATATTGCGCGCTTGCTTTACCGCGCGAAGACACATCTTTATCAGTAAATGAGAGGATGCATAAATAATGCTAATGATAGGGGTACTGCAAGCCTTTTTATCACACTCCAAGTGTTTGCAGCCAGAGATGTTAACTTTCGCAATTCTATAAATTTTCTGATTGCATCTGATTTGAATTAGAGATAGCAAACTATGTATTTATTTATAGTTTCCTTTGCTCGCGAAATACACCATCGTGGCACAGTGGTTAAGTTATTGACTTCGCGATCTTTTGGTTCACTGATCGAGCCCTAAAGTGTAATTGGAAGTTGGGAGGACGGGCATCCGGGCTAAAAGATCACAGCGCTCCAGATAAAAGTCTGACTATGTCAGCAGCGTCGAAGTCCCTAGTATAAGGTAGTAGTGGTGTTAAACGACAAAATACATCATCAATCTAGGTGTAGACAGGCTTCATACATAGGAAAGAGTTAATAACCAGAATGATTGATCTATGTTCATGACCCTAGCAAGGAGAAAGTTGACTGCATGAAGAATGCCCACCCTAACTTGCTAGAATGGCTTTGTACGTTGGTAGGGTGTAAATGCATCGACTGTTGATTCTATCAGCTTAATGCAGTGAAATATTTAAAATATCAATCAAATCGAGCATTAAATGCCTGTAGCCCTTACCACCTTCGGTCAATGGCAATTCTGCCTCTTATTGGAACGACTATTGAAAAAAGTGGACATTTGGGAAAGGAAAATAAATGAAATGCAGGTCGGCACATACTCAATAATCTGAAAAATTCATTAAAATAAAAATACAATTATAAAAATGACGATTCTATCGATATGGTAGTAAAGTAAAGGTACTATAAGTATTGAGTAACTGAATGCTGAAGTCAAACATAAAATTTCGCGAAGAATATACATGTACATGTATCTGCCTGTAATCACGAGGTTGTAATCCACTGTTGACACGAATGCTCACGTCACAAACAATTAGATGAGGCATTGTGTGTAATTGCCTAATACTATTATTTGAAAAACACTATTATCAATTCTTGCTCATCTCAATCAAGTATCCTGGTTTTTATCAGTAAAACAAGTGTTTGCCTGAATATATCGAATCACAACGCACATGTAGAACAACTCGTTGACTCATTGAACACATGCTCTATACCACATGACTTAAATCACTGTTACGATAGCATTTTAAACCTGCGCACTTGCCATGATCGTGCGACAAGCTGAGGTAGTGAATGATACTCTGAATGTGTGTGCAAGCCAAATTTATCCTATGAATGATGAAAAAATAGTCAGATATTTAACAATTTAAAGCAGATGTTGTAATTTTTTAACTAATCAAGCAATATCACCGTTGCTGAGGAAACACACGATCGCAACTCTGTAATTGTAATTCTCCTTGTAAATTGTTCGCCCTCGATCGTCCTAAACACGCATGAACAAGAACATGCGTGCATTGGCAGACACTGTTCCTTCATTGATCAAAACATGCTCATTATACAATGTTTGATTATTCTAATGGTGCGCAGGTGTCATATCCCGTCAATCATTCATTGAAAGTTCAATGCTGTAATTGAATAAACAAAACACATTCATGTCAAAGTGGACCCATTGTACTAGGACGCATATAGATATACGCATATTTGAATACGAAATACATAATTACATACTCATATACAGTGCACTCCGGATAAGCGAAACGCTTATCCAAAGTTCCCGCTGAAACGAAGTAACAATGTTTGAGCTCATTTTATCCTGAAGAATTACTATGTGAGCTAAATTTTTGCTATTCTATTGATAGTAGCAGCACCTGCACATGAGCCTACAGGTTTCAAATACGATCCCGTTTTAAGGTCTAAGATAGATAAGCATTTGTGTCTATCTATTACATGTACTTGTTAAAAAGATTTGTAAAACACGGAACAATAGTTGAAACTTATTGGTCAACAGTGAAAGGAAATCAAACTTCTACACGTACCTAAAGAATAAGCGAATCTCATGTCGATTGTTTTTTTTTTATCTTTCGCTACTCGACGGCTTTCAGATGCCCCAATGAGTTAAGCCTTCCTCTCAAGACAGAGCACGTGTTGACCCGTTGACACACTGTGCTTTTAATTGGCATATAAATGACTTCTTACGAATTCTGCATAAATAGATGAAGAGCAATTGTTTGTAAAAAATAGACACTTTAGACTGCTTCTTAGTGACCAAAAGAAAAACGAAGATTCAATTATAAAATCGTTTTCCTTCTCATCCGATGAAACCGACTCATGGAGCAAAGAATGATTTTCGTTACGCTGCACTGCCAGAGTGCATTAAGGACGACAAATGGTGAGAATACCAAAAACGGTTTTGGTTGAAACATAAACGAAAATCACTTAATGTGCAGAAGTTCAGATCCAGTTAACCACAAAAAAATGGCTAAATGATTAAAAATACAAAACAATTATACCGCTTAAGCGGAGCGACTTCCGAAAACTCTCACATCGGAGCGCGTTGGAAATATTTCTTTATTTTTCTCCCGCTTATCCGGTTCCCGCCTATCCGGAGTGTAGTGTATATGTTGATATCAAAATACTCTTAGAAAAAGATAAGATTGGCCTAAATAAAGTCTTGACATGTATAACACACAAAATAATAAAAACATCAGTAGAATTTAAAAAAATATTCGCAGATAAGTTGACTTTGACACCGCAGAGAATATAACATATAAAACATCAGAAAGACTTCAAGCATTAAGGCATGAAAAAGGAAGACATCGAAGACAGAGCTAAGTGGCAAATGAGTTTCAAGTGTATTTGATGAAATAAATTAAAAAAGGCTGTGGACATCAATTGAATAATATTTTAATTTTCTCATATTTCAACAGATAAAACGTTTACCTTGAACAAAATCTAGAATGAAATTCATTTACTGGGCATGTCTCATATTTTACTGCGCAGGAATGAAAAATAAACGTGAATTGCTTCATCAATCCCTCATGCAAAAGATGTTCAGCCATTCTGAATAAACTGCTCGAATGAATTAACATTTATTCATACAATCGCAATTGTCGATAGAATGACTGCTTGTATAGAAATGAAAATAAGACAGATTATTCACTCACCTACATACAAGCCAAAAACCAGCGTAAAACAAGAATGGAAGGAGAGGTTTAAAGAATATCTTAGTATTTCATGACGAAAAGAGTTTTGTATACCAAGGAGAGCGTCATTTTACTCATAAATCAACTATGAATAATTAATATAGAAGATGACCTCACATCAGATAAATTGCTTGTGTTGATGAAGGTGCAATTTTTGACAAAAAAAGTTTATATTTACTTTTTGTTATTTCAACACAATTAGTAAATTGCAATCCTCGTATGCGAATAATGGCAAAGGGAAATATGATAAACAAATAAATTCTTTATTGTTTCACTTCTTTGCAGAATCGGTGAAAACTGACACAGCATCGAGGTCAATATAACAGAAAGAGATGTGCAGAGGTCAAACATGAGATGAAAAATTCACAAAATCAAATAGTCACAGAGCAGGAACTAAGAAATAATAAAATGCCAAAAAAACTGTTTGCAAAATTTGATATAAGAATTATTAAACCGTTTAGTTTTACAAAGAGGTCTACTTAACACAGGACAGGATCTTGACAGGTCTAACACATTGACATGCCAGCACCAGGTTTCAAAGAAAACAATCCTTATCGGATGATCAACTTCACTGTCGATACACCGAAAGAGCTTCGTGCAGATTTTCTCGGCTGTAGTACAAGTTTTCGTTGAATGAGGCATACAGTAATCCCTCCTACTTTGCGGCTTCGCTGTATCGCGGGTTTTCATAAAATATTTCAATTTTTTGTCACAGAAATTTCGTTGTTTCAGTGGGTTTCGCGACCACTCGAGATTCTTCATTTTCATTGAAAATGATGATTTATGCTTAAGTCGTTTTCGTGCTTTGAAAAACATGCTGAAAATAGATTCAGTACACTATACAGTACATGTCTACGTATAGTTTAATAGTCGAATGTCACTACGTGGCTTCAGGGCGTTCTCTCCACCGGTGTTGGCTTCCATTTGTAGCAATAGTGAACCCAGATATCGATATGAAAGTCCCCTAGTAACGAGCTGGATGACATCAGTGCTGCATACATTTCAGTACAGTATTATATATAGGCCTACACTGTACAGGTAGGTATACACGTATTCCGTATGTACAAGGATAATAATTGTACATACATGACTAAATACATAATGTAATTGTAAAAGGCGAGAAAGCAGTTTTAAGTTCTGATGTGTAAATATTAGGGCTCACATTTAAAAAAATCTGTTTTCTACTTCGCGGAAATTTATATTTCGCGGATGGGTCTGGAACGCAACCCCCCGCGAAGTAGGAGGGATTACTGTATTCATAATGTGCAAGATGCGGTTTTCCAGTATTAACATTTCATCAAGATATTGGGAAGCACTACAAAACATGCATACCCATAAATCAAAAAAGAGCGGATAAGGACGTAATAACTTTTCAACATAATATTAGGATCACAATCCGAACGTCTCAAGTTACGGATAATGTAAATTCTCTGAGAAACCTTTATAATTTTCTTAACATGCAGTTGCTTAACATGTGATGACCAAGGAATAACGTATGAGACAGCATGTGAAAGTTGGAAAGGAGTTTACATCGGAGAGACGGAAAGAGCGGCAAATCTAAGAGGAAACAACTACACGAACAATAAGATGGCTCAGTATTATGGAAAATATTGACATATTATTATATTGTGATAAAAAAGGACAAACATTTACAATAAATATTAAAAGTGTGCCTATTACAACAACGGCATGGAAAGATAGATAGCAGAAGCGGGTAGCATCAGGAACAGTTCAGAAAACTCAACACCAATTATGGATACATCAACAGAGCGGAATCAAGCGAGTGTACCAACGGCAGCTATTTCAAAAAGTTAATTTTCAGCACTAAACTATGTTAAGACCAAATTTCTGTTTCGTTCATTTTTGTGATGTCTGTGCTTGAACTACTATGATTTCAAATAATACAGTATTTGATTTCCGCACATACTCGTTTAGATAGTAGGATTTGTATCTATGTGTATGTACTACGGGATCAGACTGGACTGGCGAAATCGATTTTGGCATCCCATAATTTTGTGCGTTGAAAAAATGTATTTTGATTATTATTTAATGCTGTTTATTCAATAATAATATCAACTAAAGCATCCTACAATTTTGTGCATTTAAAGATTTATATTTCAATTATCACTTAATGTTGTATATTCAGATATAATTTCAACCTAACTTATTTTTGCGCCTCATCGAATAAAATGGGTAGGGAAATGTAAGGTGGAAATTCTGTGTAGTGCTTAGCTTATAGTAACTGGATGAGCCCAATGATCTAGCAGAGAACGACCATGTTTGTCGATCGACTTCGATTTTATTTAAAACCAATCTTCAGGACAATACAGTAGCTGAGAAAACAGTTTTTATATATGGTTAAATCATGGTCAATGCAATTCACTAAAAGATGCTAAAATTAGACCATTTGGACAGATGCAGAAGAAGAGTAAATTGCTTCGTTTATGTCAAGAAATTTGTGCCAGTTTTAACAACAATGAGAAGTGCAACAAAAAATCTTAATCAAGTAAGAAATGCCATCAAAAAGCTAAGTCTTATCCCTAAACCACGTTTTATCAGGTCAAAGAATTGCTTTATGATGATGATGCTTTAAGATATGATAAAATAATGATGCATAACGAGTAGTTAAATAAAAAACCTAACATATTTCAGCTTCTGCATAATGACACTTTTCATCACTTAATTTGTGTTTTTAACTTTCATTCAGAGTATAAGATCTTTTTATAAGTCAAGGTACATAGGCCCTTTTGTATCACTTGCTACTGTACCAATATATTGCAATCATTGTGCAACACCAAAAATATAAGTGATTACCAAGCACTAAAGGAATATTTTAATCAGATGCCAATTTCCTTCATTAGTAAAAAATATCAAATCCATACTCGTACAAGGTTGATTGAACAGCTCAGTGACCATTAAGTTTATTAACAAAATGAGGAGCAAGATAACAACGGCGGCAATGATAGTAAAACTGATTTTACACGACTACTTCTTCAGATTATTACACACCAGTGATCTTATTCAGGATTGGAATTATTGGGTTTTTCTTTCTAGACCTACTTCATAGAGATCTACCTGTGATTTGCAAAGTATTGCGCCTTAATTGCTCAGATAAATATTAGAATGTATAAGTCAGTACTTACTTACTTACTTTTTCGTTATTCGTCGCTTCTTCCCGATACTAGGGTAAAGTCAGCAGCACTGATAAGCTCTACATTACCGCCATTGGCAAAATATCTATTTCGCCATCACTTTCAGTTCATTTCATGCAGGTAAATAAATACTTCTAGTAAGGTATGCGTACATTTTGTGAATCATGGTTGAAAAAGCAAGACAAACCTTGGTATGATATAAACGAATATGGAAAAGATTAGTATTTATTTTTTGACACCCAGACATTTGAAATGCAGACCACTATCCAAGCGCAGCAGCTGAAAATCTCATGGCGGTCTAATAGAGGCTTTACGTTGTTCTATTCATAACATTTTCACTGCCAATTAGTGTAGCTCTAAGCTTTCCTAAAAAGAGCCTATGTGATTAACAGATTATTTCTACCGGACAAGATTTAACGGATATAAATTTAAATTAGTTTAATTGTAATCTCTTTGAAAGATGAGTATTTCTTCCGACACCTCAGTAAATATCTTTGAATAAGGAGACGGTACTGATATACTTTTAAGCAAATAGATGATATTTCCTTGAGTTTGAGTAGGGCCTACTAGAACCGAAAATGCTATCAACATAACGGTTACTTATCCAGAGTAATCTGAACCAGACTGTTTTTAAATTTAGATAGAAAATATATTGCTTGCATTCTGAAAGTTCTAGCATGTAAGATGGAGAGAAATTTCATTTGAGCGGAATGTTGACAACGATTTCAGAATGAGGACAAATTTCAATCGATTCGATGAAAAACTGGAAGTCAAAAATAAAACTTTCAAGATCTCAGCTTTACAACTAGAGAGTAGGAGTGAGGGATGTGTCGAAGATTACTTTTCTAACATCGTGTTGCACTGACAACACTAGATTGAATTACTCTTAGCTCCAAGATAGTTAAATAAAAAATTAATCTTTAACTGATAATTAAGATCGAATCATTGAATGAATTCATGAATAGGCTATTGATCATGAAAAAGGTTCCTCCTGGTTTTTAGACTTTAATTAGTGATTTTTGGACGGAGATCATTTAGCTACATAGAACTTTTTGTCTGAATAGCTCATTATCAAAGGGATAAAAAATTATTGTTAATGGTAAAATCATTCTCAAATGCCGCGCTACATGCGTCGCATCATCAGAAGATAATAAATGGGGCTCGTACATAAAATTCAATTATTTGAATTATCAAATTAAACCATACTTTTTTTACAGTGTAACAATGGAAAATTGTTCATACAAAATATTGCTTGCAGTCTTCCACTCATATGGAATTACATTGGAAATCAAAACTGATGACGATGAAACTTTAACGATATACCATAATGACGCTGGTAGCTTGAACAGCGCTGTGCTGTCGTAGTCACACCTAGATGACAATTGCGATTTTAACGACATTCATCGGGATCGACCACACAACCAAAAGATCACCAGTCACTTAGCCAATGTGCCACTAAGTTAATCGTGAAAATCAAGCACAGATATTACACAGCAAACCAAACATGATAAAATGCTAAATTTAGGGTTCGAAATATTTCTGTGGAAGTGTCTCATAGAAGATCGAAACATTGATATCGGGAAAACCATGTCATGATGATGAATCAAATCACCAGATTAATAAATGACTCATTATTGCTAGTTCAGTGAGAAATGATTAATTGCTATCTTTTCAAACGTTGTTATCGTTCCTAGCTATCTGGAACCTCATCCCAAACGGAGTCTCACCTGACTCGTGTAAGAAGCTCTACAACTGAACACGCTCAGATAGGAAGCTGTCTATTAGAATCCACCATAGCGACGAGACATCGCTCTGTCGACTACGGACACAGTTCGTTGATTCAAATGTCAACGTGAATGAAATATGAATAGCTATCATGTCTCACTTGTATAATATTTGAGCCAACTTAATGTCATGAATCAATGAAATCTACATCTCAAATAGAAATGAATTCCTTCTCACATGAATTATGGTCACGTTGGAATTCAGAAGCAAAAAGTCAAGGAAATCGAAAACGTTTGAACATAATAGCCTAATCTTTTCACATGCTATCATAAGATACAGACAGTTCAAGATGTCAATACATATAGTACTCGCTTGGATTTTTTAAAATAAATTCACACTTATTGAAGACGAAGCGGATATCGAAATACATTAAAGATTCGATGGCTTTATGTGAAATATACAATACATTAATAGCTACTAATACAGGGTGTCCGCGGCTTTTCGAGACCGAAATTCCAGGTTTTTCCAGGTCGATTTAAGCAAAAATCCAGGTTTACCACTTAATAATTCTAGCCATAATTCAACGTTGTCTTGTTACAAGATATCAGTATCTTGCTGATTTCACAAGCTATATGAAGCATTAGAATTATTATAGAGTTATCGCCAGTTACATCATTAAGTATGTACTCGTACATAACATCTTAACACTATCTCTTTGATTTAGAAATTAACTGTATAGCAGTTTTACTTCGTCTCTGTTACTGATCATGCGTTTGTAAGTTATATTTGTCTTAATACACTATTGTTGCAGCCGTATTTCGATATACCATTTTAAGCTTTCAACTAAAATTTTCCCTTCGAATTCAAAACAACATACCTGTAAAACATAGTTATATATCAAAAATCGGTATTTTTACCAGGATGAACCTAACTAAAAAATCATGCAATGCATTGATAGTTTGGTATAAGCTACAATTACAAAACTGTATATTATTGTATAAGAAAAACAAGAACCTCTTTTTGAGTTTTACATTTCCATTTTTATGAAACCATTTCTTCTACGATGTTATATTAAGATAATATGCGATTACGAAGTTATATAATAGAAATATTCCAGGTTTTTCCAGGTTTCCTTCCCAAATTCCAGGTTTTCCAGGTTTTTTCAGTGAATTCCAGGTTTTTCCAGATCAAACCGCGACATTCCAGGTTTTTCCAGGTCGCGGACACCCTGGAAATAATATCAATGCATGTGTTATACAATACTAGTTACTACACTCATTATTCTACTTGTTTGCTTAACAGATGAGTTTGAGATTCTTTGAGTGACTTTATTGCAGGGCCGCCTTCCATTCAGTTTAAAATATGTTTTAGTGGTGTTGTACAAGGATTGAGTATATAAATGATTATTATCTGACTTGATGCTTCCATGTAAGTGCTTCTAATGGCAATTTCTTACTAATTACTTCCCAGTTTTTCGTCCTTGTCCATGTTGAACGGGGTCAGACCATTGAATTGCGGTTTTTTGGATGTTTAATTCAAAATGAACAAT
Organism: Prostheceraeus crozeri; assembly: GCA_907163375.1. NCBI lineage: Eukaryota > Metazoa > Platyhelminthes > Polycladida > Euryleptidae > Prostheceraeus > Prostheceraeus crozeri. The sequence goes on along the minus strand of CAJQUW010008346.1, from coordinate 105,224 downwards.
GTGACTTGTTATTATTCATTTCTTTATTTGGAGGATGCCCAAATTGGTGATGAAGGAGGAAAAACTCTTATTATTAACAGCCGAAGTTTTTCGCCACGACTACGTTGGGAATGATGACTGCAATTTCTTCTGCGATGTAGAGCCCACACTGTTAGATTATATCTGCACTAAAATAAATTATATCATTTTTGACAAGGCTGTACTGCAGCTAAACGTTGTCCTCGCGTTGCTCCCGTCGGTTCGGGATTGGTGATTGTACTGCAGCAAAACTTTTTGAAACTTTTTAGCATCCGATACAAAGCATTAAACAAAACAGATTGGCTTGCACCTTCATTCAATATTCGAGAATTGCAATATCACATATGCTTCATTCTACACAACTAAAGACGAGTATTTTTCCAACATCATTACAGTGCCTGGTGCATGATGGATTTATTCATCAAACAGAGCCACTATAATGTCTAGGCCTATATTAGAATATACGCAGCTAGTAACATTACATCGATAATACGTAACATATTACGCTACAACAGTGTTGCGATTCTTGGCGTAGGGTAAAAAAAACGCGCAAGGTCGAAAAACACGCGCACATACATTTCCTTACAAATAAGCCAAAATGGCAACTATGATTGGTAATATTTGATGAAACGAATTTTTACAAAGCTTAAATTTGCAGATCAGATAGTAAGAGCTTTGGTATTTTTCAGGACAAGTCAAATACACACGTGCCTTAAGTGGTAGATGCATACGAGCAGTGGGCCTATAGGCTATCCATTGAGTGAGATGTTAATGAACTTAAATGATCTTTGATAGGCTATACATGTGGCTTATCTAGAAACTGCATGTAATTTGAAATTTTGATATCTTGATTTTGATATTTTAGAACCAAAGTTTTCTATTATCAAAAATTAAAAATAGAAGTCGAAAACTTTAAAAAAACGCGCAAAATGGATAAAAATGGAAAAAAACACGCTTACACGCGCAAATTGTCAAAAAAACGCGCGCGCGCGTAAACACGCGCGAATCGCAACACTGCGCTACGATCCTGAATATAAATTAGTTGAGTTGCGAGTCTGAATCAAACAGCAAATCCAGCAAAAATAACTTTATGATGATCATATTATTACAAATTCCTTGATCTCAGACAGATTAAAAATAGTGATGCAATAGCATGAGAAAAGCAATAATTTGTCGTTAGTCTCTCCCCAATACTTTTTTCCAATATGCGAGTGTTTTGAATAAAAAGGCAGATGCTATGCGCCAGACGTTTCGCGTACCAGCCGCCTTCTCAATGGCAAAAATCTATTAAAATTTTACAAAAATCGAGTATATATCAGAATTGCTAAAAGCATGATGCCAGTTCGTGACGACGATTTAGAGCCGGCTTCATTTGTGGAATCAGTTGTGATTCGCTGATGCTGGTTTTGACAGGGCAATCTAAAATTCGCAGTATGCTTCAATATTGTTCGCGGCACATTTCAAACAGTGATCAGCCAAGGTACTTGCTCTGTCTCCATTCACGATGCTTCTGCGATGTTCATTAAATCTCAACCGAAATGGGCGTGAAGATTTACCTATGTAACTAGAAGAACAAAATGACAAATAAACTGATAAACTACAAAACGAACATTGCAATTAATATAATTAGGTAGTTTACTACAAAGAACACAATTATCGTGTTTTATATTCCTATCCTTACTGCGAAATAAATGACATAATTTTTTGTTGCTTTTATTTACGAATCTAATGTTAAGTTTATGTTTGCGAATGAGATAATTAATTTTACGAGAACAACTATCGATTAAAAATATATATAATCAATTTAAATATCGATTTCATTAGTGATAGTTGTTCTCGTAAAATTAACAATATTAAACAATATTGAAGCATACTGCGAATTTTAGATTGCCCTGTCAAAACCAGCATCAGCGAATCACAATTGATTGCACAAATGAAGCCGGCTCTAAATCGTCGTCACGAACTGGCATCATGCTTTTAGCAATTCTTATATATACTCGATTTGTAAAATTTTAATAGATTTTTGCCATTGAGAAGGCGGCTGGTACGCGAAACGTCTGGCGCATAACATCTGCCTTTTTACTCAAAACACTCGCATATTGGAAAAAAGTATTGGGGAGAGACTAACGACAAATTATTGCTTTTCTCATATTATGAACATCCTGACGAAATCCTTCAACTATATACTGATGCAATAGAAATTTTAAATTTCATTTTTCGCTGCGTCTGTTGATGGCTGTTCCCTCAAGACATTTTCTATTTTCAATGATCACTTGACATTAACTCGATCATTATGTATCACGCAACTCCGCCAATTTCTGCACAGCAACTGCAAACTCTGTTTGTACATCGTACTTGCGACAATACTATCATAGTGATTGCTTTCACTATGCTTATCATGGTAAGTTGTCATCCTTGTCATTTATGAACCGAGACAAAATACAAGCAAGTAGGCAGAAATGTGAATATCTAATCAAGTTTCCCAACATTAAGTAAATTATTTTGTCTATCACAAGTGGTCTCTGAGGCACAGTGGCTGAGTGTTTAGCCTAGCGATCTTTCGGTCCAGTGGTTATTGAGCTGATTGGCCTATATCCAACAGATGACTCATTTCATATTCGGAAAAGCTTTATCTTATTTCCTCTAGCAACAGCCCTTCGGCATCGCATGAAAGCAAATACATATTAAGTTGGGTGCAGTCACAGTAGTTGTAGTATGACACTTCTGTTATTTACTATTCTTCTTCAAAACAATTCAATGAATTCCCTCATTGTAAATTCAAGCAGCGACATTAAAAGGATTTCGATGCGGAAAGATGAAGAAACAATCAACCAATGCAGAAAGAACTAACCTGCCAAAGTCTTTTTATGGGTGCGATCTCTATATGAAGCCAGTCCAAAGTCGCCAATCTTCACATCGTCAGCGTCTTCGCTCTCTCGACTCATCATGAAAATGTTCTCCGGCTTCAAGTCACGATGAATTATCATAGGTTTCTGTTTGTGCAAATAACTCACTGCCTCCAGCATTTGAAGCATCCAGCGTTTGATCAGACGAATTGATAAGTGCTGGCGACCCTCCGAAAATGAGCGCTGGATCCGACTGTAATTGGAACATATTCGTATTGAAGCGAAAATATTCAAAAGGCAGCAGGAAGCTTGTGCAACAGATTCATATTAACATATCCAGATAAATAAAATAACCGATTATAAGTACGTAATTCTTTCCAGAGAAATTTAATTTAATTTTCATGCATTTTACTTCACTCAGCCCTCACAGTGGTAGCCGAGAAAAAATATGACAGTAATGAAGAAAAAGTATGATATCGAAATATGAGCCAACACTTTCGGTTTACCTAACTTTAAGGATCATTTTTAGCTTTTTTACACGGTCATATGAATACTTTACTGCAACTTAGTTCATGTTGTTCATTTCGAAACAAAAGTTTGGTCTTCGAAAAATGAAAAAACACATTCGTTAAGAACATGACAGGCATTCGGCGTCCTGTGCCTTCTGAGGTCGACAGCAACATGCTGCGTTAATACGTGAGAACTTTAATATCAGCCGCAGGCGCAGTACGACGAATCCCCATCGCAGGGATGGTCCGCTCTGATGGTCAATTTCTCATATTTTCTCACATCACAAAAAACGAGTTTCTCACATTTTCTCACATCAAAAAAAATAGCAAATATCTCACATCAAATGATGACGAATTGCTCTCAGCGCCGATAACAATGATCAAAGTAACAACAGTAATCAAAACTGTGTTTGAAATACTCATGAGTCATACAACAGCACAAGTTTCCTGACATGTCTGTGATTGTCGTAACATTCGTCTTGAAACCAGAGATGGGTCCAAATCTTGAACACAAACCCAAGGTAAAATTAAGGCTTGAAGGAGGGAACATTACGCTAGCTATTATATGCAATTCGAGTAATTTCATAATGACTAGCATACTCACATTTTCTCACACATCTTTCCATGTTTCTCACAATTTCTCACACCCCACCAAATTTCTCACGTTTTCTCACATGCGGACCATCCCTGCCGTCGCGCATTTTAGCGAAGACCAATCTTCTATTTCTCTCGGGAGTTTTGAAAAAAAGACCCAATTAACAGTTAAATGTGCACTATCCGTTACATGGCTAATTACGTGATAACATGTTTAATTGTTTTACAGCCAACCTGGACCAAGGAAACCAAGAAATCACACAAAATATTCCGCTTAAATCAACTGAGAAGCTTTTGTGTCCTATGAAGGTGCCGTCGGGATACCTGTGAATTGAACGAAACCTGGAATATTTTCGTATCAATTAGGACAATGTCGGCAACCAACTGACAAATACCTCAACTGTGTGTTTGTCGGACATATTTACTTAAGTCACTCAAGTGTATTCTACCAACTCAAAGATTAATTGACACAAATTTCAAAGGATTTTATGGTGAACAAGTAAGTACATTTCTTAGCACATTGATATGCACATTGATGTGAATACAGCACATACATGCATGACAGCGCATTGATGTTGTATGTAGGCATCACTTTGGATAGGCCCACACCTGCATAATTCAAGCAAAATCACCGACAATCCACGTAAGAGATGTCTACGGCATATTTATGAGAGGGAAATGGATAACCAATGTAAGTAGAAAATGAGCTTTAGGAAGTGGGTGTAGGAAAACGAAGCAAATGATATGCATTATGACTACACTTGTTTTCTTGCTGCGTGTTTACCAATTTCAAACATGTTACTAATATGAGATGCACCAAATGATCTCCAGCGATTTCAGGAATGAAATACTTGAGGTCTAAAGCTCTGGGATATTTCTTTAACTGTTCATATTAAACTCGCAGCTAAATGAATATTTACTGAAGCTATTCCGACTGTAAACTGAAAACCAACAGACAATATCAATGTGCATATATTCTCGTTATTCTTCTTGACTTGTACCTGTATATCAGACTAGTGGAGCTCTAAAACAGTGAAATTTGTTTTTTGATGCCAAAAGATATATTCGAATCACAAAGATACCTCACAATATTTCGTATGGTATGGTAGTTCCCCAAATTTCATTCATGCTTCGGAATACTTAATCCATGGATACACCAGAAAAATATACTCCCATGTATTTTTTGTTGTCACTACAAAAAGTAATATTAAGTTAAAAGATGGAAAATGAATTTCACTGTATGAAGGAGAAGGTATTCACCTGATATCCTACAATACGAAGTGTATGCATTAAACTTTAATGCTCCCTTCTATTTCTATTTGGTGCCCGGTTGTCAGGCTGGACATTAAAATTCATATTTCAGTCCTGTCCAGATGCCCGGCCTGGTGCACCTCCACAAACTCGACTGCGGAACTCTGAATTTTTGAAATACTGCGGTCTGCCTGAGCAAAACTTCATCGGTATAGGATTTGGCAATCATAATGTTGGGATGATGAAATATTAAAATATTATTAATTCCTATATGAAATCAAACTAAGGCAATGAGGAGACACATTGAGACACCGCGAGCGCATTGATATTTTTGAGCGGTTAATGCTACATTTAATAGGAATCGTTGGTTCATAATATACTGTGATTTTGATCTTTGCTATGTCAATAAAAGATTCTGCCATGCCATGATTTTAACTAGTTCGCATTAAATTAAAAATAAATTATCCCGATAACTAATAACGGGTTGAAGAGGTAAAATTAGAAGGTATATTTGAAGTTGAAGTGTTCAGCGGATCTGCGGTAGAAATAGAGTGAAATGAGAAGAGGTAATCAGGTCGCCCTCATCCTATGGACAAGACAGAGGAAGCCCAAATCTCTATCAACATAGGAAGAGGTCAACGGCGCCTGCATCCGTCCGTTAGCATTGACGTCAATGCCAGCCTTGACTGACTTACGCCTGTTGATAGTTCTAAAGTTCTAAGGAAACAGGCCATCATTACTCACGTCTTCAGCGAATCTTTCTCCATGCGCTCCTGAATGAGCACGAGGTATCGGCTGTAGCGCTTCTCCTCGATCTCGTAGTAGCTGGTGAGAACATCGTAACACCGAACAATGTGTGGATGATGTAGACGCTTCATGATGGCAGACTCCGATGTAATCGCTTTCTCTGAGTATTCGCTGGAGCTGGGTTGAAACGGTTGCTGAAAATCAAAGAAGAGTTACCACTTTCAAAATTTCTTTTCATTGAGAACATAAACTATTACATTAGGCGTTGAATACTTAATATGCGGTGGCCTGTAACATTTTAGAAAACCTTCAAATTCACAGCAGGGTTTAGTTCTATTCAAAAATTTAGAGAAAGTCCAATAGCAACGTCATTGTAATCTGCTTTACAGTAGAATTTCTCAACCTATTTGGCATCGAGGCGCCCTTGACAGTGATCTTAAGTTCGGCAACACCTCATAGAAATATTTTTTATTTGCTTGAATTCATATGATATGGTATTACCCATTTATGCGTACACATGTGTGCGCCGATGATTCTCACTCTACTCATGTTTTGTGTAATTTAGTTATGCCTACTGTTTTTTTCACAACGAATTTGGTGTATTGCTTTTTTTGTCACAACAATGTTCTACAAAAGTATTTGAATTTCCACCACCTTTTCTCTGATCAACAAAAACAATATAAACGAATCAATTTGGGACGTTAATTGATTCACGTATGTCGAGTGAGTTCTTCGGGTAATTGAGTTGGCTCATCGCGTTAATTTAGTCTTTGGGCAGTTTGCGTGACGGGGGAGTTCAGTTTCAACGTTAAGAACATAAAATGGTTGCTCATTTTACACGTGTTTGACTTGGGTTAGATGTTTTTTGCTACATGTATCTTATCGAGAGATCTATAAGCAATTAAGAACTTATTTTCATCTGAAGTTCGTTCGGTGATGTCATCGAACATTGAGCTTGTCTATTTATCAAGCACTTGTGCGACTGCACAGTAATGCAGCAAATATCGTTTAGTATTTGTGCATATGCTTGTGTAGATGAATTATTATAATTTGTACCAGTACTAATTTAGCTGAACAAAATGTTTCAAGTACAAAAAATGCGAACACTACCTTATATTTAAGATGAAGTTAGAATAAGAGACATGTTATTGCATTTTAAATGAAGATTGCCAATAACCAATAGACTGTGATCTCGTATTCACTATAATTACTGGAGCCCATAATTGCTCATCACCAGCCAAAATCTATCAGTGACAACCATCTCACCATCCGAAACAAGTTATAGATGGCAACGATAAAACAATTGATGAGGATAATCATGTCTGCTTCAAACAGGCAATTTGGTAGATAGCTTTATGTTGAAACTTGTGACACTTTTTGAATTTAAATGATAAAATGTGGGTGGAAGTGATTCTGGTGACATATATGACAGCTCAATGCGAATTCGCGATGATAGTGCGAATATAACTTACACAGCACCGCTACATAATTCGAAGACACAACGCGGTTTTACACCACACGTTTATCTGTTAGAAGAGAATTATCAACATAATCCAGACTGACATTATTTCACTCATTTCGCTTCGATATTCTACTTGCACTGTATCACGTAATTACGTATCACATGCGGTACCGATCGCACCACTATAAACCAAGAGACCGCAATCAGAGACATATCTGATACAGGATGGTTAATTATTCAGATCGTGCGTAGTAGAATTCAAAGTACACTATTTATAATCGACATTTCAAGCTGAAAGATTAATGTAACCCTTACAATATAATTCTATAATAACATCAGTCATCAAAGGTTTCCAATATTTAAGCATCTCGTGATAAGAATATTTAATTCACTAATAAACTTAATCCCACAATATCATCGCATGGTCGTGAAGCACCATTTCAAGGCTAGAATATGCACTCACATTAGCTGAACATTCACCAATTTTCGAGGTGGAATATCTTGATAAAGGAATATTTCATTTCTAAGTTGTTATTCCAACTCAATTCGAAAAGGAATAGCTCCCATCTACATGAACGAGGCATATGAGTAGAAGCTCGGTCACAGTTAACCTGACGAGTTGAAAAGGAATTAGAATATTAGAAAAATAAGTTTTTTCATGTGGGAAATCGGAAAGTATTTTATACAGCTCGAGTGTATCTGCAAGTTTGAGAAGATGATTTGAAATGGCTATCGCATGCATTTGATTCATTTCTTGGATTTCTCTTGGAGTTGAGCTACGATCACATGACCATTAATTAGATAAAGATTAAGTGTCAACCCTCTTCAATCTTCTTTAAGAAATTAAAGGACATTTAAAGCCACTTTCAGCTATAAGTTAAAATGATATTTTGATTGCTGGTTCACACGGCTTTAATAATCAATTGTAAATATTCTATTCTCATGAACTGTAACATGCATAACAAGCATTGCATTTGTAATGGCGTCATTCACTTGTGCAAAATTTGCCTTTTTCGGATTGAATGATATTAGGCATAATCATTCAGAATATGCAGTACAAAATCTGATCAAAAAGGAATTGTGGATACTGATTTCTTGATATGCTGAACACCCATGCGAGGGTGTTCAATTGATAAGCTTCTGGATGTAGGCTGCCGATTAGGTGAGTGGTTCATCGGGGCTGAAGTGCTTCATCTTGAAGTACAGTGCATTTCATTGAAAAGTTAAGATACCGATCGCAATGGCGCGCGAGCGCTATATTGCGCACAGCCCTAGGAGAATATGACATTTTTTGCCTTTGAGCGTTGTTATAGGATTCAATCGCAGTCACTGAAGAGCCAGGACTTTTACGATTAGCATAATGCAGCAACAAAAACATTGAGCAATTACATGCTAAGTCAAGAATTGCGTTTCACGAGTTGTTCGCGGAATATTGACGTGACAGGCGTTCTCTCGATGATGAGTCACCAACTGGTCGACTTTTGCTAGAGGTCACCACCGAGGACATCGATAAAGTTGCTGCTGTGCGTGTATGCAGGATGAGGATGCATGAGTGACTCTTCATGAAAATCATTGGTACATCACTGGGTTCATTTTCAACAATTATGCACTAGAACCTAGGCCTCCGCAAATTGGATACAGCAACCCATCGAATCAACTCGGATTAGACAGATCCGATGGATGTGTTCTATGTGAACTGAGAAGCAAGCTACATTTACACTTGAACTGGAATCAGTTCTAGGTCAAAGGCGCTTGCACTGGTTCGGTCACTTATAACCAGGGATAGGAGAATTCCGCGCTAAAAATCTCGTTTTCCACGGGCCCTATTTAATTATTTTAAATTGTTTTTATCACCTTCAAGTACTTCAAGCGATTTCTTGAATTTAAGTTACGATAATTCATTGTACTTGGGTTTTAAAGCAACTTGAGTATCATTGTTTTAAACAAAACATGATCAAACTAGCACAGTACAATACATCACTCTTATTCAATAAAATAATTTTCCATCATGCCAAATAAGTTGGCCGGGCCTAGATTTTGGCGAAGCGGAGAGAAAATGAGTTTGTAATTGATGAAAGACCGCTCAACATCAGCTGAGTTGATCGCCAACTGCAAAAGAAGAGTTACTTTTGATGCTAAGTTTGGTACCCGGCTTCCAACCGCTGGCCAAAATTGAATCGGATGACTTGCACTCGATACATCAATGGCAATGTTTATGTAAACTGCGATGGCTATTCGTTGTCACAGGCATTTGGAAGACGAAAGATGAATATCAGCTTTGACGCGTGAATAATCCAAGTCAGACAGCGCAAACTGACGAGGATCTAGTGCTCTGATGGATCGCAGCATTAGGATAACGAGCTGTCTTGTAGTAGTTGTATAGTCCTTCAATTTTTTTTGCGATGCATTTCTGCATGATTCAGAATCAGTTGTGTTTGCTTAGCTATTAAGCGAGGCAATCAAATCCATCAACTCTTTTGGGCACTGCTGTTATTCATTCGCCACTCATAAATGAACTCATACAGTCCGTTGCACAACACAAAAATAGTAAATTTGAAACTCAAATTATTCATTAGCCTAGAAAATCCTCCACTGCAATTAAAATAATTATACAATACACCTGATGAACTACGGAAGTATCCATAAGATTGATTTTCTTTCATTTATTTCGTCATCTAAATTTTACATTTTCGGCATTTCTCAATGAACACGAAGGTTTCCGCGTTATTCTCCAAGAAATTTAGTTTTCCGCGTTCTTCCACGCTAGGCGGAAAACTTCTGTCCTTGCTTATAACGAACCTTGGATTAGGGATGGCCACTAACATTTTGAACTTGAAGTACTATGACTAAACATCTGAGGTAGGTGAGAGAAGATGATGCAACTATGTGACAAAGGGTTTTGAACTCCTACACCTATACCCGCAAATATCGCAAGACTGTAAGGAGTCGAAAGTCCAGTCCATCTGCAATCAGCGCAACCCCAATATCCAGACAAATTAGGAAGAGAACGCTCTCTCATCTGACAGCATTTGTCCCTTAACGTGATTTTTAGTACTTGATATTTATTCTGTGGACATTTCCTAGTTGTGGCATCAAACATAAATCATTGATCAAATGATCTCTTCCTGATAAGCAGTTGTGACCCTCAGAGGACATTGGAATGCAGATCACTGACCCCTCATTTTCATACAAGGAGACGTCATGACCTGAGAGGACACTGAGTACATGCACGTACAGGAAGAGTCGTCTTGTTAGTGAATAAGTGCTTACTTTGTATTCACACCATGCGATCTTGCACCCGTCCTTTGAGTTGTAACCTTCATAAACGTTCTTATAGCTGCCTTCTCCAAGCTGTAAACAGATAAGACGTAAATGGTAATAAAGTATTTTTCAGAAAACAGATCATTACATGATACATACATGTAAGTCACGAAAAGTTCAGATAATTGCTATTAGTACATTTCACTTAGATACCCTCAATATTTCACAACCTTTGGATTGTTTATACTCACATTAACACTAGCGAAAATAAATTAATAAGCTGGTTAATTGAACTCCAAAAGCGCATGAATACTCGAGAAAGAAGTTAGAGGGTGCATACATAGCTAAGATGACCGACTGGAAATGACATTTGGAGCACACTTTAGTCCGGCAGCCACAACGAGTTTCTGCAGGGAACGAGGTCGAAGATGCGACTTTCACAGAATGATGCACACACACCCCTCCCCTATGCCCACTACGAATATGCGCGGCTGCTGAGTTCTGGTTAGTTTCTCTTCTTGTTAGACAGTATCAAAGAAAAACACATGTCAATCCAAAGAGACGTAGATTGAAATATTTAGCAAAAATGAAATTTTCTGTGTTTTCTCTTGTCAACTGAAAAGTATTAGGTCTAGACCAGTGGTCCTCAACCTTTTATGTTCCATGGGCCCCCTTCCAAGTTAATTATTTTACTGTGGCCCCCTTGTTCTATAGGTTACTTGATATGATAGTTAATTATTTCTTCTTTCAATTTCTTTGCTACGATGCTATCAAATTATATGTCTTCATTATTTCCTTCATACACCTCATGTCAATGTTCGATTTTTATTTTACAATATGCTCTCTTTTCATTTCTAAGTTGATCTACATTAATGCACATCTAAGTATTATATTTTGAGGGGACTTGAATTTTGAAACAATACTGTAAACCAAAGGACTATTCCAGTTATTTTTTTCATTTTTTCTCTAAATTTGTAAGTGGCAGTCTAAACAAATCAAATATCCGCTTTTAGTAAAAACAAATCATTATTAACAATAATCTGAGTAAAACATGAAAGAGCAATTACACAGAAAAAGTAATACCAGAAGATTCAATGGGATTTCTGTTCTTGTCCCTTAAGCACAACCTTTTTGATATTTGTTTTTGTGTTTGAAGTAGATATACGTGTATCACTCCGAACAACAAGGCGATTTCTGTGTTTAGTTTTGATTAAGATTAAATTCTCATCTCCAAACGCACACATCTGTGAAATATAGCTCTTATTGTTTCCTTGTCAAATGATATTCACGCAGTTTCCTCACTTAATTTACGGCGGCGTGGATACAAATGTGTTTCACGAGCGTGAAATCAGCTGATTGATCAACTGTTTAAGTACAAAATATAACATACTTGTTATGTAGGCCTACATACTATATTCCGAGGTCCTCTCTTGGGGGGGGGGGGCACGTTCCCCGGGTTGAGAACCACTGGTCTAGAGCCATAATGTTTGACTTGGAATGTCTTCAGGTCATTTCTTATTATCTCCATGAACGTTTATCTATGAAGCTACTGGAATTCAGATTCGGCAAGCCTCCTGTCGGCTAACGCCAACTTGTTGGCCCACTTCATCCGCATTAAACCCCATTCGCGCATACATCGCCAATTAGAAGCATGACGGCATCACATACACATGATGGGAAATCACCTGAAGACACATCATGCCAAAAATTATGGTTCTAGATTAATACTTTTCAGTTGAGAAGAGAAATCATAGAAAATTTCATTTCTGCCAAAAAAATTCAATCTACGTCCTATTGGATTAACTTATTGCTTTTCTTTGATTGTGTCTGACAAGAAGAGGAACTAGCTAAAACTAGGAAGACGTACAGATTCGTAGTAGGCATAGGGTGTACACCATTCTGTGAAAGGATCATTTTCGGCCATGTTACCAGGAGAAACTCGCTCTTGCTTGGCTACCGGAATATCTCTTTCATAAAAGTTTCTTTAAGAAGCAATAAAGGAAGGCAGCATGGTAGTTGGCTTCCAATCTGCAAACGGCAGTAGATTACGAGTTATAAAGAATGAAAGGCTGTATGTAGTTATATCACAAGCACATAGCACGATACGAAAATCGAAGCCAGGATAACTTTTCTTCTAGTTAATGCCTAACCGTAAGTCGGGAGTGATGCTATTGTCAAAGAAATTCCATATCAACAGATTTCACCAATAGATCATTTGAATTATTGAGTTTGCACACTCATAACTATTGAACAGAGATGAATTGTGGCAATTAATGGAAGTTTTACATTATAGCACCGAACTGCTCAGAACTTAGAAGAAAATTCAGTTCTCCTGACGTTGTCTAAAATATGTGTTGAGTGACAACCTATAATTTTAGAAGTCGATTCACTTCTCAGAGGTTGTTGTTAGATAGATATTGACGTGCTATCTACTGATGGGGACGAAAAACATTTAAAAAGATCAATTATGCACAACCCTCATATTGAAATCCCTACTACTACACAACATCGGAATGAACTTTCCATGGGATAAAAGTGTTGCTTTCATCGAACAAAAATATATGTTGTGCTTATAATCAGTCCCTTTGCAAAAAAATTCAATTAAATTTTCTATGCTTCATGATTTTGTAATGAAATAAGGGCTTAACATGCTAAATAAAACGCAACTGACAGCTAATTCCTTGCACGACGCGAATGAAAACCCTGTTTTGTTTTCCCAATATAGGCCTTATTCCTAATTTTTATAATACATGATGTCATGTGTCCTTCAGCAAGTCATGATTTATGTACGAGATATCTTTCGTAACATCCAGTTTCCAGATGAATTATTTTCATAACTTGTAGAAAATCGATGTGCTTTATAAACACAGAGTTAAGGACAACAAATCGTATAATGATTTTCTTCTGTTATTGTGTGGAACAGGAGTCAGTCATTTTGACTAATACTTGTAATGCAGGTCATTTTATAACTCAATAAAATATCGCTAATGGCATCATAAATTTTTACTATGCTGGCGAGGCATTGAAAATCAGAAAAAGATCGCTAATACCCTGGTTATCAATAAGTGACGTTAGAGTCTACATGGAAGATTGGAACTCTTTAACTTCATTCGCTTTTCTCAATCCATTTGCGCATGTGTACAATATCAATTTATTACTTTTATGTCCCTAATTTCACTGGACTGAATACTCCGTACTTGTAAGGAGGTGCATGTTAATGGTTGTTGATATAGTTGCGTACAATATACGTAGTATTGAAGTCAGTTGGAAGTTGGCAATTTCCCTAATAGTTTTTTAATGATAAAAATGAGAGCTGTGAATATTATGCGTAATTGAGCTATGGTACAATGTGGAAAAAGGAAGGCAACAATGTATCCCGTAATGATGATTATCTATCTATGCAAGTGAAAGACAATTTTGAAATCTCAATCATCGTATATCTGCATGTGTATTCATAGCATTGCTCATAGTTGACCAGTCGTCGGGAGATCATTTTGATTAACAAGAGTGCGTTAGAGAAAACTCCCCAAGTTTAGGTCGATCTTCACATAAATACTTCACACAGTTGCATCCCGTCTGTTACCATCGACCGTTTCGAAGGCGCTGGACGCCGAAGGCCCGTCTGACCTGTTAAACTTTTTACTTAACTTTTAAGAAATCATCGACCTAAACTTGGGGAGTTTTCTCTAACGCACTCTTGTTAATCATAGCATTGCTGCCCGCTTTTTTTCTACATTGCTGCCCAGTTCAATTCAACTGCGCACAATATTATTAACACAACTTTTTTCGGGCAACAATGTAGGACATTTTCAGGCGCTTACGCGACCTCAAATGTCTTACATTGTCTACTTATATTTCTAAATCTATGGTGCGATAATATAGGAATAATGACATTTTGTACATTGGTATTAATTACCCTGCCGTCATTTTTCAATCCTTATAACATAGAAGTTACTGCTAAGGTCATAGACTTCTAAATTTCAGAAGAATGCTCTGTTACAGGAAGTCTATGGATAGATGTAAATGTATATAAGTAGACAATAGAAATACCACATGAGATTTCTCGGCAAACCGTACGAAAATAAATGGGTATGTAACATAGTATGTACTCATATGTGAACTGCATACGTATGTAAATGCATGCATTTTGCATATGAAATCATATGTATGTTTAAGTATGTGAACTGCATACGTATGTAAACGTATGCATTTTGCATATGAAATCATATGTATGTTTAAGTATGTGAACTGCATACGTATGTAAGCGTATGCATTTTGCATATGAAATCATATGTATGTTTAATTATGTGAACTGCATACGTATGTAAACGTATGCATTTTGCATATGAATTTTGCGTATGTAAATATGTGCACTACATGAGCATGTATAGGATGCATAAGGAACATCCTACCTGTGATTCATGCCTTAGTAATACATGGTTCAATATGCAACCTATGCTTCATCACTTATTAAAGGACATTGAAGAAAAAATGTTATAGTGATGTAAAATCTACGCTAGATATTTTTAACCAAATGCCAAAACTAATTAGAGTTTTAGTTCGCCAATCCCGGCTGACGATTGCAACTGAAATGGGAGAGGAGGCGATCAAGGTCGAGGAGTTGGACAGGAAAACGATAACCCGAAGTAGATCATGGAGGAGATAAAATAGGTGAGTGTTAAATTTTCAGGTATGATCAGAAGGAGATGGTCACAGCTGAGGAGATCAACCGATAGCCCTGAGTCAATCACAGGTGTGGAAAGTTATACGAACGATGACGAGAAGACTACAGGCGGTGGACGATGACGAGGATACGATAGAATGGAGGAGGAAGCTACGACTTCGAGCAATGACGAGACGGTGATGAACGATGACAAGGATACGATAGAATGGAGGATGAAGCTACGACTTCGAGCAATGACGACACGATGATGAACGATGACAAGGATACGATAGAATGGAGGATGAAGCTACGACTTCGAGCAATGACGAGACGATGATGAACGATGACATGATTTTCACATATTTTGCGAGCTTTCAGCTGTAGTTGGATACAAAACAATTGATATAATTGACATTTTTTTGTAAGATGGAATAAAACCTTCAAATTTTGAACATATGGCTTCAATGCCACACCACTGATATTTTGAGCTTTAAGTTCAATTAATACTCAAGAAAAGTGGAAGCTAATTCAAGCAAGATTTTGAAGATTCTCTGTCTACATGGCGTCCATGTGAAAATCTTTCACTTTCATAAAAAAGTAATGGCTTTGGTACTCAGTGATGTGACATCAGTGGCGTAACAAATTTATGAAGTTCAATTGCGCAGTGGACATTCATCATTCGATTCGATATACCTACCGGTAGTTTCATGTTAATGTGTTTTAACTGTGCCTCACTCGAGCGAACCAAGATTACTATCAGGCGGCAACAGGATGTTACTTCGGAGAACTTTCAGAGTATCTCTGTAAACATTTCTCAAGTCAGACGAGCTAATATCGTTGTTGGAAGATGAACGGCATTCTACACTTACTATAATCATCAAGAATATAGAGGAAGCGTCCAAGATGTATCGAACCCAGGACGTATGACTGTGTCCAGAATGGAAGCTACCAGAATGGGGAAAAGTCATCAAGTATCCAATCAAATATTCTCTTCGAGTCCTTTCTGATCCTGTTCCAGTGGGGCGCGCTAGTCGACTTCAATTTCGTTTCAATTTCGCTAAATAAATATATCACATCTTACAATATCGAATTGATAGAACTCATTTTTAACCACCTGATTTTGGTTCAGAGTTTTTAATGTTTTAAATCTAATATTTTATTTCATTTTCAGAAATGGTTCGGGAGATATTAGAGATCTCGTGCTTAATGACTTTTGTTAATGACATCGCACGACAGATAAATCAAGAAGAAAGAGCCGAGAAGAGATGAAGAAACAACAAGAAGAGACTGAAAACACAGCTACAGATGAAATAGATGATGAAGATGAAACAGAAATTCGACACTCATAAGGGGACATTCAAGATTTTTTTGGACATTGATAGCTGTTGTTATTTCACCGTACATAATTGTTGGAAACAAATCTTATTTTTTATACGTTACTTATTCCTCCGTACGTAATTGTTAGATACAAATCTTATTTTTTATTCGTTATTAGCTATTCCTACGTATATAATTGTTAGAAACAAATCTTATTTTTTATTCGTTGTTAGTTATTCCTCCGTACGTGATTGTTAGATACAAATCTTATTTTGTATTCGTTTTAGTTATTCCTCCGTACATAATTGTTAGAAACAAGTCTCTCGTGTATTAATGTACGTTGATTTGTTAGTAATTCCTCTGTACATAATTTTTAGAAACAAAAATTATTTGTTATTCGGAAGCTCCGTACAAAATTGTTAGAAATACATTTTCTTATTTTTTATACGTTGCTAGTTTTGGTATATCAATTGATAGTTCTTCAGATTTTTAGTTATACATTATTTTAGGCTTATTAGTTAAACAATAACCCTAATTTAAAATGTAATTTATGGTATCAAGACCAACCTTTAATGCAAAATGCATGTCACCATGAGAAAAAGCAGTCAATTTTGGGAAATTATTTTGTGTAGAAAATGAGCAATCGTAAAATGTTTGCAAAACTGCAAAAACCGTGATTTTTAAATTTAAAACGCTATTTATAGTAACAAGGTCGACAGCAAATGCAAAACTGATACCACCACGAGAAAGAATACACACGATTGTGTATACCCTATAATCTTAAGGAATGTCTATTGATAGTTGAGATCTTAGGGGCTAATACTTCACCGACAAGAAAAAGTCTGAGGCAAATACGCTTAAGACCTGATTATAACAATATCAACATGCACAAAAAGAACGTGCAACTCTAGATCATATGTATGACAAAAGTATGCGAAATGCATACCTGAACATACGTATGTAACATACCATTTCGCTTACGTATGACAAAGGTATGCGAAATGCATACCTGAACATACGTATGTAACATACCATTTCGCTTACGTATGACAAAGGTATGCGAAATGCATACCTGAACATACGTATGCAACATACCATTTCGCTTACGTATGACAAAGGTATGCGAAATGCATACCTGAACATACGTATGCAACATACCATTTCGCTTACATATGACAAAGGTATGCGAAATGCATACCTGAACATACGTATGCAACATACCATTTCGCTTACGTATGACAAAGGTATGCGAAATGCATACCTGAACATACGTATGCAACATACCATTTCGCTTACGTATGACAAAGGTATGCGAAATGCATACAATCGCATAGTATGAAAAGCGTTACGCCAACATAGTATGTGACATACTATGTAACATACCCATTTCATTGGTATGTACATACCTATGTAACATAGGTATGTACATACCCATTTATTTTCGTACGGGAAGTAATGTACAAATCGTCGGCCCCTAACGCGGCCTCTGATTTGTACATTAGTTACCTTGAAATCTCATATGGTATTCCTACATTGTTACCCTCAAATATCCATGTTAATGTTGTACTGCTGGAAAGCGGGCGAACCTGTATTGCAAATCTATGTGCTGCATTTGCTGTCTATGTGCATGTACAATGTACATGCATTATCTATGAACTGTGCATGGATCATTCTAGGCTACATTGTCTCAGAAATCAACAAAAGTAGACAACACAGTCTCATCACAATGCAGACTTTTAATTATGTCAAGTTTTGAATTCCCCTCTTAAAATTCATTTGGTGGTTTAACGTTACTACTCCCCCTTCTTGGGGCTTGGACGGTGCTGACACAGTCAGACTTTAATCTGGAGCGTTGTGATCTTCTGGTCCGGATGCCTTTCCTGACGACATCCAATGACACTCCTGGGGCTCGACCTCTGGACCAATAGATCGATAGGCCAAGCACCTAACTACTGTGCCACGTAGATCACTCCGTGATTTATGTTTAGTATTTCATTTCTTCCTTCGCTATCCTTCATATACGATACAGTGGTCAATAATGTGAAAACATCAGTGTACTGTACGACATTAAATTCATTTTGTCTATCAAAATTGTTTATATTTTTCTTAGCTATTATGCTAAAATTTTGATGCCCTTCACTTTTGGAAGAAACTTAATACAATCTAGGGCATGCAAACTCCTATGAAATAATTATGCAATATGCTGATACTGTCTATATGACGTCATACGGTTTATAATTTCACACCGCACCAACACTGTATGAACTTCTCGTTGAACCTCATCAACAGTTGCCGATCCTTTTCAATCACAGCTAGTCGAGTGATGAGAGAATCTATGGTCATGCTAAGGAGCATGCACAAGTGCCAGGTAAATCTACGAACAAGAGATTGCAAAGATTGTAAACAAGAACGCACCTTCCAATAACAGATGGAAAGAAGAGGTTTAAACATCAATTCAATTGCCAATTTCGTTTCACTCCTTTCAGACAATGCGAGAATTCAGTCTAAACTGTGACACAATGGATTTACATCACTTGGTTTCTCTCACTTAAAGGAGATACATAACAGAACATGGTGTAACAATCATCTGACTTCGGTCAAGAAAGCAGGTTTGATTACGATATTCTGGATCTGACATTTCATAATTACATGTTTCATATTGACGCTATAGATCAACGAAGCATTCAGTTGAGTCAACAATTAGAGACACTCTCCATAGATGATCCTCCAAATTCATGGAAAATCGCTATCAATGAAGCGAAAAATCGAAAATCAATGACCATTTACCAGCAACAACTACAATATGTTATATAATATAGTACATAACATTTAAATTTCAAAGACGCTGCACTTCACGATCCATGAAAACCGGTCGGAAAACATCAAGAATGGAATCAACAGAATCAAAGGAGCACGGTGCCTATTTTATGTTAAATTCAACGTGATCAAACCACACAAGCTCTAACTAGAGGTCTAACTTTCAAGACTGATGATTTCCGTTATTTTTGAATGTAGTGGAAATATGAAAATGCAATTCTAAGTTTGAAAATACATCATTCAATAAATCATTTTCTGCCAAAAACTGACGTATCTTCTCGAACAGAACCCGCACATAAATCGAAAAAACAATCATATAGCCCGCCTTCAATCACAACTCGTTCATAAATGTGTCAAGCGGAAGGTTTTAAGAGTTTTATTATAAAAATGACTTTTGAAGTGTGCCAACATGCAAGTCTGATGTCTCTCCACCGCTTAGTTAGCGATGGCTGTTAATTATCATTAATGTTCAACGGTTAGTCTAACTATAGCTTCTTGCTTTTCTGATGATGAAACATGACACGCTGTAGATCCACATCAATTATTTCATTGATTCCCGTGCTACTTTACATTGAAAAATAAAAGTGTTTGTTTAAGAAATATATTTTCATTGTAATCTATCGTACAATTCTATTCAGAGTGATAAGAAATGATAGAATCGACAATAGCTCAACTCAGCCATATCAAATCCATATCAAAATATCAATAAAACAAAAATGGTCAATACCACATCATCGTCACTCAGTGTGATGTCGCACTTGTACGATCAGTGCAGATGATCACTTCTACTTCTTGAAAATTTAACCTCTCGAATTTTTTGGCATTGTCATAATATTCTTCCGTCGTTAAAGTACATGGCTGAATGTAGAGAATGTAGTGGGCTGAATAAGTAAGCGCTGTCCCAGACTGGATAGAAATACTAGGTAACAGAAAGGCATAGCGCGAAAACTGAAGATCAATGAGAAACATTTATTCAGTGAATTAAAAATCGAATACATCCTGTTGTAAATGCAAAATTCATCTTTCAGACAGACAATATGAAGACCATTCAGTAACATAATTGAAAGTAATCGAGAGTTATAATCATTGCGATGGCCGCTCTCATTGAGCAAGATGCAAGACCAAAAAAAGAGTTCAAATATGGAGATGTTCGACAAGAAGAATACAAAAATGCTGAATCGTACGCAATACAGTGAGTGACTTTTTGGACAGCACGAAGGAGGAATAGTTTCTCAGTTGCAGCGTTCTCGAGACTTGTGAGAAGAAATGTCAGAAGAGAGAGTGCGTGGTCATTCTATACTATTGGTAAATAAAATCAATGAAGTATTTTCCTCTTTCTAGACCTTGACATTTTCATTTAAATCAAGATAAACAATTGGAGGTTTCTCTAATTGCAAAGTGCAAACCTTTCACATATGAATATTTTACGAATAAATGAAAAAAAAATCCGACTGACTTTATCTTTTGCATGTGACATTATCATAGTCATAGGATATCACACACTAAATTTTATAAAAATCAGTCGTGTAGTTTTCAAATATTTCACATTTATGTGCATTTCATACTACTCACTAGGTTTACGAGTAATTTTGATAGTCATAATGAAATCCGAATACGTATTTGAAACATGGTATCAACATAACTTGTTAAAAGGAGGATACTCATGAATTTGGAGAAAATTCTATCGTGTTATTGCCCTGCAAATTAGAATTTTACTCAAAATACTACTTATAAGTAGTATACTATGTTGAAGTCAGTATATTCCATTAAATAAAAATCCGAATTTCATTCCAAAAGTTTAGATAGACTTCTAATGTCATAATATAGTTTATATATTCATATAAAACGATTCTATCGTCATACTTTTGAGATACGTACGTAACAATGCAAAATTATATATTTTGAGCATAAAAATTAACAACTTTTTTGCCTATCAGAAATCAATGATTACCAAATCCAAATAAAATTAGATTTCACATGTTGATTCTTCATTATATTGTTAACATGTCCAAAAAGTTTTAGAAGAAACCATCGTGTACTTCCAGCATAATCGACTGTATCATCTTACTGCAATAATTAGTTTTCGAGTACATCTTTTGCTGAGGAAAAATAGATTTCTGCGAATCGAAGGAACTCTATTACAGCGGTTGATTCCAGCAATGACAAGACTTTGAGTAAAATTTTGTTTGATGTTAGCGCATGGAGATCGCGCGCTATGGTAGAAACGCTTTTGCAGCCCGCATGCTGCGGTAGAGTCAGTTGAGTCAGTACCATACTGTATTGGTTGTTCATGTCAGGGTGGAGACTGTTGTCCTTAACAACAGAATCCCAAGTTGCTTTCTTTGCGCGCGCGTTGTAAGCTGAACATTTTTAACACATCGGCCTACAATGCATGACGAACATGCTAAAGCGTGGAGTCGCATCTGCCGTCGATGTGGTGCTGTTGGCACATTATCTTCTAAAATTGTTCATATATCGCAATCTTGTTTGGAGGACTATTTACAAATTTGGAATATCGATTTATCTCACGACGACGAGGAATATGCACAGAGAGTATTGTGCAAGACTTGTTACACAAACCTAAAAGATTTGAAGAACGACAAGCAAGTCAAGGTATGGGCCAATTGCAGATCGAATAGGCAATATACTTTCTTCGGTATTTATAGAAGCACTAGCATGACACAATCTGATGAGTCTATTTGCAAGCCAGATGCACCTTGCTATACTTGCAGTTTAGTAATTAATCATAAAAGCCGCTCCTTGAATGAACAGAGACAATTTTCCATCATCCTCAATCTCTAGGTGAGAGACACCGAATTTGTACAAATGTGCAATACCGATGTTGCATGTTATGTTGGGAATAGTACAGAATTTGTTTACCAAAATTGAAATTGAATTGTCTGCAGAGGAGAAGTCGACAATTGATAGACTATTGTTCAGATTAGGGGCGCATTGATCCTCCTATCATGGCAAGGCTTTCGAAGGCCGCGGCGTTCGAATGATCTTGGAAAATATTGACCAGTTTCCTCAATGCTTTACCCGAACGTCTGCCTGTACAGCATTGCGTAGATTCAAAGACGTCATGGACAACTGTGGCGCTGTCTTGCGTAAGAACGATTATTTGAATTCAATAATTGAATTCAAAGAAGTTTTGCGTCAGACTAGAATTGAGCCTTTTTTGAAGACGCATCTTTTGGATCATGTTCAAGAATCTTTTTCAATTCTAGAAGAGCTGTGTCCTTTTCCTGGTCCAGGCTTGGGATGGACTGGTGAGCAAGCTATCGAGTCGATTCACCATCACTTCGCTCAGACATGGCAGAGATACTAAGAGACAATTGATGAAAGCAGTTATTGATTTTAATTACACACGTTTCCTCACAGCTTTCTCTTCTTAGAATTATGTGAATGTGTAATAGAGTTCCTTCGATTCGCAGAAATCTATTTTTCCTCAGCAAAAGATGTACTCGAAAACTAATTATTGCAGTAAGATGATACAGTCGATTATGCTGGAAGTACACTATGGTTTCTTCTAAAACTTTTTGGACATGTTAACAATATAATGAAGAATCAACATGTGAAATCTAATTTTATTCGGATTTGGTAATCATTGATTTCTGATAGGCAAAAAAGTTGTTAATTTTTATGCTCAAAATATATAATTTTGCATTGTTACGTACGTATCTCAAAAGTATGACGATAGAATCGTTTTATATGAATATATAAACTATATTATGACATTAGAAGTCTATCTGAACTTTTGGAATGAAATTCGGATTTTTATTTAATGGAATATACTGACTTCAACATAGTATATTACTTATAAGTAGTATTTTGAGTAAAATTATAAATTTGCAGGGCAATAACACGATAGAATTTTCTCCTAATTCATGAGTATCCTCCTTTTAACAAGTTATGTTGATACCATGTTTCAAATACGTATTTGGATTTCATTATGACTATCAAAATTACTCGTAAACCTAGTGAGTAGTATGAAATGCACATAAATGTGAAATATTTGAAAACTACACGACTGATTTTTATAAAATTTAGTGTGTGATATCCTATGACTATGATAATGTCACATGCAAAAGATAAAGTCAGTCGGATTTTTTTTCATTTATTCGTAAAATATTCACATGTGAAAGGTTTGTCTTGTTTTTAAATACACTTCGTCACTTCAGCTTGAACAGTGGTTGTCAATTAATCATAAATGAATATCGAAAATAGCTTACACATGTTATTCGCAAAACATCCCATTACTGTCAATAAGTCAATAAATGTTTATTTCCAAAACTTTTGGAAAACAGTTGGAGAACATTCAATTACAACACATTGAACACACTGACACACATTTATAAGAAATAGAAAAGAGTGCGTGCGGTCAATAACAAAGAAGTAATTTTTTTTAATGAAGGAGAGATGATCCCTTTTTTGGATATTAATTAGTTTTTTCATCAAGTGAAAATTTATGGTCAAATTTTGCCAGTATTTTATTGTTGTGATCCTAATAGCAAAACCGAAAAATATCATTAAAAAAAACATATTTTATAGAAAAATGAAAATGCATGTTCACAATTCAGACGCAATTAGAAATAGGTTGACTCGAGAGACATTAGTGTCAATTTAATCTTGTCGGAGTTATGAGCTAATATGGCAAACGACAAGAACCTAACTGCTGTCACATCTGCCGCTCGTCGCAACTTCACATGGTTATTCTGTTTATCTTTGAATTCAATGACGACATTAATTGATATTTGCTTTTGATAGTTCACAATTTTATTATTCGTGGATTGGACACACACAAAAAGGTATTCTGCGTCATCGTCTAGACACGAGTGCATAATTGCTTATGAGATCTGTGAACATTGCGACATCTTCCATTCATGCGTCGTGGACGCTGGGTAATCTAATAACGCTCATTCATATTGAGATATCAATTGGTCCTCGACAGATCATGAAGAATAGGAAAATAAAGTAGACAAAGAATCCGTCGTCCTTTTGGGAATAATTCGCCTCTCTTAGCCTATGCAACGAAACGTCTGACTCTACACTACGTCTGAACTCAACATCGTCGCAGTTTCAGACACATTCCTTCAACTCAAGAGCAGACGCCCATAAATATTATTCGACTAACGGGAAACTCTTCATCCCGCGCAGTTGGCAGACAGTTCATTGGAGAAAACAATCTGACTCAATCGCTTCCCATACATTGTCGTTCTCCATCCTGACTTAGAGAATCACGACAGAAATTTTTTAGTACGCATAACCGAAAATCTAGTTTCACTACAAATTTACTAGGCTGATTTCCATGACTTCATTAAAAATTCAAAGAATTAATTTCGACGTGACGTGTTTCAACCGTTCACTGAATTAAAGGTGGCATCAGTGTTGCTTAACTTGCTTAAATCTCGTGCCTGGCAGGCGTAGAGACGACACTTGACACGACCCTTCTCCAGCTCGCTCGGTCTGTTGTTCCATTCCCAGCTTCATCGGGAGTGAGATGTAGGGAACGATAGTCCTCCAGGAGGACGTCCCGATACCGTTGCCACGGAGCTTATCTCGGTCTGCGCCATCCCGCGGATGACGGGTTGAAGTCCCAGGCTACTCTTGCTGGAAGCTATGGGTTACTTCGCATGAGGTGACCGAGCCAGCGAAGACGGCTTTGAGCTAGTGTCCCTTCGAATGGCGGGAGCCCTGCTAGTTGCCACAGGTTGTCATTTGATACACGGTTAGGCCATCGGATGTTACAAACAGTGCGGAGAGCTCTAGAGTTGTAACCAATTAATATTTTCGTATGAGACTTGTTGAGGCCACGTTTGTGCACCATATAAAAGCTCGGCATCAGTGTGGGGATGGAAAAGGAAGTATAATGGTAAGCTCAAGATAATTGCTGAAGTTCAAGGCATCACGACTTCTGGCGATTTCAAAAAGCATGAACATGCGCTTTGGTAATTCCTCACTTTTCTGTTGACTTGCTAGTCATACTACAGTTACCTATAATTAAGAACCCTGACATGTTCAGCTTCATCCTCAGTCAAAGAAAATGGCAGTAGACACGAATAACCATTTCATCCGATGTCAATAATGACAAGCAGGTCTATCTCACATCCCTTGACTTCAGCACAATTGCTGATCCGATATGAAGGCATGCTAGGAGTCGATTAAAGATAAAAATAAGCCAAGCATATCCGACAAAAGTCGCCTATTATCGTAATTCCATGTATGAAGTTTACACAAATCAAAACATGTACCATCTCGGTTAAACAAAAAAAAACAAAACAAAGCACTTCATCATCTACATTAGTAAGACACCATCGGATGTCGATTCGTACGACTTTGTATGTAAAACTGATTCACCGTGAACAAGATATCAGTGCTCCTAACATCCGTCAACCGCGGACTCTGCACTTAACAACCGGGTCAGTGGGCCTACCAAAATAAAGAAATGGTCAGAGAATAGCTTTTACTAAGTCTCTTTTGCAGACTGTGCTCGATAGATAGGATCATAAGTTTAGGATACAATGGCGTTGAGTTTCTGTCTTTCAATCATCAGATTGGATGCGATAAATTGACATTATGCGAGTTCAAGAACGATTCAAATTCTCACCCGATATTGCAAAAACTAAACGATTAAATGGCATGTTCGAAAATAGAGAAAAGCTATTGCAGTAAATCGTGTAATCATTTCGCCAGTTAGAACTGGATCGCGTTTTGAACATGTGAAGTAAACACAGCGCACGACATGCACCTAAATCAAAACTCTAGTTCGATGACGCAACAAGAGAGAACAATTAAAGTACATACACATCTTGACGCGACCTCTTGTCTGGACCGACATTTCAACACAAGATTAATGAAACAATTGATTGCCTAGAGTTACCCTCCATATACATAGTAATTGACTTTAGTAGACACACCCACTTCGTAACTGGCGAGTGTTTGATGATAATAGCGGCATCAGGAAAGGAAATAGCTTATTTAAGTTTGGATTTGATTTATTTGAGACTAAACTGATGGATTTATGACGGTCTCGCAGATCCTAGCACAAAAGTACAGTACGCAAGCAGCTCTATTGCTTCGAATAAGAAAAACATCTAGTATCATCGTCATTTGATGTCATGAAAAGAAAGTCTTATGTAATCAAAGCTTGATCAACTCATTAAATGGCATCGCTTTGATGTATACGAGATGTGTCATACGCACCGTGTACCTAGGCTCAATACAGCAAGAATTGTTAATTTTAGAAATGCACAAGTTTAAAAATTGATTCGATTCTCCTAAAACTAGAGCTGCAAGAATCGAATAACCGTCATCTTTGAAACTGCGCTGATCAATGTTGAATTTCGATGTGCACGCTGTTCAGAAATTTCTCCACCAAAAGTGTAGACCGTCAACAAGTTGTGAGCCTTTTTGTTTTTGTTTGAGTACAGGTACATGCTATAGATATCTTGAAGGCACTTTGACATACTTGAAGGCACTGTGACATAAAAAGGGAGAGATAGATTTGATTTTTGATTTCGATCAAGCGATGATGAATTTAAAAAACCTCCCGTTCAGTTACCTAATGAAGTACATCACTGCCATGGATCTTCTTAAGAAAGCTAGAATGGTCACAAGTCTAGTAAAATGAAGGAATTCTAGAAGATCGGAAGCGAAAGCTGCTGAAGGAATGAAGTGGTCGCTCATGAACGCAGGCAGAGGCTTTGTCAGTAGCGTGTCGAGTTGCTTGTACTATGTGAGAATGAAAAGTCAGATTGCATGTGTCCATGTTTGTTTGCGTTGTGTGTGAAATACATTAACAATGCTGCCATTTCAGTCAGTTTTTAATGGCAGTCGCAAGCCTTGAGATGGTAAAAATAACAATTACTTGATTGATACAATGTCCTCCTGGCATCGAATGGGAAAGTTCAATGAGTAATAAGTTCACTGTCTGAATAGAGTCTCACATTGATCGGCACTGCTGCTCTGCATTGTTGACGGGATTTTAGAAATTTTCTTTTCATCTGTAGTCGTCGAGTGTTTAATATCTTTAATGGATTTCACATCATGATTGGGATTCGGTAGTGTAATTCTCAAAAAACAACTTCTTCAAATCCAAAGTTATCTTCAAAAAACCTAAAAATTATAGGGCAAATTTTCGTGCCATCTCAGGTACACGTCGTCAGGCCAAAACGGCGTTTAATGGATAAAAAAGTCTGATGATGTAGAAAAAGTGTCTTTATCCAGTTTTCTACATGATAAAAATCTACGGAAGGAATGGCTCGTGAATATAAGTCGTGCTGATTAAATATCAGACATGATAAAAGTCTGCAATAAGCACTTTTTACCAGATGACTTTGAATGCAAGAATTGGAAGAAACAAGAAACTGGTGCATAACCTCGAGTTCATTAAAACGTCCCGCACTTGAACAAGGATGTGATCACCTCATGACTAAGTACAGTATCTTCAGACGATAGACCTAATACAGAAAATGAGCTGATATCTAAACCAAACGAGGAACATGGTTGAGTGGTCTCTGCTACAACATTTGATGAAATGCTACGGGAAATTTCAGATGACTATTTTACCATACCGAGTGACTATCAAATGGTCGAAGGTGAGAACAGTTTGATTTTTTCTATTCTTCACGGAAATGGAGGAAAATCCATCCCTGAAAGCGTCTGAAGCTATTTCAAACGACTTGAAATTCTCTGTTTTTATCGACAGGAATCTGGTACGAAAAAGACAATTCAATCATTTATAACTCATGACTTTAAAGTTTCAATATATCATATTATTAGTCTGGATTTAAAGTCATTGCTTATAAAAGGTAGCAAGCCAAGTTAGCAGTTCAATAGAAATATCAAACATTTTAGCATTCCTATAATCAATGTGTGAATCGCATAAGGAAACCCCTGTTAACAGCGATAATATCATCGAATCATCGACTAACATGCTTGAATCAGTGATGCTCTGTAACGATTTTTCCGGTCATGAGTCTTTTGTGTTTCCTTTCTTGTGAGTTACGTCGCATGCTTCTTAGTCCTCATTAGTTGAGGTACAACTCTGATATAATCTTGATAAGATGTGAATGGAAGATAATAACCACAGCATTATATAAAAGAACTGAGCGGTTTCTTTATGTTGCTATCAATAAGAAGACTGCTACAGCCTTCTTCTGGATTATATGTGCAGCCATCAGAGGTTGATGTATAAGGTATCTTAAATAATACTTACCGGTAACAAAATGATAAAGACAAAATTTGCATTATGATTTTTGACGAGATATGCACTGCTTCAGAAGAAAATCAGAGTGGGGAATTTGTCGGCCTTTCCAACGAGATGATGTTGCGAAAATTTTGCTGCTAGAAAAAATGTAATGCCTGTCAGGTTTTTTTTGATTGACGATGCAAGTGTTGACCTTGATGCATCTGATTCTAACAGTGGAGCAACTAAAACTGCCCTAATTTGGCCTGCTTCCATGGGTGACCTTGCTCGCCTTTCTGCTATAAATTTTAGTATTTGTGTAGTGTAAAACTCATTATATCAAATTTGCTAGGATCAACAGTTGATGTCCGACTTCATGCAAAAGGAAAAGCATCAATAATTGCTCATCAAATCTATTACGTCCTATCTGATTTTTGTTCGCTAATGCATGATGCCTTAGAGCAGGGGTGCGCAACCTTTTACATTCTTTGGCCGCCATTTCGAAGGCCGAAAGCATCAGGGCCGCACTTAATATGTGTGCAAACAACTAGGTCAATAGCCAATCGTTTTTATATTCCACCACTCAAATTAGCTTTCCCTGATGAATGACGCAGTGAAAATCGCATAAAGGTCTACTTCGTAAAGAATGAGTTGGCAAGTTAACCCATACACGACCGACGGTCACTTTTGACTCGAAACGATTTTAAGCTTATGGTGTTAATAGCACTTGAAAAGTTGAAAGCATGTTTTGTAAGGGCAACCGAAGAAGAAAACACTTTACTAAGCTATTGTAATAATTCATTAAGGAATCACGAGCCATACAAAATTCATTCATTCATTCATCACAGGGCCGGCGATCTAGCAGGCATCCTTATTGAAGCCTACATGAATCCTTATTGAATCGGACTTAAAGCTTACGTGCGCGAACAATTCGAGTAAACTACAATTGACCCTTTTGTTTCTTTTAGCTGATGTATGGACATGAATGCAGGTGAATGTAACTTCCCGAAAATATTCTATTCATGAGTTATTGAACTGTTTGAACGCCTTCATCGCGCCTGCGGGCGCGCATTTTTCCAAGCAGCATGGGCATAAAGGTGTTCGACAGTTACAAGGTGACTAGCATGCTACTATAGTTCCGATTGTTTTTTTTATTACCTTGAACTCCGAAAACATTTGCAATATACATGCACAATATTCTTTTTCATTTACTTCTTATTGTCACGGCCGCACTTTGCCTCTGCTACGGCCGCAGGTTGCCCACCCCTGCCTTACAGGATATCAGTGCTTTCAGATATTGGCAAGAAAAATGTTTAATTTGTTTTCACGCAATATTTTGAAGCGGCTGAATATCAACCCTTCTGTAAATAAGGACAGTTTACTAACTGAACGAAAAGTGCGTAAAATTCAAAGTATAAAACATTGAAGTGACAAAATGATGTTCAAATTATGTGTTCATGATGCGATTACGCTACATTTGAAACGCCTTGATTTTATGACTCTTTGCAAACCCAATATGAAAAATATATACTACTTATATTCACAGACCTGCGAGAAGTAGTACTGGCAGCTTTCGCTTCCGTTCCTCTAGAATTCCGTGATTCTAATAAACAAACTCAGAATATAAGACACAGTTCTTCCTCAGGGACAACTCCAATCGAATGACATAATGCTGTTCAACAGGCTTAACCAAATTAAACACGTATATTGATTTTTCATATGATGAAGAAAAGTAGATATTTTACGATAACATCAATTATCTCGTTGACAAGATTCTGACGATGTTTCGGAGGATTAGTAAGAAGACTAAACGTTTCCATATTCCATCAATAGTCTTCATTCTAACAGTCCATGTTATTAACTACTGATGAAATATATGAAGTGTTTATCATCTAATTGACAGCTACTTATTTACTGAAAGCATTAACTTGAATGCCACTATTTTATTGATTTCGTTTCCGAAATATTTGGAAAAGAAGCAATAAATCCATTAGATCTAGACAGCGATTATTGTATGTCATACAAGAACTCGACATACTGTTAACAGAAACTTAGTTAGTAAATAGTCACATTAAGCGGAAATCATTCGAAGATTAAACGCTTCCGATGTGTACATTATCTTCTTTGAACAGAATGTCAACCGACCGTCGTATGATATAGACAAACACACCAGTAGAAAGTGCTTTGCGTGCAGTTTTGAAAAAGTCCGAGTCAAATACCAAAGAGGAGTGACAAACTTTGAACACATGCATTCATAAAACACCATTGCTACTACATAGTTAAAAAAATCAGATCCATTGATAGCGAATACTAAAAGGGAAATTTCAACATTCATATGTACTGCAGGGATGCAAAAAAACCGCATCAATGTTTTCCTAATAAGCTGAATGATAGTACATGATCAGTATGTCTTCGTTGATAACAGCGTTGCCAGCATCCCCTGCTAACCTGGCACTCGTCTATTGAGCCCATGTGTCTTTAATATTAAATGTTTGCCGGCATCCTCGATGTAAACATAACATGAACGAGTGGTTAGTGAGGAAACCGGAAGGATCTGGAAATTGTAATAATCGCTTGTCCATAAATCTGTCGCTGACGTTGACCGGAAAGAATCTGAAAGCAGTTTTCCCAGTCACGTGCTTTTGTCAAACATAACAGGACAACATCACACATTTCGGGTTATGAATCCGCTTTCTAGGATGTGACATCGCTAGTCATCAGAAAGCTATGACCTTAATGGAACAAAAATTAAGTGTG
The DNA here is from genome assembly GCA_907163375.1 of Prostheceraeus crozeri. NCBI lineage: Eukaryota > Metazoa > Platyhelminthes > Polycladida > Euryleptidae > Prostheceraeus > Prostheceraeus crozeri. Next base: position 73,795 of record CAJQUW010008346.1, on the reverse strand, counting down.
AAGTGGAAACTGGGATGGTTGAATGTTTTTCACTGTAGCAGGCATTTTATCAAAAAACTGCAAAACACAAGAGAAAATATTAACTTAAAGCCAGTGCGACCTCACAAAAACAGCGAGAAAAAAGGAAAGCAAAATATATAATGACTAAGTAACATGTTTACTAGAGTAGTCCTTTAATTTATTATTTCAACTTGTCGCTATGATTTTCTCAGATCACAAAAACATCCGGAAATTTCTCTGATCGGGTGAGGAAAAAATATGCATTTACACACATTGTGTTGATTTGCTTTAATGTTTATCATAATTTGGACAAGTTCAGTTGGACTATTTGCCAGCGTTTAGAAAGTATGTAGGCATCGTCTTGGAGATAATAACACGATGAAAAATATCATGAAGCCCTGACATGTTGCATGACTAAAATGAAGGCAGCGACAATCGTATGCACTAATGACTACAACAAAGCTGCGATAATCGGAAATTACTCGAAGTCAGACACGAAAAGTAAAACTGCTAGATAAAACCAAAGTTATCTATTACTTTTTAGTAGTTTTCCGATTCTATTTGACTATTTGTCGTAATAGATTTTGTTAGACGATGACTTTATCTTCTTGTACCTTTGTCCTAAAAACTCAAAATTTTAACATCTTTGTAACAACCTACCGGATAGAGACAGCATGAATTGTCTATGGAAGACACCACCCACTGATAAAGATAATCAAACCCTAGCACACGATGCAATGTTAGTTTTAAATTGTTATCATTGTAGATTAGACACTAAATTCATGAAATTTAAACATAACCATCAATGCCAGCATCACCGTCAGATCAGATTGAAAATCTAATGAGCTAGCAAATCTCGAATACGATCAATGCACTGACCAAACCTCGGATATAACTACACAGTCATGTGCAGAATATTGTCATATTTAGAAAAAACAGCTTTTGTCGATATTGCTCTCCATTCAAATACGGTAATAGAGCGATGTAATGAAATAAGAAGTAGACATAACCGAAGTTGTTCAACTTGTAATCCGAAGTACATTTGTATGCCCAACCGCGCTTAACTTCATTCATCAGGCTGCGCAAAATGTTAACGACACAACCTTTCATCGTTGTGTTTACGCTTTAGGTCCAGTGACAATATTGAAGAATAAAAGCCAAATCTGTCCTTGATATTTTTGGCACGTCTTGGTTTGGTTGCTGAACTCAAGTCTCAAGATGGAAGGTTTTAGATCAGGGTAAAGGAACATGCTGCCCTTGGGCCATATCGGATCAATGAAGGATTTTTTGTGGCCCACGACGTTAATATAGAAACGCCTCTAGAATATTTGTAGATAAAGTAGGTCTATAGTTAAGGAAATATAAAATGCGAGGTCCAAGTTCCCAAATTTTATCAGATAGCTGTGACGATGACTGTTTAAGTTTCAAATAGCTACTCTACCTAGTCATGAATGATCGCCTACATCCATGTCTCAGTGCATTCTGTGGGTGCTTCTTGTTTATTGCACCTATTACGAGAAAACACACGCACACTCTTTTTCACTCATAACGACAACCAGAAGCTGGTGCTGTCGCATCATGCATCAGTTAAACGCGTTAGTGCTAGTCTTCGTTCACAAACTCGATCGAAAAGCGCTTAGTAGAGATATCGATCACAATGGCCACAGCTTCACGTTGATTCATAGTTAAAATCTCCGTATATTGCATTCAGTAGGCCTATTCATGTGATATAGTATTTCATCAACCGATTATGTGTCTTTCATTCAATGTGCAAGTACATGCACAGATCTTGGTACTACTGATGACAATGACAATATATTTGTCATATACCATTCACATAAAACACAGATGATGACTTAGAGCATGACAAATTGGGAAAGTCCATGAAGGGCAAAAAACCCAAACAGCGATTAACAAAGAAGTTAAAGTCAAGCAATAAGTACGTCTTAAATAAAAGCAGAGAAAGCAAAGGATTACCATACGTCGTTGATGCGGAAGTATTTCACGACAAATCATGTCAATGTCGTTGACGAATTTGGAAAACCGTCATCGTGCATGAAATTCTTTTTACATGAAAACAGTATGGATACTGAAGATGTATAATTACATAACGATTGCGTAGAACTGATCATGCAAATTTGCATTCTGTGGACTCTTCACTCGAAACTATATTGTCCTAAACTTGAATCATTTGCAAATAATTTATGAATGAAATTGAAATTAAGACTAACGACAATTATTCGCATTGCAAAGTATATATGCTACCTGTAAAATTACACAAATCAATAGTGAAAAATGTAGGTGGCCCACCAATATTTTCCTAAAAAAATGGCCCTCGACGAAAACAAGCTGTGCTTCCCTGTTTTAGATCACTGCGTACGAGCTCACAGATACAACAGTGGAATCTGAGAAGCAATGGAAGTAAAACTTTAGGACAGCTGTATTTGGGTGATTCAATCGATCAGCAGCAGCTTCGTCGTTGATGCCCGTTCGAAGATTAGGCAAAGCAGTTCCCATTGGATTGGCAGCAATTCAAGTGGTGGACTAAAAGCACCGATTAATATGAAGTTTTGAAGCTATCTGATTTCGCGTTGTTCCCCCGGTCACAAACTATCATTTGAGCTACCCTCTTCAGCCGAAATGTCTCGACTTTCCCCATCACCGGCGCAAAAAGTAAATCGAAAGATATATAACAAATTAAGTGACGACCTCTTGACATGAACTGTATTTAATTCACGCTCAATAGTTTCATTATTTTTGAGGTATGGGATTCTCAGTGATGTATTTATAGCGTAAATGGGATGCATTTAAGGAGAGTTCGAGTTAAAAGAGGACGTATGCAGCTTCTTCAAGCAATATACGCTTTTCAAAATAATACTAACATTCTGCACAGGATATATTAAGTACTAAGGTGGTCCAAAAAACAAAAAGTCGGAAGAGTCTAAGTCTCACCCCGAATTTCGTGACTGCACGTGTCAATTGATCCCATTCAGCTCGATGCGGCAATTTTTCTGGTGCCGAATTGAAATTAGCCAAAATAGCGAAAATTGCTTATTTTCATGCTACTTTCGAAAATCCTAGTGACATCCTAGTCTAAATTTCACCCCAACATTTTGTAACAGCATATATGAGTTTAGCACATGTGAAATTTCAGCTTGATACGATATTTCTTTCTGATGCTTCAACGACCTTGAAATTAGTCAAAATGTTCAAAACCTTCATTTTTATGCTACTTTCAAAAACAATGTACACAGGTAACATCCTAGCTATCAAACAATAGTTTGACTTATTACTAAATGTCATCCCTTTGCACAAAATCGTATTTTGTTTCACTTTGCGTCCTTCTTGATTGTTTGGGTTAACATTGTCATAAGAAGACCTGATATATGTATGGTCATGTTCTAAGAACTAACAGCCGAGGGCACGGTTTGTCAAACATCTCAGTTTCCAAAATACCGTCTGACGGAAGTTGACACGAAATTGAATGCCATTCAAATATAAGTGATTGCACATGAATCATACATAATTTTAAATGATTTTTAATTACTGCTAATGAAGCTAATGAAACATTAATGGACACAGACTCTAACTCAGATAGGCCATCTGTTAAAATCACAAATGTCAAGCCAAACTGTGGATGTCCAAAATTCTCATAAAATTTGAAATTATTTGGCTACTAACTTTAAAGCACTAATTTGTTTGCTCTAGCAGAAGGATCAGTGAAGAATCCGCTACCCCATGTAAATGGGGATAACACTGGATCGAATTCCCACGTATCCGGAATTCAAATGTAAAAATGAACAACTTATTTTAGTGGATAGCATCCGCGAAATACTGCCCTTTTGCATCGAATGAGGGTGGGGTTCAATGAGTTTCAATTATACTCCGAGACCACAATATTTCCTCAGGAATCCACCAATTTCGTTAAGTGGTTAAGAGTGGATAATTAGCCTCTTACTTTGATCCCCTTTTGTTCCCCTTCCCTAAATACTGCCAGCACTAATTTTTCCCAATGCAATGTAACATGTCATACAGAATAACACCAGAAAAACAAGCGAAAAGAACACATGAGGACTTTTGACAATCCACCAACCATTCATCGGAAGTGATAAGACGAGCAAGAATCCGGAGGAAAACTGGTCGACTAAGCCAGCAAATAAGGGCAGTGTCCTGAGTGGCGCGAGATGACACCAACAACAATCATTCTACAATTACATTTATCAATGATGTATGATACTTGTTGGTTTATGTTGCAAGTATCGATTTCACACGCCTCTTTTGTTATCTTCCATAAATCATGAGTATCACTTCTCTAATAACCTTTTTGTGATGCAAATATCAATTCCACAGTGAATAATTTCAACGTCCCACACACAGAAGAAGATAGATTTGATAATCATTGGAAACGATTTGCTTCATAAAGAAAATTAAGATTTTTTTTGGTCGGATAGAAGATCGAATAATCAGACTACATTTCGACCAATGGACTGACTCGTCCCACATTCAAACCTGGGGAAGAAGAGACAATAAACGAGGTGTAAAAGTACAGTAAAGCACGTAATGGGTTATCTGAGTCTTTTGTCTTTAAGCTAAGACAAGTTCCTATCGATTCAATAGTGTACATTTACACATGTTATCATGAGCTCTCACACCATAAGGGTGCAGTAGACATTTTATCTTGAATGATTTCAAGCAACTGGTAATCGATAATTTCTCATACTCGTACTCGCATGTATGAAATGACGAGGTGTGCTCCTTTCTCAAGCAACTTGTAAGATACTAAGTTGTAATCGCAACATAGATTCAAATCCTCAAGCCTCACATTTTCCGAAACTCTCGTGGTGAAAATAAAAGCATTGGTCTGATACTTTTTAAGTTCTGCAATGGTATAGTGTTCTACCATCTGTGATCGTGACCATCTTCCACATGATTGGGGAAGTCGAAAGTCAATGCAAATTCCAGAAATACGAAGTCTAATACTATCTGAACAACAACCTTTAATTCCTCATAGGCAACCGTGATTATTACGATTGCAATGCGCTAATAAGCGCAGAAACAGCCGCGTCACAGTTGCTATTCGCTTGTTATAAACCACTTAGTGATCACTTCTTTATCATTTGAGTCAGTCGAAGTATTATGTTCTTCCTTTGTAATCATCATGATGCTCAGTAAAATGATGGTTTAACATTGCTACTCCCCCGTACTGGGAGCTTGTACGATGTTGACATAGTCAGAATTTAATCTGGAGCGTTGTGATCCTTTAAGTACGGATGCTCTTCCCGACGACTTCCAGTGACACTTTCGGGGCTCACCCTCAGGACCGAAAGATCGCTAGGCCAAGCACTTAACCACTCTGCCACGGAGACCACCATGATGCTAAATAAAAGCTACAACATATTGCATCTTGCTATCGATACACTGAAGAGATTGAATAGTTAGAACTATATAAACAATTCGTTGTAATAAGGCGATTACAACATTCAGTAACTATTCATGATTTAGTTCACTTACCAAAAAAGCATGCTTCAACCATTGTCCATATTCTCCAGTTTCTTGATTGAATGTATCCGTTCCGACAATTTTGGTTTTTTTCTCCTGTTCTCTTTCATGGTGGAACAACATTTCCTCCTCCTTCTTTTTCTCTTTCTCCTTCTTCCTGTCTTCTCTATTCTTTTTCTTTTCCTCATTGGTCGGGCCAGTTTTCGTGACAGGCCCTACATTACTCGAAGAGGTGGTAGTTGCAGCTGTCGGAGGGCTGACAGCTACCTTTGAGGTTGGGACAACAGGTTGACCCTCCCCAGGGGCTGCCCCTACCTCCAGCCCGCTTCCTGCCTCCTCCTTCTTATCCAACTTTGGCAACGTATCAGCAAGGGGCGGTCCGGCTTTAAATATGATATGTGAGTCTTTGAAAGTCCCTTGCTTGATTTGCTCAGTCACTCGTATCGAAGAAGCGTCTTCAGCAAGCTGTGGAGCTGATGATGACGTAACCAATTCCGGCTTAGTGTCGTCCTCAACTATTGTCACGTGACGTTTAGAGTTAGAGCGAAGTCCGGGGCTACGAAGCGCTGAGCGAATAGGCGATAACGCTTCGTCTTCTTCTGTTTGATTATTGTCGCAATTCTCTTCTATACATATACAAGCGGGTGGAGATCGGGAGTGAGGACGAGAGTCAGAGTCAGGGTCAGGGGGATCAGAGTCCGGCTCCGATGCCTCAGTGCTGAGAGCAACACTAGATGCACCACCTTGTTGTGTTTGTTCCGATTGCCGGTTCGTAGCAGGAGCCGATACCGACCTCTCTACATGGTGCTGCACCGTCGCTCCACTGCCGTTTTGGTTGGCCCCGTAGCTGCCGTTATTGCCTTTACTTGACATCCTGAAAACAAATGCATAAATCTGTTAAACCCATGAAAGATGACTCAACGATATATTGAGGTAAATTGCATTCACAGAATCAAAATCAAGTTCAACAGCTTAACCGCACATCATCTGTACAATACCATAGAAAATCATATAATTTGTTAATGATCTTTACGTTATATTGATGCACAAAGCATGTTGCTGTATTCTTCACCTTGTATTAGCTAAAATACACATGACACAACTTTTTCCGCGTACTTATGCTTCTTTAAGCGCAAAAATGCATTAAAGCCTACTAGATAAAATCAAGCAGCGTCATGAGAGTTAAGCGTCAGAGAGCTATATTGACATTGTCTGATTTCATGTTTGACATTTTCAAAGTTCCTTTGCCCATTAGACAGCGTGAATACACAGAATCCTGGATCGCATATACATGCATTTTAACTCGCGATTTGAGCCAATAAAGCACAAAAATACAACAATTGCTTCATACCAGGAAAAACATGTATAATTATGAAGTCTTCTGATTGCAGCTGTTATCTTCCATATTGAAAAATTAAGCTTATAAAGTAGCAAGTTAGATTTTTTATTTCATTAGTATTTTTCAGTAATTGCATTTCATTGTGCTAGCTTGCAATGCTATGCTCTATTCTTTGACAAAGAGGAAGAAATGAACGAAATCGAATAGAACGAATTGTTTCTAGATTTTTTGAATGATGGAGAACTGGAATCAGATCCAAACATAAAGCTGTTAAAAATGAAATATATCATTGCTCAAAAGGCATAACACGCATGCACGTAAGAAATAGATTGCATTTGCAATATCCCATCGTCAGAGGCGTGTTCCTAAGAGCGCATATTATGAGCGTGAAATATGAAATCATCAAAACAATATGTTCAGGTTATACTACCTTAGGGAATGCAACGCTTGACTTTTGCATTTACGTGCGTATGTTACCACAAACTCATGAAACAATTTCATACAAACAAGGACGATGCTACCAATACGATTCAAAATACCGGAATATCAATAGCGGTTAAATAAAGCTTTCCAAGGAGCACTGATAAATCGAAACTTCAAAAATACATCTATAAAGCATATCTCAACGTTAAGATAGCAACTAGGAAAATAAAAACCACATGAGCAAAAATGGTGCAAGCATTATTTTTCAAAATTAGAACTTTGTATAACATTGAAAATAAGAAACCATCATAGATGCTTGGAGCAAATCAACCCATGCTAGTAAGTTTATCATAAAATTTGTGTTGATTTCAAGCGGTGTCATTAAGCTTCATCAATGTGATAAAGCATTGGAGAATCAGTATCATTAGAAGAATAGTTGCGAATATCTTGTATGTTTACATCAATTTACTTAGATATACTGCTTTACTCATCAAGTGCAAAATACTAACTTGAAGCCCATTACCAAAAGCGCATCCATTAAGGAAATATTTTTACCTGTCATATCACCAACCACCGTCATATTCAAATTCTTTAAAATGTAAAACGTTGGAACATATTTGCATTTGGCAAGTACAGCGGCAATATAGCGGCAATATATGAAACCAATAAGACCAAACTTCGGATACTTATATCATAAATTATTGAATATCTTTGAAAGGCATTGACACCATTTATGCAAAACGACAACAAAACATAAGATATAATGGTTTGAGCATAATAGGTACTAATTGACACTAAAAAGATCTAACCAATACTTTCGGAATGGATGATTGGAAGAAGATTTGTGGTTTATCGTCGAATCCATACTGCGATAATATTTTGCTTTGAAGTAAGTCCTCAGAATCTGACAATTCTTTGTATTCGCATTACTTCGAGATTTCCATGTATTTCTGAAATCCGACGATAATGAAATTTCCAGCGATGATCTTTGCATGTTGACAAAAAGGAATGTGCACTAAATGGCACGAAATGGTGCGCTCACTGTACGGCCAACTTATTCGACCTCTTTCTCTGAACACTGATTACGTTACTCCATTCTGCGACAATGCGGTCAGCCAATGCGATGCCGAGAAAACGGTCGATCTAGCACAACTAATGTATTTTGACTGGATAAAACCAGAATTCCATAACGTTACTACGGTTTCGATATGTACTTCAATTCACAATCAGATTCAAGTTGAGAGATTATCCAAATAATTTACTCAATGTGTCACTACAATACATTGCACTTTCTCCGTCTTCCTAGCATAATACTTCATAACATGATGCAATAATTCAGCAGCACAACATTCAGGGCATCTTCAGACATATTTGCAGAAAGAATGACAGTGCCCTGGAATTAGTGACTGAGAATAAATAAAAATTGACTCAAAACCAATTATTAGGGAGGGAGAGCCAAGAACATGTAGTAAGGAGAATAAGAACGACTTGAAAGGAACAGCACATCGAGGACGATGGAAATTGGGATTTGATTTAACAGACGATATTCAATAGCTCTTACTCAGTCACAATATTAGGTAATTAACACTTTTAGACATGGAATGATATAATGTTGAATTAGCTTTCAGGTATTTCAATTTATATCATTATCGTAACTGATGGATTAACAAATGGAATACTGATGACATGATCAGCTTGAAAGCTTGGCTGAAGTCTTACCGCAAGATACAAGTGCTCCATATACGAATGAAACAAATTCCGTGTGATGATCAGAAGGTTACTCAAAGAAATATGTCGCAAAAGGTTGATTCAAGTGATTTCTTACTCAAACATTTTCGATTAGAACTCGATCATTTTCACGGCCTTTTAATGATAAGGTATGTACCATGCTATCATAAAAATGTATAGATGAGCATTTAAACGAATATTCTAATTGAAGAAAATAGCTACAACTACGAAATGTTTGACAAAAAATAATGAGGTAAATTTAAATAATGCTACTAGCGAAACAATTTCTGAGGAATATTTGAAAATAGAGAACTGAAAATTATCAAGCAACGAAAATAAAAATCGTTTGATTGAATAAATAACATCATAGATCTAAAATGTGACGCATAGAGGGACTTAAAAAAGCGACGCCTTTCCTCCAATCTTCGTATCACATGATGTTGTTTGGAGCTATTATTTAATGAACATTAGAAGACTTCCATACATCAAAGCAAATGCAGTGATGACATAATTTATATAATTAAAAAATCATTAAAATTGATATAAAAGCCAGAAGATGTGATTGATCGTGTTATTAAAATCGGCTTCGTAGCCTGCATCGGAGATGCAAAAAGGAACAGCAGTGCTAGAAAGACATGTAAATATTAAATTCAAAAGGCAATGCATTTAGTCATAAAAAGTCAAATAAACATGAAATCCAGAAGCTCCTGCAGATCGCTTTCTATGTCCCGAAGAGTGGTTACAGTTCGAGCATCTTGTCGGAGGGATGACGAAGGCCGGCATATTGAGCAGTCGTAAGGCTATACTGAGCGATGGAATGTGGACTAAGTTCATAACTTCGGGATTTGATAGGCGTACCGGATAGGGAATTACCAGTATGTAGCGAACAAGTTGTTTACGGTTCGCATCGAAACGCTATTCTGATGACGGCATCGAAGGCACAGCCGTAGAGGAGGAAGGATTCCACTGTGTAATTATAATTTCATTTGAGCCATGAGACTGAGAGTCAAAAAGAGGTCTGACGGGTTTTTACTGAAGATGTTGAGGAGCAATAATCAAAATTCATCAGTCGGTAATATCGCAATCAAAAGAAAAATAACTTTCTTCGACGGATTTGTATTAACGCAAAATCAAAATTAAACACTCCATATTTTGCCGTAGGCTTTCTGAAGTGTCAAGGGTCAGTGCACTGAATGCCGTACATTCAGAACATTAGAACATCCAGTGTACTGACCCTTGACTCTTGAGAAAGCCTAGGGCGAAATGTTGAGTGTCTAATTTTGGTTTTATGATACTACAAATCGGTCGAAGAAAGTTATTTTCTTTTCCTCGCGATGTTGGGGACTTTTCACATTCATGCCAAGGTATTTGAACTCTTCGCAAACTGCTTGAGAACAGTGCTGGAGGTTGTCTTATGACACCGAAATGGAGAACTTTGGCTTTCGAGGAGCTGATTCAAAGACCGATGAAAGAGGCATTGTCATTAAGACGATCGAGTACTCGTCGACGACTTCGTTTAGCGATATTCGCAATACATAACCCAGAATTATCGCGGAAGTGTCAGAATATCACATTGTAGAACTCCTGATAAAGGTCCGGAATGGATTGGTGGGGTCATGACTGGTTCGAACAGCAACAGTAGCAGTCGTGTTAGAACATAATTGCCTTGTCTCATCATAAATGATCAGAGGCACACCGTAGAATTTAAGGATTTGTGGGATTCGAAGTCGACAAATGTTGTAGATCACTCAAAGAAATCAGCTAAAGTGACAGACACCAGCTTTTCATAGTTTTGCAGCTTTCAATTATACATCTTAATGGCAGAGTTTGCTCCGCAGTTGATTTTGATGCTGGAAAATGTGTGGATTCACTGTCGGTAAGCTGCCTCAAGAATGTACAACGCTGAACTCTCAACATCGATTCGAATCATCTGTGAAGAGCCTGTTCACGAGTAACTGATCGCATTTTTATGAATTTCTTTCTTCTTAAATTGTGAATTGACCCTGAAGCTGTTTTAGCATGTGTTATCTTAATAAAATTCGTGATCACCATCACCTGTGTAGAGGGATCGTGTTCAACACTTCAGCGGCACTGCAAATAAAGGAGATTGCCGATTTGATTATTCAATGATGTCAATTTCCTCTTCGGCACTGAATGAATTACCGAGCGTTACTAGAAGATGCAGACGTATACAGGGTTCGTACATCTTCCTGGAGGCAAAATTCACAAACCATTTATTCGCTAAGATAATTAGGTAGATGCTATTTCGTAAGAGAAGGTTCCCAGAAATTCAATTACAAGACATTTTTATTGAGTAATTATTGAAATTTATGCTGCTATTCCACTGATTTAACTAATTTCATTTCACATATTGACGCATTCACAGAGACGCATTGAAACAAGAAATTCTCTACACATGCGTAACTTTATATTCAAAATTTTATTTGAATTATTATTGTTATACTATCAGTTATTGAATTATTATTATTTATTTCTTCAAAATTTCGAAAATTATTATATTGAAAAGATTTAAAAACAAGTATTAAAAAAAGCCTTATAAAACATACAATTACACCTAAAAATGCATTTGGACCGACAGTCACGATTGCAAAAATGAATTGTATAGCCCATACATGCTTAATATTTACAAAATAAATAAATTATACTAAATAACAAATTATACTAATAATAAGATCGTCTAAACTAATCGTCTAAACAAATTCAAATGTTTCACTTTGGCAGGTACAACAGCTATCTGAAAATATAGAAGCATATAACTATCATGCGTAAAATAAGGAATAGAAATATGAAAGAATGTGACAGACAATGAGCTACACACCCATCCCATGTATTACCCACGGGCTCTTCGTTATCAGAAATAATGGCCAATGTCTTTATGAATGTTATCGACAGCTATGCTTTACAAAGAATGAATCATGCCCACTTTTCAAAAGAAATGTGGATAATTCTAGATCGTCGAAAACGAGGAAGAAGCATCACAATTACTTAACTTTATGAACGATAAGCATCTATCTTAATATCAACTTTGTAATCGAACTAACATTAAATGGCAAGTAAATATTAGTGTAAGTCTTCTTGACTTCACTTTACCATAAACTCATTTAATCATCCACATTTTGAATTCTACAAGAAAACATCCAAGAAAGATATTCGTAAACAACGACTCACATGCCGGAACATTCAAAACAGTGTTTGTTGATCATAGACGAAGAGGTCGATGCACGGATGAAGAACAAGCAATATCAACAATTCCATAGAATTCTGAAATAACATGACTACTCTGATCAAGCAATAAGTCATTGCAATAATCCACGAAGAAGAGGACAAAGTTACGAACAAAAAAATCTTATACTAGTTTTCCATGTCTCAGAAAAGAAAGATAACAAACTCACAATATTTTTCGCGAAGCAAACATGTGCGCAAGGCTCACACGGAGAACACGAACATTGAAAGACCAGCTGTCAAATAATATAACAACACATCTCATGTTATCTTGAACTGTGCCCATTAATTGACAAATCATGTTGGACTTCTCAGTGACAATGTCAACCAATAATGAGCCTCAATTTTAATTCTTTCAGAAACAAGCAAGAAAAAATCTCTTCGTTCATTATGATTCACATTTACCCATGTATTCGAAAATAGCAATAGTGAAAAACGGAAGAAACTGAATCCAAGAGAGCTGCAGTAGTCCCACAAACCAGCATAATCATCAACAAGAACTAGACAGAATACTTTCAAACCATCGTAACCCAAGAAACTTTTTTGAGCAATCAAAACAAATGGGATCCGGATAAGATCTTTTGACTCTGGTCCATATACAGTCTCAGTTATAGGACTTGCAGCCTTAAAACGATCAATAAAAGATGGAGGATAGCCATGGTCGATAAGCACACAGCGCAGTTTACCAAATTCTTCGAGCGATAGAACTTTGAGGTGCTGTTCTAGATCGCGGTCTTGTCTTTCTATCCTCATGCCACTTAGGAATATGCTATCTTTTCAAGAGAAGCAGATGCTTCTCTTTTTAGGAACAGACTCTTTTCAGTGCCGTCCACCTTGTACATGTTTCTCTATTTCATCGTCTTGTAAATATCGTTTTCTTTCCCTGTATTGGAAGCACTGTACATAGCTGCGAGGAGACTTGTTTTATGTGTATATAAAGAGTTTCTTTATTCATTGTCTTTACCTTGGTACTGATTGGTTGATGTCACTGGCAGCAGGCATCATTGCATGTTTCTCAGCCATCTCTTTACATGTTCGCACTTGGCCGTCCACCCTTGTCAAGAGACCACGAAAGCGCTCGGGTATTAAACACATGAAGTCAATTGTGTTGTTTTCATTATTAAAACTCATGGGAAATCGGCATTGCTTTACAACAAAATATGCAACAAAAGAAACACAGTGATCACATTCAGTGCTCTAAATGCTTTTCCATAGGCCTATACATAGGCAGCTCCATCAGACCTCTACACCAAAGAATAAAAGTACACATTACTCTTCCCGAATCAGATGTATACCGCCATCTAAGAAAATGTCATGCGAATACAATAATATATTTCTATATGAAGATATAGATTTAAGATATTTCTATGACTAAATACATTGCTTTTTGAATTTTATACTTCCATGTCTTCTTATATTTTCTCTTCTTTTTGTATCCAGCTTTTGTAACAATAAATTGCAGCTTCTGGCTTTTCATCAATTTTAATCATTTTGTTTATAATGCTGCTAAAAAATAATTTTGATGTTTTACTCTTTTGTATATCTATTCCGTTTTTTACACATGATTGTTATATATTTCTATACCAGATTTCCAAAATTTTCAACTTTTTGAAAGCTATTGTAACTGCAAAAGTTAATTTTGAATTTGTGATCAGTCTTTCTGATTGAAGCATTAAATATTAATCATGTAAAAACACTTGATTCTTTCCACCATTCACAAAATGAGCACCTAAAGTCAAGACATATACAAATTTAACATACATGATAGATGATAGCAACATATGCATATAATTGTTCTTGAATAATTACTGACGCAAATGGTAAAACAGATATTCACGTTAGAAAAACATGCATTTGAAACCTAAAAATAAAACAATCTAACTATGAAACAAATATTTGCATCAAACCTATCTGGTCAGACAATCTAAATTGCTGAAGTGATGCATACAATTGCATCAATACAATAGAAGCAAATAATAATCTTTGCTCTTGCATCAACTCACTCAACAGTAACAAAACAATCAAACATGGTTTGGAAATTTCAGAGCAAGTACCACTAGAATATAAGAAAATATCATTTCACGCACATTCTTTATATCTTCCTTTTTCTCAGTAGCTCTTCCATCATAATGGATTCGACTGAATTAGAAGTTCATATTTTTACGTCATTTTAGCTTCCGTCGCTATGAATACTGTCCACCATTCATGGCTATAAAAGTTCAAAATTTGCGGTAATGTACATGTAGGCTATATTCAGATATTTCAAACACAAAGGCAAAACAAATACATGTTCTAGGATTTGATGCGCATCTAGAGTTACTTAATATTTTACCGTAAGTTGGGCAAGGATTAATTATGAGTCAGCAGAAAACTGTCAGCAAGACTGACACCTTTGCTAGTTTTCTAGATCTGGGAGTATTGGAGTGATGGTCTTTCCTGTTCGATAGCCAATCCAAGTGGCGTGCTTACCTTCAACAATTTCGATCGAAAACGCTTGTTACATTTCAAATTTCTTAGAGTTTTGAATTCGCGTCTTGAATCTGCTCCTCCGTCACTTCGTTAGCTAATTTATTTTTCGCAATTTCGTTATGTGCAGAAACTTCAAACTACATATGAAGTATAAACTAAGGCCCTGCGAGTAGGCTTTTGTCAACTTCGAGTCGAGTCGGACAAAATTTTCAAAGATATTAAGAGGCAAAAATGTGTTTAGGCCTACTTAGATCAATAAAAGCAATGAAGAGAAAAAGAAAATAAGGTATATGGCGACGCAAATCGTTGAGTGGGTTATCCTTTGTTAAGTATATGTAATTGTGAACATTAGACATACATTATACAAATTTAAAAATATCTCTGCATCCAATCATTTATTGAAATCATTTTTGCAATCAATTTTTTTAAAACCTTTTGTTTAAGCATTGTATGTATTTGACCTTGTAGGCATATTATACAATAATTATTATGCAAGCGTGTCATTATTCTGAATACCGTATTGGGTTAAAGAGAACATCACGCACTTACTATTAGGAAATTGACAAAATATCAATTTCATCTTTAACTTAGACCTGTATTTTTTGCAGTTATGAAGTGCTATACCTGCTGGTCGCTGTTAAATGTCAGAGCAGGTCTTATTATTTTAACATTTACAGAAATTAACGGAGTTCGCAGTTTTTATTCAAGTTGTACACCATTGCAATGTGCATTTATCGATTTTTGTGTATTTATCTAATAGTACTCTGTTCAGTCTATTCCAGTAAAACAGCATGTGTAGTTATTTATTATTCTAGAGAACAGCACATCATCAGATAATCTATCAATTGCAGCTGATTGATGCGATTTTGCCAGAGTTGTCGTCTGCTGACTATTGTATCATCCTTCACTTGCCTTAATGAGAAACCTGTTTACTCAAGTTGATGAGTGTAATTTTTTTGTGAGTAGTGTATTGAATCATTTTCCGTTTTTCAGCAAAAAAATGATGACAATATACGTGCGCATTTGTACCAAGATACGAAATAAATTATGATTTCTGAACAGCTGCCAGAGTGAATATTTACGTGCGTGAGATAAACTAAAAATAGCAAACAACTGTCTGATAAGCTAAAATAACAGGTCCGAATTGCGTTTTGCAAAGATGAGTTTTTGAGATAGAAATATTGAATCTTCTCCAGGGATCGCAATTCACCCACGAAGAAAACGGAAAATCGGGAAAAACAGAGTTTGAATGCAAAAATTTGAAATATCTACATTAGACTAATTTCGCAAAAAAACGGAAAAAACGGAAGATTGCGATCCCTGATCTTCTCCCTTTGTCTGATGTGACTGAATTTAGGGCACATTTCATTGCAACTTCAACAATATTGCTGTGACCAGGTGGTGAACAAAACATAATGCTAAATAAATGCGTTAAAGTAGCAAGTCACTAAAGAAATTCAATGTAATCGAAATAAGAAAGCTATGCAAACGCGATATATTTTTGCACATGTTCGCCAACTCGATTCGAATGCGCATCGTCGTTCGAGTAATCGAACGGTGTAACAAAATGTCGAGTCGAGTACTCGCACGGCCCTAGTATAAGCGTAGTGATACAGCTAAGTTGCACATTCGCTTAATTTTGCGTTTACGTCAATAGGCCTACCTGATAGAAAATGCAGCAAATTAAAAACGTGATTATTCAAAAGCCATCACGCTGAATGTCTGTACAGTTTCATCAGTGCCCTACACATGTGTAGGTTATTTCAATCAGTTAATAATGCACTCAAATTTAATATAAATAGCATGAACGTAGCCTTGAATTTTACATTGAATTTGAATTCAAAATTAGGCACCATCATCGACAAAGTAATTGCTAGGCCTATTGAATCAATATAGGGCTAGTGAGACACAACATGACAATAAAATGAATAAGATGAAAAATATCGCTTTTGTACAGCAGTGCTTGTTAGAGAGGCATGAAACACAACGTGAATGGAGTTCAATTATATCTGGATTACCCGCACAAAATGTAAGTTATGATAACGCAGTACTCGATAATAATCTAGTAAGGTACAATAATTTTACAGGTTCATCACTGACTCTGATGAGATATGCAAAAATAGCACGCTGAACACGTTTTAGACGAAGAAGCAATCAGAAGCTATGTCTATTAAAGTCTATAATTTCAGATAAGAATACCAGAAATCATTCTCAAAGAAAAAAATGGAATCCAATAAAGGCTTTCTGGAGGCGTTCGGCGAAATTTTCATAGCTCCTGACTCAACTACGCGTAAAGAGGAGAAAACACAGCAAGAAACCTTACTGTTTTAGCTACGGCAATCCGGCAGCCCTACGAATATTTTTACATCAAGAGTGGAAACTTCATTATTCGGTTGCGATCGACAAAGTTAATATAAGTAACCAGCTATTCTGACTACTAAACTTTGATTACTGTAATAATACACGTTGTCTGATTAAACACTACATGCTCTTCATTATAGATAGTTGCGAAGAGCCAAAATATTTGTTATGGCCCTATTATTTTAATATATTTAATTATTGATTTTGAATCAGGACTCTGTTGCAACAAAGTACAGTATGTTTATTGGCATCAATGATTACTGTCCATATCCCTTCATGATTAATATCAATTACGTGAATGCCAGTCCCTCGTGAACCAATTGAACATCATGAGATCATATGATTGGTGTGACTTAATCTCCTGATGCCGTTTGTGTAACTGAAACGAGGGCTAATGATGCTTTGTCAGGTTCATGTTTTAGTTCCACTAACTGTACGATGTAACATTGCGATCGTCCGAATGTTAGAGGAAGAAGTGTCATCATATAGGCCATGCTTTTAATTAGAACAAATCATACTTTTCTAGAAATTTATCTTCGGATAGAGTAGAAGGAATACCCTGTTGTATTTACGGTCATGACCGCGATTTATTCATTATATGTGTTTACAAGCCACCTAATTATGCTTGGTGTAATAATGTGTTCAATGATTATTTATATTCACTGTTTAATTTTAAGAACTGTGTGGAAATCTTAATTCTCCATGGATTGTTTGCTTATCTACCGCTGCTGCTTGCTCAATGATCCTTTGTTCGGCATCTTGTCAATTTCTTGGTGCAGAAAGCAAATTCTCCTACTTGAATCAAGCAAACCATAGAACTTGTGATTTTCCAATGCTACCTGGTCTAGGATTTGTAATGCACTTCTTAATTAAAGATAGTCAGTTGCGAAAGTTCTTAGTGTTGATGAGCTGTGGAATCAATATTACTTTAACATCTTTGCAGCAGTTGACAACCATATTCCTAAGAAGGAGAAAAGAAAGAGGAATCTGTTCGACAGCAAACTGATTCAATCAAGAGTTAGCCAGCATCGGTATAATTTTGATTTGCATCGGGACACAACAACGACTTATAATAAATTAAGATGTCTGAAATAACACAACCTACTTGATGTTCGCAATAATGACATTTTCGTTTGCATGAATTCATGCTTTCTATACATGCAAAAAACAATTTGAGGCAATGTCAGTCATAACTTCAAATATTCCCGACCATTCTCTGTCATGTGTGATGCTCATAGTGACCCCATTTTGATTCTTGTTTTAATTGCTGAAAAATTCAATAAAGTATTCTGATCATGTGAGTAATTCAGCTCATAAAACAAAGAAAGCATTTCGCTAGCATGCTACCCAATGCAGTCACATTTCTTTATAGGCCTTATTCTTGATCACATTGAATTTTTTCCTATGAATATTTAGAACTGCATTCGTAAACTACCTATGTCAAATTCATCTAGTTTTGATACTATTTGTTACACAATCATAAAACACGACTACCTGACTTGCCTATGTTTTTAATTGTCTTTGAATACCGGCTTGATTCCTCAGACTTCGTGACCGGTCATCATAACACATGTTTTTAAATCTGGTGATAAGCATGATTTTTGCGAATATAGACCAATTGGTTTGTCGAGCTGCACACTCAGAGCTATGGAAAGAATTATTGCTGATTTTTTTTTTTTACGGATTTTACGTCACTTTTTACCCCTACTGGGGCCTTGGACGGTGCTGACTTAAGTCAGACTTTGTTTGGAGCGTTGTGGTGTTTTTGTAGTCCGGATGCCCTTCCTGTCGACTTCCAATGACACTTTCCGGGTTCGACCTCTGGACCATGAGATCGCTAGTCCAAGTACGCAACCACTGTGCCACGGACACCATTGAAATTCATCAATTCGTACAAGGACATAACACGACAAATTCCACGTAGCATGGTTTCGTTAGAGAAGGCTCAGTCGAGACAATAAACCTGACGTTTTGTGACTTTGTTTCACAATGTGTTGATTCTGAATCTTGAGTCGATGCAATTTATCTCTATTTCAGCAGAGCATTTGACTCTGTCTCATGATCTGCTGCTTCAAAAGTAGTTTGCCAAGGTATTCGAGGAAAATTTCGTCGTTGGATTTCGGTGTACATTACTAGCCGCTTTCAGATAGTGAAAAATAATAATTACAATTCTGGACCCGGAAACATCTTGAGTTTGAGTGATTCAAGGATCAATGCTCGGCTCCCTATTGTTTTTACTTGTGAATGATATAGATCAATGCACTGAGGATCTTGCGATGGCTAATTACGCTGATGACACAAAACTGTCATATTCATATGATCAGAATCAACAAGAGATGACCTACATGTACCTGCTCAAACTTCAGAAGGTTATAAAATGCATATAATCTTCACCATATAAGAATGGTGTTAATTTGAATGCCTCGAAGGAACTGCAAATCGATCCATTTTTGTCGTCACAGCATGAATTTCCAATGTAGGTGCTGTAATGTGGATGTAGAGAAAGTGAACAATTTCTAAGATTTGAGCATGATTATAGCACTACCGCTCTCCTTCGATGAACGTGTTTTGAATATTGCATTGGAAAACAATCGCATGTTTGGAATACCACTTAAGTCATTCAAAACAAGAATTCCATCTATTCTGCTGCCAATGTATCAGACATATGTCCACTAAATTTTGGAACACTGTGATGGCATAGAGTAAATGCTTCCGTAGTAGATGACTTTAAAATGCTTCCCACGACTCACATGAATTTTGTAACGTGTAGGCCTACATGTAATACTATTTTTGGTCAACATATTTGTCACCTCATGTCCTGCAGTTTTGTCTGCACTTACTTAGTGATTTGACAAATACATATATTATTATTGCAGCATATATATTGCAGGTCTATAGTCGTTGGAAATTTTCCATCAAAACGACGCGAACACTTTCAGCCGAAACACAAACACGACAAGAAGCACGACTGCACTATATAATCACGAAATCCCCGGCGCCTGCGACAAAAACGGAAGTCAATCTTTCGAGTAATTCACTTCAAATGCTTTTTTAAAATACGAAACAGTTAAAATCCCTTCTCTTGAAAGTGAACGAATGGAAATGTCATGTAATGAACATCATAACATAATCCAATTAAGTGCCAATTAAGTACCCAGTTTTTGTTTCTGATTATCTTCTATTGAATGAGCTATTTTCTTGGCGCACGCTTTTCTCGTGATTTGAGGTGGAACCAACTTGCTAACGGAATAGCAAAAGCGTCTCAAAACGTCTTATTCTATGCAATCTTCGAAGTTCTTGTTGACTATCTGACTTAAGGTTAAGGTGCTACATTGCGTTTAGCTGTTCAATTGTGACTTACTCATATGCTTGATTGTGCAACATGCCCGATTATCTTCAGAAAGAATTTTCTGTGGAAAGCGAGCATGCAGGATAGTTGGACTCGATTATGATGTTACACTGTCACTTACCGTTGCTGCTGCAAAAAACACGGGCAAAGTTATTACCCTCTTTGCAACAGAATGATAGACAACCTCTGCGTGCTTCGTTGACCGGGCAGCTATAATGCATGAAAAAGCTATAACGTCCGCCCGCTTTGGTCTTCGATTTAAAGGCGGGTCTGCACTAATCCTCTGCAATGAGCCAACTGCCCTTTGCAATCGTGATGAATCCCATAAGTTTTCCTCTTTAAATTCGTTATGAAGACGATTCCGCATAAACTGGAAACTGATCACTAACTGCAGGAAAAACAAAATACAGCGATTGCATAAATCAGTTTTAAAGTTAATGCTTAATGTTGACCGAAGTCCGCAAGCTGTTCATCTGCAACTGCTGTACTGATGAATTTATATCTGCTGCAAAGCGCTTTGCTCGGAAAAGCTCGCAGTGTGGCAGAGGACTAAAAGGTTAACAGAGCCTTGACAAAATTTCTTGTGTCAGAGATGCCTGGGTGAAATGTCGATAGTGAGAGACAGACGTGCGTGCAATGAAGGACATAATTTAGTAGCTAAGGATAAAGGGCGACGGAGGTGCAAAAGCTGGACGAATCCAGTTACACCACTATAGAAATACCGATAACAGGAAGTGCTGTAGAATTAAAGCCAGGAGTGTCGATGTGATAAGCCTACTACCGGTGCCTGAGATAGGGCTAACAACTGTGCCTGTAATATAAGTAAATCAAGCAAATCGTACCCTCTACCAACCAAAAAGAGAAGAACTATAGAAATAATAAATCTTGGATTTCTTCACCTTCTTCTTTAATTCAATTTTAAAAATACTCTAAATAATCTTGAAAATGGCAATTTTGCAAGAAAATAAAAAGAGATGATTTAACAACTGTTCAACTTGCCATTCCCAAACTGAACTAATTCCCCTTGTAAGGTGTGATTCAGGTTATGCCCTTATTCATTCATCTACCTTATGCAGTCCAAGCTTTAATGATTAGAATGTAGTTTGGACCTATTGACAACTCACATAGCACAACTTCCACAGTGAAATATGACTTCTGATGATGATTTACTGATGCAGATAAGACTTCTTGTGGTCAAGTCCAACTTTGCCAGACATTACAAGATACTTCAACATTGAGACATTTCGTGGGCGTCTAATGTGAATTCAACGTACTTGATTCATGAAAATTAATCAGAGCCTGGGCACAACAGAACTTCGTTTCTTTTCCAAACTCTCAAGCACGGACTTCACAACATCTGATACTGTCATAATAAAGCTGTCAAAAAATTAAGTTGAACCGAGTCTTTATAAGACTTCATAGCGTACGTTACATGTTGAAATATAGGTCATTTCTTATAGAATATTCGTCACTTCAAGTTGTGTTTAACTTCTCAAACACATCACTGAAAATTACTGGCAAAACAGTGAAACAAGCTAGATCTTCAGTTTTACATGCTTGGTTTGGATAATCGAAATTACTATCGTCTACAATCAATAAAGTAAATCAACGCTCGTGTAATAACAGCAGTGTAGTTAAAGTTCTAGTTTGTGAATGTTGTTTACTCTTTACTGGCCCTTTCCTTTGCGTCGAATCGACCTCATATTGGCAAAAAGAAAACTACTTTTGACATGAAAAGAATATTACCTTCATTAGATGACGAAACAACAGACTACACATTCTAATTTATTATTATAATTCTATTGGACTGGAACTAAAAATTAGTGAAATTCTTACAAATTCGTCTTATCTCCATGAGGTCATTAGATACCAGTGACTACTAGTCTGCTTAAAAAGTGCAGTAGACCTTGAAATTTTCACGGTGTCCTTGAGTCAAGAGTTCATAGAAAGTACTATCATTTTCATGTTAAATTCGTTTTCTTTTTTGCCAATTTATGTGCGATTTGACGCAAAGAAGAGGGCCACTACATAGAAGAGGGCCTATACAGAGTTCATCATGAAATTGCTGAATATGAGGTGAAGAAACTTTTGAATTTTCTGAGCAGAAAAGGCTGCAATAATTTGCAACTGCTTCTCAATAACGTCTGCTCACGAAAGATCTCTTATCAAGGCAAACAACAACAAGATAGGCGCCGTTCATGCAAATTCTCGAAGATTGCCCAAGTCTATAAAGAATGAAATGCTTGATTTACACGAGTAATGCTTGTATTTCCATCAGGATGATGAAACAAAAAGTCAAAAATTTGCCAATTTATATACTACCGAGATGACTCCTCTATGTAAGTAGTATGCAACAAGCTGGATATCAAAAGGAATCAATATTTACTAATAAGCATCCTAGCTAAGCGGAAACTATGCTGATTATCGAGGGAATTTCATGATTCCGTTTTATAGTTGGAAGTCTTCATGAAAAAGTCGACATCTTACTGTGATTAATTGGCTGAAATTTCATATTTCTAATTCATGAAAGCAATAACAGGTCATAGTTGCCAATTTAACAAATATTTCCTCTACAAGGCTGTCATGACACGGACAATCTGTAAAATAAGATCATTTCCTTCTGCTTTGCTATCATGATCAGTCAATTCCGTTGTAATTTCTTCAAAACTGCATAAATGTAATATCTCACATTGAAATAATTCCGACTGAATCTCCCTTGAGTTCATTTAATAAAATCGAAAGTGTATACACATTGGGGATTTAATAAATGCGGAGTTACCACTCTACTTAATATGTCTCCTATATCGTCGATACATGTCAATCCACCTTGTGAAGATCTATGTAAAACCGAGAACTTTTTCCTATCCTTTTCTATGATAGACAAAAATGTGGTATTGACGCAACTGACTCGATGCGCAGCATGTGTTGGCCACTTATGATTTTGTCTGTTTGAATGTAGCACTCATAGAGTGGGGATAGTGTCGACTCAAAAAAGTATCTGTGTACAGTGAAAAATTTTATATCAATTTTATATTCAGTTTTTTGTGGAGAATTACATTACGTTCCCGTGGTCCAAAAAATTATTTAAGCAGTTTTAAAATGTCACAATTTTGCAAATTTTTATACTATCGACATAGAAACTTCTTTAGAAGTAGTACGAAAGAAGTTGGATATCAAAAGGAATGAATATTTCCTAATTAGCATCCTAATTAAGTGGAAATCAAGCTGATTATCAAGAGAATTTCATGAACCGCAATTATAATGAAAGTCTTTCTTGGCTGAAATTTCAATTTTTTAATTCAATTTTCACCGGCATGATTTCATGATTCACTAAATTCATGTTTCATTTCTAGAATCTGAATAGTGATGTGGAACCATTTACATCTTTCAAAGTCATTGTCTTTGATTATGTGATTTTGCTCTACCAGTGGCAGGTTGCCTATACGTGATATGATCACGCTTGAGAAAACAATCTTGAGGTTGAGCATGAAAGTAATAGGAACCCATCGATTTGCTAATTTAGAAAACGTTAAATCTCCAAAGCTGTCATGAGAATCTGTGAAATACCATCATTCCTTCTGCATTGCAATCTTGATCATTCAATTCCATTGTAATTTCTGCAAAACTGCAAAACTGTGCATATTTCACATTTGGCAGTAATTGCCAGCTATATCCCCCTTGAGTTCATTCAATAGAATCGAAAGTGTACACACATTGGGATTTAATAAATGCGGAGTTACCACTCTACCTAATATACTCTATGATAGCACTAATGAGTTCTTGCATAAATTTCGAAAGTATTGTGTATTGGATCAACTTCCTCGAAAGGTTTTTCTGATCATTCTTTTGGAGCAGTTGATTGCGCTGAACGGTCGCAATTCATTTCTTCGCCATTATCTACAAGAGAAGCAAATCATCACACCACAAAATGAAAGTGGTTTGGGTAATTTGCAAAGTGCAAAACCCGCCATAATCAGCAAAATGTCGCTTTGTGTGGAGTTGCTCTGTAAGACACCCACTGTTCAGGCGACAGTGAAAAATGTACGTTGATAAATTGTAGAAAATTGCTAGCTGACTATCATCAACTACATGTAGTGATGAAAATTTTCCGAAAAATCCGGGGAATCCGTGGAAAATATTGGAGCATATTGGAGAATTTTGAAAGTTTTGATGTTTTGTGATGGGCCCTATGATTTGAGCGCTTCCACAGCCGCTGCAGCTACGTACCAATAGAATGGGTCTAAAGCTCTAGATTTCATCATTATTTAGAATAAAACGATCTTGAAAGATGGAAAAATTTTTATTTTTTTGATATAATTTTTGCGTTTACTACCACAGTCAATGTATGGACACATCAGTGGAATTATTCTAATACTCTTGATTTCATCATTATTTCGATTAAAGAGATCATAGCAATACGAGTACCGTCAGCACATTTTTTTTGAACAGTCCTTTGCTACCAGTGGGTTGTGCTAATTTGTTAGCACTTTAATTATCACACTGACACCGTTTGGGATAACGTGAATCTTGCTTTAGACAATGGGGTATCATTTCATGCAATGTGAAAGATCTGGAGCAAAAATAATTTTGGAGTTTGCTTATAGCTTGAAAATGAAGCTTTATTATGCAGCGTTGATCAGTGATACAAATTCTCCATGTGTTGATGAACATGTGAAGTATGATGCACACAGTCCACGCAGCATTATACATGAGCGACCATATTGGAAGATATGATGACTGTAAACTCGTGAGATATTTGGAAAATAAAGATATCTGTGATGAGCAAAAGAATATCTATGATAGCTTCTAACTTCTAGCGTATTGTCCGATATCTTCGTTGAGGACAAACGACACATCTTCCATTTCTTGTTCAGATGGTTCAGATAGTTCCAAATCGTTTTCAAATCTGCGCAAATGAATTTCAGACATGGAGACTCCAGTTGAATTTAAAATCTTTTCAAAGTTGAGTATCTGACATATCTGAAATTCAGTTAGAGAAATCTGAAATCCATCTAATGTCTGAAATTCATTTAGAAAGATCTGAAATAGACATGGAGAAGGTGCAGTTGATTCCAAAAGTTAACTGCAGGGATGATAGAGAAGTGTTTGGTCTTTGAATATTACATAGTCTTTTCAAACAACTATAATAAGTCTCCAAAACAAAGGCAAAAACGTCAATCACCGAAAAAAATTCAAAATTTTCCATTTGCATCACTAACTATAGGCACTATATGCAGCATACTTACATTACAAGAACCGGGTATAATCTGTTGCATTTTCTATGAGTTGGTGCGCATTAAATCAGTTTCGGAATAAAATTGGAATTTTCTACGATTAATTACATGTATCTTAACCCCTTACATGCCAAAGTGAAATAGAAAAAACACCCCAGTCGCCAAGCAAAAATGCAAAAAATATCAAAATTCTTAAACACAAATTGCCATCTATTTTCACAATATTACACTAATTTGGTCATCAAAAACTGCGAATCTTTAGGTCAAAAGTTAATTTGGTGAATCACCTTGTCCATGGAAGTCTTTGAAACACGAAACACACAAAGAAGGAAAGGATTGGCATCCAGCACATCTATATTGCGCATCTGTACGTTTTCCTTGTCTCGCACATTCCCTGCACTTCAATCTGCGCTGTTTGCCGTGCAATCCTCTAGGAATCAGTTCAGGCAGATGTAATTGTGCATCTTGGACATTGGGAGGGCTCAAAGAACCGGTGTTTCGACGTTTGGTTGGCCTGGATTCCTTACGTGTAAAGTACACAACAGCAGACTTTGTAAAGCTACTAAAAGTAGTTTTCGGGACATTTCATTCTTGCTTGTATCTTACAAATGCGTTCAGTAGTAATCTTTGCAAGTAATGCAAGCCAATTTTCTTGAACCAAGTAGAACACCTTCTGGTAATTGTCAATGAAGATAAAAGCTGGTCGGTCAAGTCAACACCTCCCATTTTTGAATTATATGTCTCTATAGCTGTTGGCTTTTCATAAGCTTCATCAACACCACGAATGTTTCTTGTCTTTTGTACAACTCCAGGGTCATCGGCAGTCGTGAGCAGGTAAACATCTTATCTATCGGCAAATTTTATTGCCAAGACATTGACTTTCGCCATATAGGCGATTCCACGATTCGGAAGTCTCTTTTCTTGAAGTTGCATAGAAATACCGCGGTTCTTCCTCACCGTGCCTCTCATATATGTTTTCTTTGAATATAAATACTCAGCCAGTCGCAAACTTGTGTACCAGTTATCGAGTGTTACTGTATGCCACTTTTCCAACAAATCAACTCTGCGTAACAAATGGATAACAATTGCTTCACTTTTAGATAAGGAAGGAATGTCATCAAAGTTTGATCCAGCTCCATAATAAACTTCTGACGCAAGCATATACCCATAAATGTCACATAGCATAAAAATCTTTATACCAAATCGAGCGCGTTTAGTTTTTATAGACATTCGAAATCCCAAACGTCCTTTATGAAGTAATAATGTTTCATCCAATAACAGCTCCGATGATGGCTGGAATAGATGGCAAAGATGTAGAATCTCGGTGACAAAGTCAACTAGACGACTATTTCTGTTTCCGGGTTCCACCCTGTTTGTATCAGAAAATCGTAGGTAACGATGAATGGCTCTGTACTGATTACGTGGCATAACACTAGAATAATATGGAGTATGCACGATCGGTTCAGTTGACCAGTAATCATCGATGCGTAGTTTCTTAGTCAATGGCATAGCAAGTGTCAGACAAAAGAATTTTTTCATCGAATCAATATCCACATCTTTCCATTCTGCTTCATCTAGGGTTGCACGGGCATTCGTCCAGTCACAGAGCTTTTGAAATAGAGTATCTGGAAGAAACGTCGAAATATAGTCTTCTAATTCTTGAGGTTGAGTGACAGTCCAGCCTGCAACCCCTTCAAACGGATGACTTGTGTGAACATATTCCCCAACTTGAACGAATCTCCAATCATCACTATCTCCGTCTACCGATTCATCTCCGTCGCTTGAGTATTCAACGTCACTTTCCCTTGTACTGTCATTTGAATCGTGAGCCACAAAATCTTCATCCGACACATCATCATCAGATTTGGATTCGTCATAACCGAAGCGACGAGTGGGCTGGCGCTGTCTTCTTGGTCGACTGAGGGACATGATCCAAAACCGTACGCAGTCAAGAATGCGCAAATTTAGTTAAACAACAGTTTTTACATGCAGTCTCATCGTCTGGAGGTCAAACACGATCAGGAGGTTGCTTCTGATTGGTCGCGACTGCGCTTATTGTTCAATGCAATCTATCACTTCGTTATTGCAAGGCAATTTCGAGAAAAGTTGATCATCATAATATGTTGCGATCTACTAAATAAATACAGAAATATGTACAGAAAGCATTTTTTCATGTTATTTCATGCATGGTTAATATTTTAATGTTAAATATTTTTGATTAGCTGATAAGTTGATACGGTTCTTAAGATCATAATATTTTGTGGCCCTATATTATTGTCATTTTTCTTACCAATCGTCAAGGCATACATTCGATGATATCGTTGAATTTTGATTTTTGTTCTAACTTTCTCATTAACTTTCTAACAGTCTCGCAAGTTGTGATAGCCATCCTGTAGGGTGCCAGAGCATTGATCGACGAACGCGAACGACGAGAATACTCATACTCATTTATATGGGTATTAAGATCAGGAGAACGACGAGGCCAAGATAATGTCAAGTCCCTAATTGAGATTGCATAAGAGACGAAGGTTGACTCTGTGTACTCACTAATTGACATCTAGCATTATCATTCATAAAAATGGTCAGTCGTTGGGATGTCATTGGGACAATGATGGGCCAATGTTCATTCGTTAAACATCACAGACTTCTTCAGACTTGCTGTATCTTATGTTCAGAGCGTTCATGGTCCAAATCAGTAGAGTCTCACAGTAGGTTACCCACTTTTACCGGGGACGATGTAAATGTCTCGGAATTTCTGTTTTTTCCATTAAATCTCAATCGACCTTCCATAACCTTCAGACGGGCGACTGCCTATCAGACCAGACACAGACATCCCCATTGTTTCTTTGATCCATGAATGACTCATTGCCAATATGAGACGAGATGTCTTTGTGTATGCTGATTTTTAATTCGTCGTGTGGGCCTTTTTTACAGTTGTTGAAATTGACTCATAAGTGCTTCTTCGAATAGTGGGACTTAGAAATATACGAGTTAGGCGTTCTTAACGTTTGGATGGTTTTGCGTGGACGGCCAGAGCCCTCTTTACGACGGAAGTCGAAATCTCAATTATTATGCCATGCAACACATTTGGTAAGGGACATTTAGTCGCTTGCTTGTAGCTCGCAAAGAACACCCTAGTTCTAGCATAGATTTCTAAAAAGCAATCTGGAGGGCTGCCAACACCCACGCACGAAAGTCAGAAGCTATGGAACATGAAGTCATGCTTGAAATTTCCACAACAATTATTAGTATGCACAACTGATCATATCTTCCAAATTTCAGATGTTTTCCGTTGATCCATTTTTTATGAAACAATCTGTACCTTCTCTAGCTCAGACAAGCGTTTATCACTTTGTTATCGTGTCTAATTGAAACAAAAGCATTCTGCCAACCAGTGGCGGCGCGAGGACGTTTCGTGCCCGGGGCGGGTCATTTATCAGTGCCCCCCTCCCCAATGAACCCCATTCACAGCCAATTCTAATAAAATTATGAAGATTTAGCTACACCGATTCTTTCCTTCTTAGGGGAACGTGTACCTACTATATTTAAGCTTATAAATTAATTCATAGACATTCATATTTTGAGATTTAGATCATTAAAATGTAAAATGAACTACCTCTTAATCACTCGCTGTGACATTAGCCTAATTATGAAACTGGTAAAGTACATGTACTAATATCAAAAGCAAAATCGGAATATTACCAGAGAATATATTCGAGAGGAAACGGTATAATCATTACGTAGACCAACGCACAGTAAGATAAGGCTAAATCTGAACTCTGCGCGCCTTGCATTTAGCAAAAACATCAATGCATTCATCAATATCACAATAAATTATTCAAACGAAGACGTTCAATAGAAATAAGAGACAAATTATTTAGTCTTGCTTGAGTCATGGTCGATCGTAAGTGGGATTTTATAATTTTCAATTTAGAAAAGGATCGTTCACATGTTGCGTTGCTAACGCAGACTGTTAAACAAATTCGCAAAAGGATGCTAAATATCAACATTTTTCAAGATTTAGATTTCCCCGAGCGAGCCTCTGACCGTGCCCCTTGAATCTCGGTGCCCGGGGCGGACCGCCCCCCCGCCCCCCCTAGCGCCGCCACTGCTGCCAACTATTGACACTCACGCAGTCATACAGTCATACAGGTGGTTTTCATACAATCATGAAACAAATTTATTGTGCGCATGAGCTCTCCAGACGCCAATCGATGCCTTGCTTTGTCATTCATAACACCAGGCTTCTATCAAATAAACCAATTCCTATGAACAAAGAAGACGCAATAGTGCGTCCTGGCGCCTAGCAAAGGACGCAATAGTGCGTCCTGGCACGCAAGGGGTTAAATGCACGTTGGAATATTGATTTCACACAGTTCTTAATATTTCGTTATAAATGACGAAATGGGAATTCTACCGGGTGGTAAGAAAAAATGCTTGGGGCTTGCTGCTCAGTGTTAAAATCATTGTGTTACAAAACATGAGATCCGCTCACATCCAATTACTTCACAGGTATTGCAAATCGAAGCTTTGGACGAGCTGAACACTATTTTGGACATTGTATTGAACATGATATTTGGACACGTGATACATCATTATTCATTCCATCGTTCCAGAGCAGGATTATGTTCGTTAATTTCGATATCTCACTTACTTAGTGTTTCAAGGTTATTAGAATTCGTCAGTCGTTCAAATTAATTGTGCTGCAACGGCTTAAATGGTACTGCAAATACAACATATTCTAACCTGACATGAGCGGAAGGTCCCCCTGCTGTTGGCAGCAAAACTCAATGTTAAGGTTTGCGCGAGCGCTTTCATGGTCCGTCGGACATCATAGTCATGCGCTTGATGATATTGTGACGCATAATAATCATTATGAAGTCCGACGGGTAAGTTCAGGAATCCTTTTTATATCACCTGTTGAGATTGAAATCTTATTCTCAATAAAAAATGCTTTTCAGTCTCACTCCACCAGTCATGTTGACTTAGCATAAGCCATGTTTTTCACAACAACTAATGATGCAAAAATTGAACCTGAGACACACGCAAAAATAATCTAAAACTAAAAATCTAATTTATATTCACATTTACAGTCGGTGCAAATTGAGTAATTGAGCGATTCTTGACTTCAACTTTGAAAATATCAAAAGTGAATTATTGAAAAATATTCGGCATAGCCTCCGGACAACCTGAGACAAATTTTGGTTTCTATCAATTGAAAAACTCGATATCTCATCGGGATCGAGTACAGAAATAGACCTACATTATCAAGCATTGAGAATTAAATATTGAATTTTAAGACAAGTAACCTGGCAATTGATAAATTTGTCAAATCTCAACAGATGTAACCACTACGAGACATGTTTCGGCCTGTTGGGTCTCATCAGTCGTGGGTAGGTTTGAACCAGCGACGTTGGAGCTAGAGGACGTGCAAGCATACCCTCTAACCACTAGGCCACCGGACCATCTGTTGAGAGCGTGAATTAGCCAGGAAGGCACTGCTTTAACGCAGGTCCGTGGAGGGCGGACTGCATTCTGCAATCACTTAATACCACATCCAAGATTCACGCAGGCGCTACAATCTCGGATGCACGAAAGCGCCTCAATCTCGGATGCGATATTAAGTGATTGCAGAATGCAGTCCGCCCTCCACGGGCCTGCGTTAAAGCAGTGCCTTCCTGGCTAATTCACGATCTCAACAGATAAATCTCAACGCGCATTAATTTGCAATTCTTACAAAATTGCCTGCATTGCCACTTGTTTGACATTTTTCCTTTTGCATTACTTGATGAGCTTCGCACTCAGATGACAGATCCTTCACATAATACTTTCTGTTGATTTCATTTATCAGGGTGAAATGTGAAAAATTTACATTTTTGAAATGATTAATCTAAAAATTTCAATATTCTTCTTCATATCGTACCTTATTCCTTCCTATCTTTTGTAAAATTTTGCACTGCTGATAAGGCTTTTGTAGGTCTACAGTCAGTCATTGGTTTCAGTCACTTAATCAAGTTTTTTTGGTGAGTTGTATCTGAGTTCCACGTGCACATTATCCGCATTTTAGTGATGCAAAATTACCGGTCGTTTTTTATTTGGGAACTATTGCCAGCAGTTATTACGTTCAATCCTAGCAGCCAATGTTTCCGGTAATAATTACCATTTATATGTCATATGATGCAAATTTACCGGTTGATTTGGGTAATTACCGGGAATATTACAATGAAAATCGCCCTTACAACACTGCCACATGTACCATGCAGAAATTTCGAGCATTTTGTGAAGTTCTGAAGAAGGATAAATCTAGAATCGATGGAGAGGGTCATTGTTATAATCTGGGTCGATATTTTACTCCAGGTCATCGGCTCACTCGGTCAAGGGGAAAATAGGTAAAAAGCTCTGTAAGCAAGGAAATGCAATTTGCTTTTACATGAACTTATTGTCCATTGTTTATCACAATTTGTTTCAATTAAGGTTTGGAACTACATCCACGCAATCGCGAAACCTCTGGATTAATTTGTTATGAGATCGCTAGAACGTCATGTATGGGCATTCTTAATTGTAGAGTGGACTATTATTCATTGCAAAACAGGTTTGTCATCCATCACTACCGCAGTTTCTACATAGACCATTGAAATTATCACTTCTGTAGATGATCAAAAAGTAATCGTGGCATTTTGCTTGTCCATCGGGCCATTTGATGGGTCCATAGAGTAGGGACGAAGGTAGTCTTGAAGTCCATAGTAGTCTATGAAAGGTTTGAGGAAAATGTTTGGCTAATTCATTTTACATATGAAGCAATGAAAAGTAAATAAATTAAGTATTGAAGAATATATTAGAAATGAACAATGATAAAAATGAAATATGAAAAAATAAATAATAATTATATGCATTTGTAAAATGAAACAATCAATTGACTATACCTAACCCATGGCTAAAAGATGTTTCTGCTATCTAACCTGTTGCTTGATAACTATCCAGAATATACCTACTGCAAATAGTTGAACTGAAAACCCATTTACAGAAATGCATTCACGCCGGATCAGCGGGTTATGAATACATGACCTGGACTCTGTTGCCGGTTTGCAACAATTCAGGGTGACATTTAATGCATGTAATTGTTTCTGAATGCTTCTCAAAGTTCACTTGGCGAAAATATTCACGCAGGCCTGCACACTTTAATGGAATTAGTTGAGTTTCAAAGTGTGATTGCGTGTTATAAAATTGCCAATGGTTTCACTGTTCATTACAATTTTCATTAACTATCAAACTATCACAGAATCTGGCCGCCTTTTTACACAGGATGGGCCCTATTATTTGCAAATTAGTTTATTACAAGCTTTCGAAAAGTCTAAAGTTTCTAGGGAGGAAAAATTATAATTTTCAAGAGGGGGTATTTTTTTACTAGTTTAAGTTAGTGGGGAGAAAAGAGAAGCCACTTCCTCAGTAAAGTAGCTTTTGACCAGTAGCAGCTACTGAGGAGCAACGTTTGACCGGAAAACTGGCAGCCATTTATATTTCATCTTACGGTCTTGTCATCATCCTGCGGGTCACCATTTATCCCGCGTACTGACTTCTTATGCCTGACCTGCACCAAGAAAGTTGATAAAAAACTGAATAATGTGCTGAATTATGGCATGTGCCTTATGACCGATTGGCATCAAACTTTATGGCATCCAGTGACTGACAATACTAAGACTAAAGGGTCTGGTGGAGGGACTACTGCGCGTGCACGAGAAGCCGTCGCTAACGCCGCACATCCGCAGAGAAGAATCAAGTCAGGATGACATTGAGAGAGCTCGACGTGTGCCGCTCCCACCACCAACTTATGCACGTTTGGGACGACGATGTAGAATTGAGCCCAACTGACCCAGTCTAAGTGTCATAAGTCTACATTCCTACATACGAAGTGATGAAGTAACGAAGATGACCAATAACTTAAGTCTTAAGCTCTATTTGATGCAACGTGCTATGATATGTATTTATGTGCATATGTGTGGAACAGCATTTAAAACATAGACGAAGAACTTCCTTGTGACCATCCAGCACATCTCTAACGTGTGTGTGTGTTTAACTGCGTATTCGAATAAATTGTTCATTGAATCATCACCATGTTCTTGACATTAAAGAACAAATAATGAGCACACTGCTGGTTTTATCAAATCACAATTGTTTCATTAAATAACAGAATTTCACGCATATATTTATATAAATGATAGCAATAAGCGATGTCACGTACAAGTATATGCATATGATAGTACGCGCGAGGTTAAGGCGCAATGTAAGCCATCTTCAACCGTAAGCCAGCTGATTAGCAATTTTGCATGCTGTGCTGATTGTCCTAGTTATTCCTAATATTGCATACTTGACGTCAATACAGAGCACATAATTCACCACATCATAGGGCATATAATGATGTACGGCGTTCAAGATCGTCTATGCCAGGATATGCCCTTACTGACGATTGATAAAAGTCATGATACGCTTAAGTATACCTCCAATACCTATAATTTTGCAAATCGATTCAATGGCATGCTACTCGTGCTTTCATTTGATTACTGATGAATGTACTATGCACTGTGCCACTGCCTAGCACTCGCACCATCATTTGGCTATTGCACTGCCTACTAGTGCTCAAAAGACCAAAGAGCAATTAGTACTTGAAACAATAATTTATGGAGCTATTTTTAGATGAAGATTTTGAAAATAAGAACGAAGGTTTTCCATACGCTTTACTCATAGTTTACTGCACCCTTGAAAATGATCAATATACGGTGAACGAAATGATGGGAAGCATCACTTCCTATTTCTTCAAAAATAATAATTACAAGTAAATTTGCATATTGCGCAAACTTGAGATGTGCAGAATGCCCTCTGCGATATGCCAGAATAACACAGCAAATGCATAAGCACAAAATTTCTAATCACAGTGACACCACGATATTAAATTACTTTTTTTCATTTTTGGCAAAAGAAAGTAGCAAAACCTCCCCAAGTAGTTTGTGGTCGTCGATGAAAAAGTTTAAGTTAATCGTAAAGGACATCTTCGGTGTCCAGCGCCTTCGTTGGTTCGTTTAGCTTAAGATTGGCCAACGAATGCGCTGGACGCCGAAGATCTGTCTTTCACGATTTACTTGAACTATTACATCGACGATCATAAGCTACTTGGGGAGTTTTTGCAACTTTCTTTTGCTAAAAATCATTATGATTTCCAATTGTCTGGTCAATTGCATAAGCTTATTTTCTTCATTTCAACACTTCCATATCAGACCTAATATGGAGTCAAAAATTCAGCGTCATCGCTCACTAAAATGGATGATGACGCTGAACAATCACAGTTTCAACATGAATAACCATGAACAATGATCAAAATCAAGTCTGCGTGACATAAG
Source organism: Prostheceraeus crozeri (assembly GCA_907163375.1). Lineage (NCBI taxonomy): Eukaryota > Metazoa > Platyhelminthes > Polycladida > Euryleptidae > Prostheceraeus > Prostheceraeus crozeri. The sequence goes on along the minus strand of CAJQUW010008346.1, from coordinate 38,758 downwards.
GAGAACTATGGTGTCTTGTGTTGTGGTTAAACCTTCTGTTTGTAATGAAGAAAAATACAGTGGACAATCCTCAAATTACTGCAACTACTGTATCTAAACTACTGTAAAAGATGGATTTTATTCTAACGGTGTTTTAGCTCGCGAGCATCAAGATTATTTATAAAGGGAACGAAAACTTACCTTTTGTGAGGTAGTCGTCTTCTTTTATTGTATTTACTGATGGAATGACATGGTGTACTGACTGTCAACATTCTCCAACAACACACTTTGGTGCACCCACGTGCAATCAGCAAGTGAATTGCTACAACAAGTCAAGCTAATTTTAAAGGCTGTGAAGTAATGTAGAGATGACATCATGTGTGGCACCAACTGTATGAAAGTTCAACCACAGAATAAGCTAATCGCGATATCATCAAAAAAACGATCGTGACGCGCGTATTGCCTGATGGTCACAAGGAATGTATTTCAACGGCATTATATGAAATTGATACTTTGATCAAGTGCTGTTGATAAAGGTTAATTTCCTGTAACAGAATTAATCTTCCTTAACAATCAAAGTCAACTGACAACTTGACATGACAGAATTAATTTAGCCCAAATGGACGTCAACACCCGATCGACCGTAGCTGGTCCGACCATGGACACCGGCACGGTTCTGCAGCTGTTGCCTATAGTTGCAGCTTTGTCCATTCACAAAAATATATAAAAATTCCTCACCTGTCAGAAGCTTTTTTACTGAATTCGATTATTAAGATGTGTATATAATGAAAATTCGCAAGTTTTAAGCAGACTTTCAGCTTCTCGGGACAAACATGTGAATATATTTCTCTAATCCATCAAATAGTAGGCCTATCTGAAAGTTGGAGTTACAAGAGAATAATTGCAATTGAATCGGACTAGGCAACCAATTAATATTAATTGTAATAGGAAGCAATCAGTTAATTGCAGCTATTTGATGACAGCAATCAATTAATTCCGATAATCTTATGATACCTGTCAATTAACTGCAAATATTTAGTGAAATCAATGAATCAACTGCTTTCATTTCTTATCACTATTTGAAAAAAATACTTTATATAGGCCTACAAAAATAAAGGAATTAATCTGTATCATGAATTGGATTCTAGTAAACTAACAGACTAATTATCGATGTTGGTTTTTCGACTTTGATATTTCACTTCAACACATTGCAAGTCTCACAGTAGGTTAATATCAGTTTATAGAGAACTGTGTAATGAGTAGACTTATTACATGAATACACGTGACTACATTCTAAAATTTGAAGCGTGAATGTTGACAGATTTAATGAGAGACGTAGATTCATGCTTCATAATAACAGAGATAACCAACTACTGAAACAAGGGAATAAAAAATCGCACAAAAAGAAACATCGGAACATAAAGTAGAGTCTTGAGAGTTAAAGTAAAATCATTGTACATTAATTTAAAGATGCTAAAAAAATTGGCACCGAATATGCCTACTGGCACTAATGAAACCTGGAAGTTATCTGTTTGTGATAAGTTATGCCCATGGTAGAAAAAAATCGCTGAGGGCCCGATGTTTTCCGCTCGGCGCTTTTAAATTACACGAAGTGTATCGAAAAGCAATGCAATGTGCACAGTCTGTAAGACGGAAAATCTGTATACCATCGGAAAATTAAACTAAAATTACATTCAAATACCACGGAAAATCTCCAACCGGAAAATGTTTCAATTATTCTTTTTCTCATCGAAAGCCAAATAAGTAGGGAATTCTAAAATGTAAAACGAGGCTTGTACCTGATATTTTTGTTTAGAAACCGGTCCGGTAAGAAATTCATTTCCATTTGCCTGTGAAGACGTGAATGCTGATAAATCGGAGTACTATCATTACAAAATGTCTTGCTACTAATGTTGATATTTTGTTGATGCTACATAACAATGCTCTTGAGGCCTGTGTGAATACATACACCCAACAATCTTAAAATGTTTTGTTCTTTTAGTGGCCTATTAGAAGCCATTTTGTTTGATTATTTTATCTTTGGATTTTTGAAAACCATTTTAGGACTGTATATTGGATTTTCAAACATTGGATTTGGTTCTTCAATGCAAATTTGGCTTTCCGCCAAAATAACACGTTTATGAATTTTTGCCAATGACTTACGCATGATGACGAAATATAATTAGAGCTATACTGTCTCCCGTGCAATGGTGTGAAACTTTTAATTTCCATTGAAGCATGACAATAAATTAGATAAAAGATAACTGTCTCATTTCACTTGCGAACAATGATAGAAAAGATTGGTTGCCCACGCCGTGATATACCGGTATTATTTATTTTCGGAGATGCGATGGTCCGTTACACCCTAATGACCCGGCTTGCCTTAAAGTACGATATTCATGTATGTTCCAGAAAACACCAAGTTTGGCCCATTATGAGCATCATATCAAAATTACCGATTGATCGGCTGGTTATGTTGTGATCTTCGTCACCGGCCGGTTAGGTTGAGAAAAAATGACTTGATGTACCAAGTTTGGCGAGTAGGAGCATGGAAGTGTTTATGATCACCTGCAAGCTTTCGCACACATTTTCGACCCGGCAGGTTTTTATAGATTCAGAAGATTAATGCGCAAAATATCCCACTCGATCCTTTGTCATTACAATTACATGTAACCAAAAACTCTTGAAAAAATCTTTCCTAAGAATCAATTCATATCTAAAGATGATGATCATAGCTGTTAGAATAATATGTGAAAGAAATCAACCTTCATGTGGAAAGAAATAATCATTCAAATGCAGCGTTGAGTTGACATATTTATTGAATGAGTATGAGTTCATTTTCCAAATACATTGGAAAGCATGCAATACTTTTGACGTTAGACAAGAGTGGATTGTTTACAGCATGATACATAAGACAAAGTCAATAAGTTACAGTTCAAAGAAAAAGTAAGTTAGTCAATCACAGTTCTGTTTAAAATACTGATGACCATTGGAAAAACGAGTTTCTTCGTCGGGAAGTACGAACGTAAGGGAGTGTGAAACGTTCAGAGTGGAAGGACGTAGTCACGTAGTGTATGCAGTGGATGTGCACCGTTTCTGTTTATTGAGTGCAAAAGATCAACAGCAGCTTTCTCACCAAACGATTTTAAGTCCGACAGGATGTTACATTGGCAATCAAAGTTGCCACATATTGTGCGGTGAGCACGGCGTTGTAGTTTATCAAGGACTGCTGCATTCTTGGTCAGCATGCCAACAAATACAGGGGAACAATATTGTATGACGGATGGGATCAAACCATAATAAACTTTTGGCATATCAGATGCGCTTAAAATTGGCTTCAATGCACATAAAGCACATTGCCTCTTTGAGACACATCTCGTCAAATATTCAATTTGCATATCCCATTTAAGGTCAGTAGAAAGATGAAGAGGTTTTGAGGTCATCGATATTTTGATCATCTGGGATGCTTGGGATAAGGTCTGGTCCTTAGACTTGGGGATCCACAAAAGCTTACATTTGCCAAAATTTACGCAGAACCCATTCATTTGTTCAATATCTATGGAATCGAATCTCTGAATTGCGTTTGTTCAACATTTATGTTCAACGCATGGGTGACAACCACAGTTATTGATAATTTCAAAAATGCTGATGTTACGTTATGTTGAGTTGGGATCTTCACAAAACTGATGCTACGTTTTTGCTGACAAAGACACTTATTTTGATAATATGTCAAGCTGCAACGATTCCCTTTATAGTGATTAATGCATTCAGAAAGATTTTTTTGCTAGGCTATGCCACCACGTATACTCGTACATTTTATGTTTCCAAAGTGACGCTGTTGGAATAATTGCATGTGCTGGACACAGAGACTGAAATGTACATTCATTCAACATTCTGCATCTTCCAGAATAGATCATTCATTTTCAGATGTCATTAAATATGTGGGCATGGGAGTACCTGGATATTTGGCATCAATAGCTAGTCTCATGTGTCAACAAGCAATTCAATGCACCATTAATTTTCATCAGTTAAGTGATTAGATAGCCAAAAATCTAATGTCAAATAGTTGAGATCTCGGCATTGTAATCTCGAGGTAACCACTAAAATAGTCCGGGAGCTAGCGCGAAGTTGTGCAGGGAACGAGGTAGTACATAAAACTTTCACATAGCATAGTACACCTCTAACCTACTGCAAAACTTCGCGTCTGCCGGATCAGATCCTTTGCTTTTCAGAAATAGAGAGGATAACACAATCCTATGTATTTCCAGTGGTAAAATTGTGACATTTAAGGTGTTGACTCCATTTTTTCGAATTTTTGCTCATAAAAAATTTACAAGTTGGTATTTTGTTGAATTGGTTATTATAGAAATCATCTACAGATCATGATCTTTCAAATGAGTTATCATTCAGTGACAGAGGATGAAGTAAAGTGTACAAACAGACACTTTTCGTTGGTGTAACTGCACATTTTAACATAGAAATTTCAGGAAAATTGTTGATATACTTTAACGAAAAGTGTCTGTTTTTACACTTTACTTCATCCTCTGTCACTGAATGATAACCCATTTGAAAGATCAGGATCTATAGGGTTAATGATTTTTTACTATAGAGCCAAAATAAATAACATCACGAAAAAAAGAGCACATCGAGCCACAACTTCTACACATCTTTGCGGAAAACGCAATAGAGCCAAACTTAAGCTCTACACTACCTCACTCACCTTCAAGTAAAGTTTCATCAAAATCCATCCAATACTCTGTCCTACACAGCCTTCACAAGTTTGAAAATATGGCCTATTCAGCGACATTTCAAATCTTCAAACACACATCGAGCCACAACTTCTGCGCATCTTTGCGGAAAACGCAATAGAGCCAAACTTAAGCTCTACACTACCTCACTCACCTTCAAGTAAAGTTTCATCAAAATCCATCCAATACTCTGTCCTACACAGCCTTCACAAGTTTGAAAATATGGCCTATTCAGAGACATTTCAAACTTTCAAACACACATCGAGCCACAACTTCTGCGCATCTTTGCGGAAAACGCAATAGAGCCAAACTTAAGCTCTACACTACCTCACTCACCTTCAAGTAAAGTTTCATCAAAATCCATCCAATACTCTGTCCTACACAGCCTTCACAAGTTTGAAAATATGGCCTATTCAGCGACATTTCAAACTTTCAAACACACATCGAGCCACAACTTCTGCGCATCTTTGCGGAAAACGCAATAGAGACAAACTTAAGCTCTACACTACCTCACTCACCTTCAAGTAAAGTTTCATCAAAATCCATCCAATACTCTGTCCTACACAGCCTTCACAAGTTTGAAAATATGGCCTATTCAGAGACATTTCAAACTTTCAAACACACATCGAGCCACAACTTCTGTGCATCTTTGCGGAAAACGCAATAGAGCCAAACTTAAGCTCTACACTACCTCACTCACCTTCAAGTAAAGTTTCATCAAAATCCATCCAATACTCTGTCCTACACAGCCTTCACAAGTTTGAAAATATGGCCTATTCAGCGACATTTCAAATCTTCAAACACACATCGAGCCACAACTTCTGCGCATCTTTGCGGAAATGCAATAGAGCCAAACTTAAGCTCTACACTACCTCACTCACCTTCAAGTAAAGTTTCATCAAAATCCATCCAATACTCTGTCCTACACAGCCTTCACAAGTTTGAAAATATGGCCTATTCAGAGACATTTCAAACTTTCAAACACACATCGAGCCACAACTTCTGCGCATCTTTGTGGATGTCTCACATCCATTCTTTCCGGATGAATCTGTTTTTGAATGATGTTTGATGGCTTCTCTTGCTTCCGTGCTTTTCCAAATTCCAAGTCATAATGTTGAAGGTTGTGGCGCAATTTTCCCTGATGAAGCCATAGAAATGTTCACTATCTTCTTAGTTTTTTGGACTGTGCTGTCTCTTTCACATGAAATTTCGCAATCAAAGGTCAGTGCGAACTAGGGATTGCAATCCCGTAATCCCGGGATTCGACAATGTTTGATGATATCGAATAAATAACTTTGATAATGCTGTTTTTGGCACAGTGATGATGACCGTGTGCAATTGCTGTGTGATATAGTATACATGAGATGATAAAATTTGTAATTTGAATCGCAAATTTCGTGTTATTTCAATTGACAGGAAGATGTGCAAAGCTAGTTGTGTGTTTGAAAGTTTGAAATGCCGCTGAATAGGCCATATTTTCAAACTTGTGAAGGCTGTGTAGGACAGAGTATTGGATGGATTTTGATGAAACTTTACTTGAAGGTGAGTGAGGTAGTGTAGAGCTTAAGTTTGGCTCTATTGCGTTTTCCGCAAAGATGCGCAGAAGTTGTGGCTCGATGTGTGTTTGAGGATTTGAAATGTCGCTGAATAGGCCATATTTTCAAACTTGTGAAGGCTGTGTAGGACAGAGTATTGGATGGATTTTGATGAAACTTTACTTGAAGGTGAGTGAGGTAGTGTAGAGCTTAAGTTTGGCTCTATTGCGTTTTCCGCAAAGATGCGCAGAAGTTGTGGCTCGATGTGTGTTTGAAGATTTGAAATGTCGCTGAATAGGCCATATTTTCAAACTTGTGAAGGCAGTGTAGGACAGAGTATTGGATGGATTTTGATGAAACTTTACTTGAAGGTGAGTGAGGTAGTGTAGAGCTTAAGTTTGTCTCTATTGCGTTTTCCGCAAAGATGCGCAGAAGTTGTGGCTCGATGTGTGTTTGAAAGTTTGAAATGTCTCTGAATAGGCCATATTTTCAAACTTGTGAAGGCTGTGTAGGACAGAGTATTGGATGGATTTTGATGAAACTTCACTTGAAGGTGAGTGAGGTAGTGTAGAGCTTAAGTTTGTCTCTATTGCGTTTTCCGCAAAGATGCGCAGAAGTTGTGGCTCGATGTGTGTTTGAAAGTTTGAAATGTCGCTGAATAGGCCATATTTTCAAACTTGTGAAGGCTGTGTAGGACAGAGTATTGGATGGATTTTGATGAAACTTTACTTGAAGGTGAGTGAGGTAGTGTAGAGCTTAAGTTCGGCTCTATTGCGTTTTCCGCAAAGATGCGCAGAAGTTGTGGCTCGATGTGTGTTTGAAAGTTTGAAATGTCGCTGAATAGGCCATATTTTCAAACTTGTGAAGGCTGTGTAGGACAGAGTATTGGATGGATTTTGATGAAACTTTACTTGAAGGTGAGTGAGGTAGTGTAGAGCTTAAGTTCGGCTCTATTGCGTTTTCCGCAAAGATGCGCAGAAGTTGTGGCTCGATATGTGTTTGAAAGTTTGAAATGTCTCTGAATAGGCCATATTTTCAAACTTGTGAAGGCTGTGTAGGACAGAGTATTGGATGGATTTTGATGAAACTTCACTTGAAGGTGAGTGAGGTAGTGTAGAGCTTAAGTTTGTCTCTATTGCGTTTTCCGCAAAGATGCGCAGAAGTTGTGGCTCGATGTGTGTTTGAAAGTTTGAAATGTCGCTGAATAGGCCATATTTTCAAACTTGTGAAGGCTGTGTAGGACAGAGTATTGGATGGATTCTGATGAAAATTTACTTGAAGGTGAGTGAGGTAGTGTAGAGCTTAAGTTTGGCTCTATTGCGTTTTCCGCAAAGATGCGCAGAAGTTGTGGCTCGATGTGTGTTTGAAAGTTTGAAATGTCTCTGAATAGGCCATATTTTCAAACTTGTGAAGGCTGTGTAGGACAGAGTATTGGATGGATTTTGATGAAACTTTACTTGAAGGTGAGTGAGGTAGTGTAGAGCTTAAGTTTGGCTCTATTGCGTTTTCCGCAAAGATGCGCAGAAGTTGTGGCTCGATGTGTGTTTGAAAGTTGGAAATGTCGCTGAATAGGCCATATTTTCAAACTTGTGAAGGCAGTGTAGGACAGAGTATTGGATGGATTTTGATGAAACTTTACTTGAAGGTGAGTGAGGTAGTGTAGAGCTTAAGTTTGGCTCTATTGCGTTTTCCGCAAAGATGCGCAGAAGTTGTGGCTCGATGTGTGTTTGAAAGTTTGAAATGTCGCTGAATAGGCCATATTTTCAAACTTGTGAAGGCTGTGTAGGACAGAGTATTGGATGGATTTTGATGAAACTTTACTTGAAGGTGAGTGAGGTAGTGTAGAGCTTAAGTTTGGCTCTATTGCGTTTTCCGCAAAGATGCGCAGAAGTTGTGGCTCGATGTGTGTTTGAAAGTTTGAAATGTCTCTGAATAGGCCATATTTTCAAACTTGTGAAGGCTGTGTAGGACAGAGTATTGGATGGACTTTGATGAAACTTTACTTGAAGGTGAGTGAGGTAGTGTAGAGCTTAAGTTTGGCTCTATTGCGTTTTCCGCAAAGATGCGCAGAAGTTGTGGCTAGTTGTGTGTTTTAAGGATTGAATTTTTGTCGTTTTCGTCAGATTGTGAAGGCTGTGTAGGACAGGGTGTGGGATGGATTTTGATGAAACTTTACTTGAAGGTGAGTGAGGTAGTGTAGAGCTTAAGTTTGGCTCTATTGCGTTTTCCGCAAAGATGTGTAGAAGTTTTGGCTCGATGTGTTCTTTTTTTCGTGATGTTATTTATTTTGGCTCTATAGTAAAAAATCATTAACCGATCTATAGATGATTTCTATAATAAGCAGTTCAACAAAATACCAATTTGTGTAACTTTTATGAGCAAAAATTCGAAAAAATGGAGTCAGCACCTTAAATGTCACAATTTTACCACTAGAAATACATAGGATTGTGTTATCCTCTCTATTTCTGAAAAGCAAAGGATCTGATCCGGCAGACGCGAAGTTTTGCAGTAGGTTAGAGGTGTACTATGCTATGTGAAAGTTTTATGTACTACCTCGTTCCCTGCTCAACTTCACGCTAACTCCCGGACTAAAATGAGTACGCCATAATTTTGCCGAAATAGCTCCAAAACTGGGACTAACCCTACTTTAGCAAGAAGGGTAGCTTTATTTCATCCAAAGACTCCTAGATATATAATTTATATAGGCCTACATAATATATCTCGTGGTCTATGATCTCATCACTATAAAAATTAATTGTTAAAATTAAGAATTAAAATCAAAAATTGATATGCAATCAATGTCTTGACCTTTTAAAATACGAAGTTGATGCCGTTACAAAAACATCAACAAATGCTCCAGATCAATGCAGATCGAAGAGACAATCGTGCTTGCACTTAGAGAAAAACACAAAAAAACCGAATTTGACACTTTTTAATTCTAGTGAACTTTTTTTATAGTGATCGGCAGCGACGCTGGCATGATTGTAGGGCAGGTGTTACAACGATCTAGAGGAGGGCACTGAGTATTCTATCTCATCCTTACATCCCCATACCCGATGGGCCGAATGCGTTAATCCAATGAGTAGAAATCACTTTGTTGTCTTGAATATTAATGACAAGTTAAATTTTGCAAAGTTACTGCGCGATATATAAACGTGCATGACACCCTTTTACTGCAATTCAAATAAAAAATCAAGTTATATTCAAATAGATTTTATGTTCAGCAAAGCCTTCTCTTTCTGCTTGGAAATGACTTGCAATTATCCAGTGGAAAACTTCTATTGTATTGGTTTTCCAATATGAAAGAATACCGATATGCCAAGCGTCTTTGCAATTTCATTTGTAAAACTTGTTCTAGAGCAATCGCAACTCTTAAACAGGTCTTGAATGAATTGTAGTGGATCATGGAAACAACATGAATCTAAAAATTTGCAACTCATAGATATTGCCAATGTTTATGCATGGAAAAATTTGCAAAATAATTCAAATCCTAAACATGATGGTCCAGCTACCACGGCTCCATCTCCGGCTCTCTACCACGGCTTCGGGCGGCTCCATGTTTAGGTTCAATGCCGTGGCCCGTTCACCGGGTCGTGGGCGTCCTCGAAGATCGTCAATTCACGCCTTTCTCCGTCCTCTCCTCTTCGCGCGTCCTTCCACTTCGCCTTCGGTCGCCGCCAACAGCAGACTGTCGGGTCTCCGCCTCCAATGCTCATACTTTGCACATTTCCTCCGCTTGATAGTCTTCAATAGTCAAATGTTTTCTGGCACTTCCACTTTGTCTCGTACCCATTCGTTTGTCTTCCGTTGACACCAGCTGATTCTCAGGAGTCTCCGCCAAGTCCACATCTCGAATGCATTGATTCTCCTTTCGTCCACTTTTCTCAATGTCCAACTCTCTGCTCACTGCTGCCTTTCGTCGTTACAGTGGATCCCAGGTACATGAACTGCTGTACGCAGTTTGTCGCTGTACTCCCAACTGCAGGTGATTGTTGTACTTGCTGTTCCGGGAGTACCATTGAAATAGTCCTTGAGGTGTTGATTTTGGCTCCAGCTCCGACATTTGTTGGGCCCCAATACGAAGCCGAACGAGAGACTTTCACAAAGTGATGTACACCCGATGGCTACTGCGAAGCTACGCAATTGTCAGGCCTAGCAGGATGAGGTTTTCTGTAAAATGACATTTGTCTGTATTTTAATAATAATAACAATAATGATATTATTATTATTATATTGATTTTTGTGATTAAGTGAGAAGACGTCGTATAGAACCATCTCCAGGTCATGCTGTTACTCATGCTCATACTGTTTAAGAAGCTAGACACATTTGGATTTATCAAATCGTTATTTTGTCGTAAAACATGGCATCCTGATTAAGTTTTAGCTGAAATTTACTTGGTCTTCCAATACATTGTTGCAAGCTTCATTGATTGGAGGCATAAACGCAAGCAGGATAGAAGAGTGACAACCACGCTAAAAATTATGACTAATGTGACTTAGCTAGTGCTTCACGCTTAAAACTTATTATGAACATGAGTCGAGGTGCGAGCTATGAAAACTTTCTCTACTTATATGGGACTGATAAAAGTCACTACGTACCACTCTTAGCGCTTAATCAGAGGCGAGAACAAATATTTTATTCTTCCAGAGTGAGGCATCATTGATTAAAAAAGAGGAATTTCAGTCAGACACTTCGAGGTATTTTAGTCAGTGAAAGGGTTTTCAAAGGCTTCAATCCCCATGGTGTTGGACATGCAAGTGCACTTTTTATTGATCGTGTCTGATAAGAAAATGAATCAGGTAGAACGCTGCAGACGCGCAGATTTGCAGCAGCCATGGATAGGGTTTATACTGCATTCTGTGAGAGTCCAATATTCAGCCTCGTTCCCTGCAGAAACAGGTGCTGTCGGTCGGACGAGATGATTCAACCATTTATCTGCCAGGGATCTAATATTCATCAATCAAGTGAAACATATTTCCACATTGAACTAAAATTCTTTTTAGGTCAAAAGTACTTCTTCAGAAGTATTATAAATCTTTATCCAGGTATTTTATTGAGAATGAGAGACCTATAAATTAACCATACATTTTTAAAGGAATTATAATTAAGAACCAATAAGTACATTAAATTTGTGGCGAGAATGCATGTTGATGTTTTTCGACAAGAGCCTTTCGCCCGACAGCTGCGTTTTCGGCTGGAGCACAATCTCAAGGAAGTCCGCGATCTCCTTTAAAATCCAAATAAATGATTCGCAGAGGAGATGAAGGCCAGCAGGTTTTGAGAGGTCTACAACGATAACCTACGATTATGACACACCTGTATTCGTTTCAGCCACACTGTCAAATATCACTTTATCTCGCAAAGCGACTGAATTCTTAATAGAAAGTACATATAAAACTTCAAGCCGATGCCGTGGTATTTCCTGTCGGCTCCTGCTCCGATCTGCTACCACGGCTCCGGGCTCCATGTACTTCTAAGCTTGAGGCTGATCTTCTATAGAAATTGCAATAGCATTAGCTAATGACTTACTGAGCAATGTGATGGCACAAAAATTTTCATTCGAATGCTCAAACCATGTTCCGCTCGCGATCTTCTCAGTATGAAGGTAAGTGACATAGCCATCAACTGTGTGAGTGCTAAGGATATGAAATGGAAAATTTTCTGGAAAATTTTCCGGTAATTTTTCCGGAAAAATTGCCGGGAAAATATAATATTTTTCCACTTGTAATTTTTACGTTCAATTTCTGTATTTTGATGAATCACTTCATTAGTAATTTGAAAAAGATAGAATAATAACATTTCGGTTTGTATCATACGACTGCATATGACAGCCATAGCTTCAAATTAACAACAATGAGATGAAATACACGATAGATCAGATTGCCATGCAAAAGATGTGCGGCTGGTAGGATGAGAAATATTTGCTATCATAATAGAGAGCATAATAATGTGTTTATCTGCAAAGTTTAACTAAACGTTTTTGCTTTAATTTCTTTAATAGTAGCCCTAAATTTTGTAAAATGTTGTAATGGTAAATTAAATATTTCAACTTTCATTATCATGAATCATTCTTATCAATTATAAGATTTATAACCGTATAAAAACGTGAGCCGTCACGCTGTGTAGCCTACTATTTCATTAATGTTGTAGCCTACTATGAATCCTCAATGTTGTACTTCTCGAGAATGTCATCTGAAAATATAAACTCTCAGAACAAGGCCTAAACCTAAATATTGAATGAGAGCATGCTGCATTATCAGGGTCGAATGAAATAGGCCTAAATAGCTACATGTTTAATAATAATTGCTTACTATATTTATTTTTTTGCAATGATAGCTGTTTCATGTATTTGAAACATATAGCTCTAACAGCTCTTTCGAAAATTGAATAACTAAAATAATAACTCTTTCGAACTATTGAAGCGATTGACTTCGTCTATGAAAAACGGATGAATCAGAGAATTAGGATCATTTCGTCTATTCATTTAACTAAAAATTCTCAATACGAGATGATGAAGCGCAATCTTAGGTTGCAAAATCAATTGCGCATTGCCATTTCTGATCCACGATGTTGCCGTGAAGTACGGATCCACCACAATGGTGGAATACTTTTTGTGGCCACAGAGTATTAGCGCCAGTCGCTAAACAACTTCTCAGTCTTCCAGCATCTGTGGCTTGTGTGAGATCCAACAAAGAATATGGCATGCAAAAGACGAAAAAAAGAAATCGCCTCACAAATGATCGCTCTGCAAAACTTACAAAAGTGAGTTACAATATCAAGGTGAGGCATTTTGCTAATAAACGTAAAGCTGATCAGAAGCAACACCAGGCCTGACAGTTCCCGATCTTATTGAAGTCGGCACTGAACCAGCAATTGTGGATGCTGACGATACAACAAATAAGGAAGATGATGAAGAGCAAGTTGTTGAATTTGACCAAGATGTCGGAAGCTGCAGTGAAGAGGATGACAATGACATGTGGAAATGGTGGAAGAAACAATTGAAGTTGGTAATTGGGTCTGTGTAGAGTACATGATACAAAATCAACGCAGTCGCCGAGGAGTAGTACGGTTATATTACGGCTGCGTTCAATTTATTGAAGGTGACCAAATCACTGTTAAATTTCTAAAAAAAGGTAAGAGACATGTAAATATATATAAGTATGATAGCCTAGATTTAACACACAGTACCTTAGCTTTATCTAGTACAATCTGGAAAAAAACTGGCATTATGAATATCCTACTGGCCATATAAAATTGAATTATCATCGTAATTGATTTGCCTTTAAATGATTATAATAATTTGAAGGCAAATCAATTCATTTACTATAATTTAATTTAAATTGGCTTGCTTTGAATAGCTGTCTTTCATGAATGAACGTAATAAACTCAGCTCATATTGTATCCGCATGTAGAATTAGGTACGTACAGACTTAGGAAAAATAACATTGAATAAAATAGAAGATATTTTCAACAAACAATTCTTTAGTTCTACGAGATTGTTTATTCACTAAATAATATGATCTGATAATATGATACATAGATAAATATAATAGATAGTATGATAAATAATATATAATATGTTTTTAATGAAATGCTCACAAAAATTATGTAACTATTATTCGTATAAATCCCAGAACATTTGTTAAATGTTCATATTATATCGTGTTCTTTGATATTTGTTTCACTTTCAGATTCTCGTGAGTAGCTATCAATTTCCGGAAGTGGAGGAAATCGACATAGTAAACCGTGCTGTCTGCACACGCGTCAAGGAGCCGGAGCTGGCCTCTGGCTCTACCAGGAGGAGAACTATCTATGTATTCTGCGAGTTAGTGCGTGAATCCTTATTGGAAAAGGTAGCAAAAAAGACATAACCTCAAGCACAGTGAAAGACTTCATATGGTATTGTTTTTCTTTATTGAAGATTTGTAAGAGTATATAATTTTGTTATCCAACTTTGTTAGCCTCCAATTGTTAGACTACTGATTTTTTTGTTTTAATCAAGAAATAGAGATTTTTGTAATTAGGTGATGTTTTCAAGTATCGGTAGATTATTTAGGTTTATTCATGTCCAAATCAAGGTCAAAATCATAGAATGCCTTGACATCCTTCTCCCTCATATAGGCCCAATATATTCATCTCTATTTCTTGTCGAGTAAATTTCACGATATATCCGTGTTTGTTTAATACTCCTAGTTGTGTCTTCCCGTATTTGTTTAATTTAAATTAAGCCTAATTTACCAATCTCTCAAATAAAAATTGCACATATGTTGCTGTACCATAATACTTGTTTCATTCAAAATGAGATACCGTATCATTTACCTAATCAACACTATATTGCAAATTTACTTAGATGGAATATTTTTCGTTGACAGGAAATTTTTTTATTTTTCCATATTTTTCCAATTTTCCCGGTAATTTTTCCGGAAAAATTACCGGAAAAATATAATTTATATTTTTCCGGTAATTTTTATATCTATAGTGAGTGCTAAGTCACATGGTGCTCGATGCCTTGTTGAGCATGTTTTACCACGTAAAAAAACAACATTGCAATTAGCCTGTACAAATACACAAAGTAGGTGAAGGAATCCAACCGCATGCAGATATGTGATTTTTGCAAGCCAATTTTTCTTTCTGGATTTTATTTGCATACTGCACCGTACTAGAATGGCAATATCGCACGAGTATCGTTATAGGGGAGCATGCGTGGTTTTCGAAAGCGGTTTATGTTTTGGTGACGTAGTGCTCTGTACACTTATATGCATGTAGTTTGACCAGTTTTATTTATGCTATTTTACAGTGTGCGGTATGGAGGTGGATAGTTATAGACCGTCATATTTCGATGAAATTACTAATAAGGTCATATTACCATCATTTAAAAACACTAAATAGCTTCCGCAATTAGTTTAGCCTCACATTTCATTATTCTTGGATATTTTCGAATGTAAGATGCAGATCCTTAAAAGACAGCTTAGTAGAATGCAATGTAAAATATATATATTTACAAATACAATTATGTCATGTTACCACTTGTACATGTACAGTATAGTACAGCAGTCCTTAAAATTACGCTCAAAGGTAGGCCTACTCAATAAAAGGAATTTTCAACATCCCTAGCCATTGCTGCCTTTTAAAATTGGCCACTACTTGTAGCCTTGTATCCCGACTTGGATGCTCACGAGCGTCCAATAGAAACGTAAAATAAAATTTCAGATGTTGCTTTTTTGATAGTTTAATTCAATAATTCATGGAAGATTTGAAAATAGATTACAAGCTTCGGGTCTGGCCAGACCCATGTTTGATCATTTACCTAGTATTTGAAGAAGGGGTCGTTTGACAGGTACATTTAAGCGATAATAATTTAATGAAACATCTAAAATACATGTATATATTGTGAAATTTATCTCTGGTTCGTATGTGAAGGAAATTGAAGGAACCAAATCATTAATGAATCCCAAAACCGAATGCCGTTTATTTTTGGTAGAGGAACCCACGCATGCATCACATAGCGTCTCCAATACAGAACATCATGCGCTGAATAGAAAATGTGCAATTTTCAATTGTCTGACTTGCAAGCGTTACAGAAATGGGAGTTCCCATGGGGCACCCAAAAATCTGTTTACAAAATTGATCATCATTAAAAACAAAGCAAGTCACTTTTAAGTAAAGCCTTGAACAAAGCTCTGACAAAGACATGATTTCAGACACACTATGGTGAATACGCTGGCGTGAATTCAAGTATTGTGACTATCTTCCATTAATAACTTAAACGCCAGTTCCACAGGGATGGAAGTGAACAACGACGATTATCATCATATCACCTTCACGCCACTTCTGTAAGGATAATAAGTCAGAAGTCAGATAAATAAAACATTTATTATGTAAATGCAGTGACTAAATTGTAGTTTTGATGTCAAAATAAGATTAGGCTAAAAGTACGTTCGATGTTTGATAGATTGATAACAAATTTGCAAACTGGTTATTCAATTTTTCCTTGTTGGCATGTTATAAATATGCTTGTTCAATCACTTCTGAAAATTCATGATAAAAGTTCTAATGACACCTAACCCTTAATCTTAATTTTCGAAAGTCATTATGTCAATATGAATAAATTTAAGATTGTGCATTTATTTTTACAAAGTTGTCAACTACATTTGATAATGAAGCCAATAATTCATGCAAAAGCTTCCAAACAAGCAGTTTCATTTTTCATTGCTAAAATATTTCAAGTGCTTCCAGGCAGTGACAAATAGCATAGGCTTAGGCCTACAAAGCTTGTGGTTATATAAAGTCCAAGCATGCAATTTTTTCACATAAGCTTATCATGCGACAGCTTGCATTTTCATGCGTTCTACATACATGTAAGAGTATATAGGCCGTACGACTGCATGCCGTGTCAAGTAATCATGAAATAAATAAGAAAATTGATATGAAGTATATAAATAATTCTCATTGCAAACACCTCCTCCTATGTCACTTTCAAGACTTTTGCACTTTTTTGCACAGAAAGATAAAAGTTAATAACATACTCATTCAAAACCACGGGGCAAAAATAAGCTCGTTGGCTCCTGTGACTTTTCTTGTAAAGCTGAGTCAAACTTGAGCAGAGGTATAAAATGAAAATGAAGAAATAGAGTTGTCACGTTTATCTAAAATTACACACGCAATTGTTGAAATGAGTTGTGCGTGCATTTGCTCATTTAAGTGTGTGAGGACACGTATTAGTATTGTGTGATTAAATTAGATTGGTTTTGTGAATTAATTTGTGCATGGCTCTCATTTCAATATGCACAGACTTCATTTCATCGACAATTAATATGAGGCCTATCTCTCACAAATATGATCGATTTAAATTAAGTTAATTTGAGTTTAAACTTATGGCTCCGCCGATCACAAATCCCACTTTCTCCAGACAAAATGTAAATCACAAACACAATGTAATTCAGATCATTGTGCAATCTTTCATTTTAACTCCACTATACATATCATACAGATTTTCATAACATTTGTCTTGTTATTGTACATGAAATCAACAGTTCAAATGTCGTACAAACGATCATTTGTGTAAGTCAAGACGCAGTATGCGTAACTAAGTCAACACATTTTATATAAGAGGTCAAGGGCATTTGAAGTGATTGTGTAATGATTGCAGAAATTCTGAAGGATTAGTTCCTTTTAGAGATGCATAAATGTAATTTTGGAACTGTCTTAGATTTCATCTCTTTTCTGTAAACCTTCATGAAAACATGTGCTTTATTTTCTCATCTCGCTCATTAATGAAATCCACAACCCCATCATTTGTTCAGTTTTGTGTCCACTGATTTCGATAACATTTACTTTTTGGTCTAAATTAACTAATTGTTGATTATATGAATATTCTGTCAGACAATACTGGTGATCATAACTGGTGATACTGAAACAAAAATATAGCACGGTGCGTCTGAATGAGATTTTGGATTAAAAAAATATATCATCTCCGAAACCAATTTTTTTTGAGCTTAGTGACCCTCTAGGAATGGGAAATGAGCAAAAAGAAAATCTTTTAAAGTACAGATTTTTATTTACGGCCTATTTTCAAAATGGCAGCCATTTTTTCGTAAAAATCGTATATCTGATGCACTTATTAGGGCTTAAGGCATGCTACGTCACATGAATTAGAATTTTCTGATCACAGAAGAGTAATTCATGCAATAGTTAAAATCCTAGAAGGATGCCATGCAGTTAAACTACTGTTTATAAGTAGTACGTCGTGTCTTCAATAGTATTTCTTAACTTCGGAATATAATGTCGATTACAATTTATTTTATTTGCTACTTTCGTTTGAAGGTGAATTTATCTCGATAAGACAAAGCAAAAAGTCACAAATTTGATTGAAAAAAAACATGCATTCATTCAGAAAACACGAACAGGACAAGCATCATAAAAATTAATTCATCAAATATGTCTGGAATTATAAACACAAACAGATCGCAACAATCGATCAGAAAAGTGGGCATGACTTTCAAGAATTTTGAAGTTTTTCCATGTGTCTGCAAAACTGTGATGTAGGGGCTTAATGCATTGCTCACTTGGCCGAGTCCTCTTCGTGTGTGCTCACAGAATTCTGATACATGGAATATGATAGCGTGGATCTTGGGAGTCACATTCAGAGGCAACTGTTCATATGCCGCCTGAAACTCACTGATGTATCTCCTGAATTGTGTCTGCAGGGAAGCTCCAAAGCAAGAAGTCACAACATCATTGAAGCAACGAAAGGCCCTCACAAATTTCAAGACACTGGGATTATTTGGACACATCGCCTCAAGTAAATCGACATTGCGCAAGAGACTCCTGGCACTGTTTCCAGTGAAGCTGCCTCCGTGCATTGCCTTACGCACTACATTGCATTTACGTAGCCACAATTCTGCACTATCCCCATTCCTTCTCAAGACCAGAAAAAAGTGTAGCTGTGGGTCCAGACAGCAGATGAAGCTCTGGAGGGGGATGCTTTCAATAATGGGATCCATCCGGGAGTGGAAGAATCTGATGTGTGCACTATGGACGGATGAATGACATTAGTAAATTTCATTGCATTTCGTTTGTCCCTACCGGACTCAAAATATTTCCATAACTGATCACTCAGAGAAGCCATTGTCCGCGGAGCACCTATAACTCCTAGTCTGCCTTTTTCCTCAGTGCACCAGCTACATGGATGCTTGCTTCCATGTGGCATGAGCCCTAAAAGCATGTTGCACAATTTCAATTCAAATCACATGCAATGGAAAATTGGTGCCGCACAGCATTCAATCCTGCTTTGATCCACAACAATTTGACATTGCTGTAATTTTTCCTGAACATCTGGTACTAATGCTACTATCATACAACGCTTGACACCAGAGTCTTTGAACGTGCAACTTAATCCTGAAGACAGGCAACGGCGGGATTGAGAAGTCGGACCTTGCTCATCTAATTCAAAGACTGATAGACCAATCTTGAGAAACCCCCCACCTCCATCAATGCCAATGCGAATGAGCAAATCATCTCTATTCAAGTTCCTCTTGGTCACAATTCGATCAATTATATATAGTTCATCGACATCTTTGCAGAAAACTGCAGATCTCGAGCATCTATCGCTCACTTCATCTTTAGCAAGGCAGAGGAAATCCAATTCCTCCACAGCAAACAGGTCATCGAACTCGTGGGTGGCTCTGGATAGTTTGGACTTTAGCCCGGGTTCAATAACAGTTCGAGACTCGGTGGCATAACGAATATCCTTACTAAGCTTAGACATTTGCCTATCACTCAAACTCAAATCAGTTTGAATGTGAGAAAGATTGACAGCCGACAACTGAGTAGGCGATTTCAAAGTCATTGTATTCTTGGTCTTAACACTTAATGTTGCAAGAGATGTTCCCACGTCGTCGATGATTCGGCTAGCAACTCGTTGTTTTGTCACTTTGCTGGGGGAGTTCAACAGATTGTCAATGTTGGATATCTTTTGGCGCTTTGATAGACAAGATTCTCTTGAATGAGAACATCCTTGACAAAGTTTCGAGAAGCAAAGACCACATACCTTGAAACACGATGCTGCTGGAATGGATTCCTTGTTCGATGGACGACCAGGAGACTTCTTCATCCTTACGGCGTCCTGTTTGTCAGCTCGAGCAACACAACAAATTCGGCAAGAACACGTAGATGTTGAGCGAAGGATAATCGGCCGATGAGGATCATAATCATCAGACAGGGGTAAGCTCACTTCATGTCCGTTCCACATTTTGGAAAGTAGCGAATAACATCCATTGCACAAAGCCTCCGGAAAGTTAGGATTTTCTCGATCGTAGCCATCAATGACGAAGTCCTGAATACTCCTGACATCTGTAGCAGAAAGCTTCCGAGAGTCCTTGCGATAGCAAACGGCGCAAACGCGTTTTCTATTTTCATTGTGACTTCTTTCAACGGCGTCTATCGCAGTTTCATCACCTGCCGCAGCCATCTTACTGGTGTACTAATGAATTTCGACACTTCACGTCTGATGTTGGATGTTGCAAAAATCAATTCATAGCTATCAGTACCCATTCAAATACATTGCAACATGAACAACATGCTGCGTCATATGTACCATAGAAATGTGCAAGCTAATATTTGAATTTATGCGAATGTCTATTTTGTTAGAACATAGGAAGCTACTCAACCCTGAACACGAGCTTTGGGCAGTGTATTTCAATCAAATTTGTGACTTTTTGCTTTGTCTTATCGAGATAAATTCACCTTCAAACGAAAGTAGCAAATAAAATAAATTGTAATCGACATTATATTCCGAAGTTAAGAAATACTATTGAAGACACGACGTACTACTTATAAACAGTAGTTTAACTGCATGGCATCCTTCTAGGATTTTAACTATTGCATGAATTACTCTTCTGTGATCAGAAAATTCTAATTCATGTGACGTAGCATGCCTTAAGCCCTAATAAGTGCATCAGATATACGATTTTTACGAAAAAATGGCTGCCATTTTGAAAATAGGCCGTAAATAAAAATCTGTACTTTAAAAGATTTTCTTTTTGCTCATTTCCCATTCCTAGAGGGTCACTAAGCTCAAAAAAATTGGTTTCGGAGATGATATATTTTTTTAATCCAAAACCTCATTCAGACGCACTCATTCAGACTCTCATTCAGTGAGAGCTATTCTATTTAACAAAATCTGAAAATTCTTCATTACTGCATACTTCTAATTAATCTTTCACTGTCATTATCAAAATTCCTCTATGGCAAAAGAGGCGTTGAGAGATCAAGTTGCTGAATTTCAAATTTGATTACAAATACTAGTCTTATGAATTAATTGTCGCACTTAAAACTGTTTAATTTCATCACTTAACAATTCTTTATTTCATCGTCAAACTTCGAGTCATCACTAACGCACAAAACAGAAAAGGAATTGGAAGTTCTTTGACTATAACTCAGTAAGACAATCATTCAAACCATGCATGTCGGTATCGTTTTATCAAACTCTCAGATGCATTGAATTCACGGATTTAAGAAATTAAATGCACGCAACCTTGCATTAGTAATATAGGCTCAGTGAGAAATTACTTTGTTCTAAAATGTCATCGCTTGACATATTTTTCTATTTTGAGAGCGAAGAAATGCATACGCGGTTACTTTTCATCAATATTCAAAGTAGGCCTATATGGTCAGCCATGTTTAAAATTACAAACTTTATGTTTAAGACAATGCCTTGACAAACAGTTTGAAATACCAAAACTTGAATGCGTTAGTTTGACAACGATAACTATGAAGGGCTGTGATGTTAGCGGTTATCGGAAAATGTATTAAACATATCAACTAAGTCGTCTTTTGCTTCAATTAGATATCTTCGGGGCACTATGCGACTAAAGTAATATGTCAAAGTCAATAAACAGGCATCACATCGTTGTTCACACAAAATAAATCAGCACTGTGTTAAAGGGAAAGTAGATCAATTAACTCTCAAAAGTGATTGCAATGAATGATAGACGAAAGTTAATTACATACCTTGGGAGTTTTGACAAATAGGCCTATTACACAGTGTGTAATACACACCACTGACATTTCGCCTAAGTTAGTGCACGCAATAAACATATCAAGCAAATTAAAATTTATAGGGAGTTGTGGTAGGAAGAAAGGGGTTATGACCGTCTCTGTATGCTATGTATTCTGTTGTCAATTGCGATATCGAATAAAACTGCTCATAAGAGCTGGCGAAAAAGTAATATCATAGCTGTCGCCACAAATCAACCATTGATTCCATACTTCCCTTATATACTTACTTTGCTATGTATGTAATGATTCAAAAGTGGAAACTTTACATCATTTTATGATTGAATTTTCCTCGTATAAGAAACCACGACAAGAAATAACATCAGTGTTATGTTATTGCAACAGTATAACTGAGTTTCATGAGTTAATGAATAGGCTGACTCCAAAAAGTATAAAACCCATCGCCAAGTTTCTTCGGAAAGCTAAAAAACATGCGATTGATATGCAAAGAAAATAGATGAAAGACATCCAAGAAAGAGATCAAAGGATGGTTCATTCCCCACTCCTTCCTTAATTACAATTGTTTTATTAATTGACCGCAAGCACTTTTTTCCACGAGTGTGTTCCAATATGTTCAAATGTGTTATCACAGTTTTCCAAAAATTTGGAAATAAACACTGATTGACTTATTCACTATATGAACTAGGCCTGCTGAGGATTCCTGATATTGAATGAAAAAGAGACTCAGTTCAGATATGTTCCCATTTTTTCAATTGACGGCGCAACTCAGTATTTAATTGCTTTATTTTTGTACATTTTGTCTATTAATTAGGCAGCATTTCGGCTACTAATTGCTGTTGGTGCACTTACTTTACCAAAATATCCGAAAGCGTTCACATTTAGGCCTTTGGTATTATGAATGATACCTATTGTGAGTGCATATTATAAGCCGGTACTTATATTCTCCCCCCCCACATTTCCAATGTTTCCAAATTCATCGAATTTCGTCAAACTCACTCACATTGGATTTCGAAAGTACTTGATTTGTCACTGAATGATAGCACAACACCACTGAGAAGTGTTACTTGACCCCTGGGATGAGGGATTGGTCCCCTCGATACTCAGTTAGAATACAAGATACAGCTGTGCTGTGATCATGAACTTCGTGTCCACACTGCAGCTATACTGTGAACGGGAGCAAGCGCTGTGAATTTTCCATAAACCAGAGGAATTTTACACTCTCAACGCTTTTGCGACGGTAGTGAGACTGCACTTAGGAGAAAGAGAAGATCGCTGACGATGCAACACTCAAGAGTGTCAACAACAATTTTTTTTGGGGGGGGGAAGAAGAGAAGTACCTATAAGCCTATTCCATTACTTCAACCTTGCTTTACTCGGACTATTTTCTGTTCTTTGAAAAATCTGCGGAAGCTCCTAGTGCTTCCCTCTGATTCTGATGTTCCAATGATTCAATCTTTCCAACAGTTGCGTTGCAGCACAACTGGTGTATGCTCTTTCCAATGATGGCATTATATTTACTTAAAAAACAGTTAAGAAAGAAAATGATTAGAAACAAATGCACTGCGACTTCAATAATCATTTGCATAAAATTCAAAATCAAGTTCATCAGAAGCAGTAAAATATTGTAAAAAATCCCCTCACAAAGAAGGAAAATCATTTTTCAGTAACTGTGTGCTATCTGCTGTTGCATTGTTTCAGTAGTCACTGACGAAAAAAGGACTCCTCGATGCCAAGAATCACATGATCGGGGTTGTGCTATTCTTCACGACACCGACACACGCAAAAAATGGTCAGCACCGCAATAGTGACATACCGACAACACTCGATCTATGATTATAAAGTAAATTTCAATTTATCGGTTGGGTTAAGCAGACAAAATAAGCAACAAAATAAAGTAATTGAGCATTCATTAAACCGGAATGAGAATGTGATTAATTCTACATTAATGCAGGTGATGCAATTCAATCAACCGAAACTTTGAAAACGCGTATACTGAATATAACTGAACTAAATGCAAACTTTTTA
The DNA here is from genome assembly GCA_907163375.1 of Prostheceraeus crozeri. NCBI lineage: Eukaryota > Metazoa > Platyhelminthes > Polycladida > Euryleptidae > Prostheceraeus > Prostheceraeus crozeri. The sequence goes on along the minus strand of CAJQUW010008346.1, from coordinate 14,954 downwards.
TTCTTGTATATATAATTCATTTATGTCAGATATTTCTAAAAATGCCTACTCACATAAATACTTTAATATCGCTTTTGAGTCTATGATAGACTGGCAATTTAATCAATTGTTGACCCTTGCTGATTGCGGCTTTATTGAAGCGATAGAAGCAACGTCGATCAGTAATTGTGGAAAAAATATTAATCATCAAAAATATACATTGTACATGTAGATGAATAGATAGACTGCGTGAAAGTGAATATGTCGATTCGGTTAAGATCACATGCAGAAGTGAAACAGGTACAATTCAATCGTCAGATTTTATCACCACTTAACACGACTGAATACTTTGATTTTTCGATAAGTGGTTAACACAAGTTCGTACATGTGTGGTCGGTCAGCTGTTTCATGTGCAAAATCACGTTTTTAATGACTTAAATTACGTGTATGTTTGTGTTTGTGCGACGTCCACGTGCAAAGGCATATTGCATAATGCATCAAAATTTTTCGTCATCACTATCAAAAGTAATCAATAGAACCAAAATGATATTTACCGTAAATTCATGTAGGCTTAATCTGTTCAGACCTCATGTGCAAGAGGTTGCTATAGAATGCTTAACTGTTAGGGGCAAGCAGACTAAATTTGTAGATGTCTTGACTGAAGGCATTTATTTTGTTGAAAATGAAAAGTGTCAAGAGTTTTGATTTTTAAATTTTGAGATTTTCTGCGACAGTTTTAAATAAAGACAACGCTGAGGCAAATTTACTTTTGCGAGAAGCCATTATGATATTTAAATTGAACCCAAGAATTAATTATAATGTTGAACTCGAAAACTTTAGAGATTTCCCTTTCATTTAATGTGTCATCTAATTCTCATAGTTAGTTCATGTTACTTTCCTGATGCACCTACTCATAATTCACATTGCATTGACTTTTTTCTTTCTTATGATGCTTACTATGCTTTGTAATACCACTACATCCACATCTTTTATATCTAGTCAGGTCAATTTTCCATTAATTGCTACTGGTTAAATGTGGCCCAATACTACCTGTCACATTCTTTTATATTTCTATTCCTTTTTTATATGATTTTATATAATAATTATTTCTTAGTAGACTTTTAAATTTCTATACTTTCTGAAAGCTATTGCACTAGTCAATGTGAATTTTGAATTTGTGATCAGACTGTTTGATGATGTTCAAAATTATTGACCGAAATTAATTACCAAGAAAAAATTAAATATTTAACATCAAAACTTTTATTCTATCATTACAAAATGAGGGCAAACAGACTGATGAGCTAAAACTGATTCACGGAAGCAAAGTTCTTTCCTGTTGCTTCATTTAAAAATGAAGCACATTTAAAATTACAGTTTGTGCTCAATGAAGTGAAAACACACTCGCTCATCGCATTAGTTGCGATTCCTCATGTGAGCGCTGTGCATCCGGTAATCTGACAGAAAGGTTAGTTCTAAATTTCTTAAAGCATCCTTTGCACCTAGATCTCCCGTCGGTATCTGCACCTACATCTCCAATACAACATTGCCTCGCTCAGGGCACTATGTTTTACCACGTTTCTCAACGAACAGACGCTTACAATCATTCCTCCCTTGGTGTTGCGCTATGTTGACAAATAGCAACAGCTCTATGTATGGTCTGAGTTTCAAATCTGTGCGTGCGTCTATTTTATCATGACATTTTGTGGTTCTTGTCAGTTGCATCGATGCTTCTTTATTTTCAATTTTCATTGTCTATTTCTAATACTTCTATTTGACGAATCTATCACTACGAAAAATTGAGTTAAAGATATGCACTTTTCACTTGACAGGTATGCCTGCAATCTGACCGTTGAAGTTCGTGTGTTTTTGATGAGAATTGCTCCTGCAATATGCGCGCTCGGCCATTCACACAAGCCAAACCGAGACGATATCTATGTCAATTTCTATCGCTTGCTACCACTACAAACAATGGCTGGGATAGGATTATGTCCGCTCTAGACTAACCCATACTCAAAGGAATCTATCTCTGTGGGTTGCGCCTACCCTATTCACCTTTCATTTCGTTATCAAATTCACGAATAGGAAGGAAGATTAGCTAATTCATGGTAGCCTACAGCTACAGCCGATAGTGGAGGCATGAAGCGAGCATAAATTGATTTTTTTCAAAATTGGATGTGCTCTCCGGTGTAACACTTATCGAACTTATATCGAAATGCACATTCAGCTGTACACAGCAAAAGATCGTCAAAATTGGCAGTTAAAATTTTGGATATTAATTGTCTTTTACAGTATAAGCAGAAAATATCCTAGAAAATGTTCACCATTTTTCTACTTTCAGTTGACTCTAACTGTGACGTCATCAAGTTTAACTGATATTTTCTGTTAAGTTAAACGGTTTTTAGCCGTGTGCACCTTACAGCTATGATCGGCAATGATACTACTTTATCATTGCCGATCTTTGCTTTACAGTGTAGTTTTTGCCTATAGTGCATCTGCAATGCTTAAGTTATGTACAGTCAAAGTCAGGGCGAGTTTCATAAATGCTTTACAAGTTCACTGAGCGAAGGATCAACGAAGGTTTGTTTCCTTTCAATATGACAGTAAAATCTAGTTTTCAGAAACTCGAATACGTGAATTGTAAACATAACAACTGAATTGTTAATGGACGACTGATGAAACTCGACCAGAGGTCTGCGTTCGTATTTCGTGTCGTGCTCGTGCTTTTATAATGTGTCGTGTTTTATTTTCGTGTTGACAATGATTTCTTGTAAATTTTCCGATTGGGATAATTACACAACCTAACTTCTTCTAGCTACTGACAGACTACTATCAACAATCAATTTTATTCCACGACGATAGGATGAATTCTGGAAGAATATCATTCTTTTATTGCACTTGCACGGATAGATCAGCTGCGGACGTAATGCAGCTGATGACCATGACCAAGGCGCGAGCATTATTCACTTCTTCTGCGGTATGGTTGATTGAGCGCGCGCTGCCCAGTACCCGAACCTGACCGGGATAGCTTGAGAAAACCATCGCTATTTTTGCCACCCCAGCCACTTTCACTACAAGCGAGCTTGCATTTTCAGCAGAGGGGTTTATCATAGACATGAGAAGATTTCTCAGAGTTCAGAACAACTTTCTGCGAGTACAAATCAATGCCATTTGGCAAAAGATCAGTTGAATTCGGAGGCGGTTTCGCGATGTTTGCTGTTACAATAAAACCTGAGATACTTAATTTACTGAAATGATTGATTCAGTGCGTCAAAATCTTGCATTTGCTCGCTGTCTTAATTTTATCCATCACAATCGGAAATAAGCCTGACTCAGTCAGAACAATTAGACTCTCAAAGCATCCATGGAGATCTCAACTCATCAGTTACTATTTATTAATAGTTGGAAAGAGCCAATTCTATATATAGATAAATTTATTTTTGAGCAGCGATATATTTCAGCTGCTATCCCTCGTCAGATTAGAAAAGAAATTACAAAATTTTTCTATCATCAAGATAGAAACCAAAGCTTGATGATAGAAAAATTTCACAATTTACTTCCTAGCCTGACGATAGCTGGGGATAGCAAAGATATATCGCTGCTCAAATATGAATTTATCTATAACACCTAGCAGACGGCTATTTCATTAATGAATAATGATACATGGCGGAAATATTTTTCAAATTATCAGTTGCTGCTGTGAAACTTTGTCAACAGTATATTTTTGGTGTCGAACGATGAATTTAATGGTAATTTTCATCTAATGGTAAGTTGTTCATGCACGTAGGCCAACGAGTCACGCGCGATCATGCACGAGAGCAATTTACTTGTATTTGTGATCTATTCAGCGCACATGCACGAGCATGATGTGAACAATAAATAAATGAGTTTCACCTTTATGTGCCATCCATCATTTTTTTAAGTGACAGTAGTTCAAAAAATTGAAGGAGATTTCTACACCCTCTAAGACCTGAGAGGGTGGTTCAGTGTGCCCCTTTTCCTACTTGCCAGACCACAGGCCAATTGATTCAATTGAAATGTAATATCGAAGTTCAGGGTAGGAATGTCTAGTGTATTTTATGGAGCATGGATGTAGCATGCATGTGTCCTCTTCTTACTATTTATTTGATGCCTTGACAGGCACTCAAACTGTGAAATCGATTGGCATAAAGCATTGTTTGAGAATCTGGCTAATTTTTATCATTATTTGTTTAAGAATATATGCATATAACATTCTATTGTCTTGGCTCTGATCTTCATATATGCATGTCCTTTAGAAGCATCTTTATTCTGCCATTTAAGCGAGACTTGACCCATAGAGTAGGACTTGACTACACTAAGTGAAAAAAGTAGCATTATTCTATTCCCTAAACGATCATATGATTACTACGCTGCCTACTTATAAATTTCCATTTAAGTATCGTGTTACCGATTAAAAATGTTTTTTGCAGAAGTATTCGAGAATTATGTCGCGGCAAAATTAGTGGTTGATATAATAGCGTGATTACATGTATTTAACGGTTAAATGATGTCCTCACGTAAGACTAGGTAAATGATGAACCCGGGTCTGGCCAGACCCGTAATAAAATTGAAGATAAGCACCGCTATTCATCTATAGTGAAGGTTGTAGGAACATTGGATTTTAGAATACCATGGCTTATCATCACTTCACTTCTGCATTTAGCTAGTTTCAGCTAATAACTAGGCCTATATGCTTACTACAGTAGGCCTATGTTGTGAAATTGTTTTAGGTGATGCCATGTAGTCTGTGGAAATATATGTTTATCTGGCTTATCTAAAAAGTGATAGCAGTTGTCAATTATAGGCCTACATACTGTACGTATTATAATGTAAAACACAATTCATCCAGGTACCAGTATAATTGAAATAGTCAGCTGCTGTATTCCATTACTGAGTAATGGAGAAAGTTCATAAGTATCACATACAATCAGGACAATAATAGACGGTTGTTGCATGCTGTATGCAGATGGCTTTTTGACACTCAGCACATTTGAAGCGAGTCTTCCTTTCCTTTACACCTTCATCCAAGCAGATCCGACAGCGTTGACGTTGCTGGTTGCTGTCGACAGCAGGCTGCGAGATGTTGGGTTTGATACCGACCAACTCCATGGCCACTTTGATTGAGTTGGTTAGACGAGAATGAGTAGCACGTTGACGAACAAGAGGGAGGGTCATCTCGTAGCCAAGATCCATCTTGAAGGAGTAATGGTTCGTAGCTGCCATTGTTCTCATGGCTGCAATAACAGCAACATCCATCAGTGCCATGAACACACCGTAGGGCTATCTCCGGCACTTCCGTTGGCTTCGGTAAGTACGGACCAACTTGTCTAGGTTATCGACTCCCGACTTTGTCGCATTGTAGCATTCCACGATTTTGGGCTTCTCATTCTCGTTGTGCTTGCCATAGGTGTGCTTTGTCGATAGAAGGAGAACGGGTGCATTGACTTTGTCAAAATAGGAGCATAGCACCTTTTGACCAGATACGAAATGCCGAGAGTCACCTTTCGTTCTTCCTTGAGAAGACTTCGCAGCGGGAGGAACCCCACGCCTGTTGCTGCGGATGGTTCCAACAACATTATAGTTTTGGCATCTGTGAGTCGATCGCACAGATTGACCGAGGTAAACCAATTGTCCATTGTAATATTTCTCCCGACACCCATGTATGCCTTGGCCAGATGCATCACCACCGCTTCACTGATTGGACAGTCTCGCTCCGATTCCGGTAGGGTTTCTTTCCCAACATACACAAGGCAGCGTAAAGGAAAGCTATTTTCAGCGTCCGTAATCCAAAAGATCTTTATACCAAACTTTACAGGCTTACTTCGAAGGTATATACTGTTGAAAGCGAACACGACCATGAAACTCCACGAGTAGTAAGTAAGTGACAAACACCAGATAGCGCAAGATGGCGGCCGTTTCCCCCCCCTCTGGAACGACAGAGTGTCGTGGTGTGCCGGCCAGGTGGGTCCACGTTCACAAACTGTTCGCTGACTCCCCCCCTCTGGAACGACAGAGTGTCGTGGTGGACTTGGGCGACCGCCAGGATTAGTCTTGAGGCTATAGTGTGTGATGTTTTTCGTGCAATCTGCTGAATGTTGGGTTGTAAAATGGGCTGTTTCGAGTGGAAGGAGTGGTCGGATGAGAAAACGGAGGCCGGATTCGGATTCAGCGTGAAATTCTGCATCGGTATGGTGAATTTGAACGCCATCGGAGAGAAAAAATTTTCGCTGACGTCCCCCCCCTCTGGACAGCTCGCTTCGATTTTGGCTTCCAGTGGACGGATTTAGTCGTGCCATAGCTCGTTTGAAAGCTAAGAGTGAGACAAATTCAGTGAAACAATCGGCTTGTTCATATCTGTCTTCGTTTAGATGTGAGACGCCATTTAAGATTTTGGGACATTGGCGAAAAACGACAGAGTTAGAATTTGGGACGTTTTGGGCTGTAGCTTCAAAACGAAGCATCGGATTGGAAAACGGATTTCAGATTTGGAATCGGCGTGAAATTCTCTATCTGTATGGTGAGTTTCAAGTCAATCGGAGAGAAAAAATTTTCGCTGACGTCCCCCCCCCCTCTGGACAGCTCGCTTCGATTTTGGCTTCCAGTGGACGGATTTAGTCGTGCCATAGCTCGTTTGAAAGCTAAGAGTGAGACAAATTCAGTGAAACAATCGGCTTGTTCATATCTGTCTTCGTTTAGATGTGAGACGCCATTTAAGATTTTGGGACATTGGCGAAAAAATGACAGAGTTAGAATTTGGGACGTTTTGGGCTGTAGCTTCAAAACGAAGCATCGGATTGGAAAACGGATTTCAGATTTGGAATCAGCTTGATGTTATTGTCCAACGAGGATCATCATCCAATGAGAATCAAGCATTTCTATATAAATAGCGAGCCTTCCACAGTGAGAATCATTCCATCGTTGAATCACACGAGTGACGGACGCATATTTTCTCTCTCTATTCTATTATCCAACTAAAATGGTAAGTCGCTACTTTCCTCCCTCTCCTCCCTTGAACGTAAACTTAATACAATCTTTTTCATTTTCAGGCATCTACTCCATCTGCTACACTAGTAGGACAAAATGGCGGTCAAACGTTACAAGGTTCGCTACGGTCAGATCATCTACAACTGAGGCCAGTGGAAGAAACAACCAAGGTACATAATCCTACACCGCTACAGCGTAAATTTAAACAAGTCTTGCGTTATGAAGATCATAGCGTAGTACTCCAAACGGGAATGCTCCCTTCCACGGATGTCAAGATAATGCGCAATCAGTATGGGGACTACATACTGACCCCCGTGAGTCCGTACATTCGCCACCAACTTGATATTATTGAGGAGTACGTGACATTAAATATGGACATTCCTACTCCTCTTGCTCAAGAGTGGAAGGCTAGAGATGACAAGGATACTCCCTATAGAAAGATTTGGGATGGTAATCACATTTGCCTACCGGTATCACATTGGTGTACTTACTATAAGAAGGATGGAGATCATTCAATACCCATCAGATGTGATGAGCTCGGAGAAGGTACTTGGGATATCCTTTTCAAAGTGAATGGGCTATATTATGGTCGACACAAGGATAATAAAATAGCCTCTCTCTCCATGCATATGGAATCCATCCTATATATTCCAAAACCACCCAACGTGGATGACATAATTGATCAAATCCTTAACAGCAGTGGTACGAAGCGCAAGTCGGAGAAGAATGCTGCATCAAAACGCAAATCAAAGAAGGAGAATTACTAGTCCTTTCCTAACTCTACCCTATGACAATTCGCTTATGTGCTTTGAGTGTCGTAGACGTGGTCTTATTAGATACATTTTACTTCTTCGTTGCCATCATATCATTTGTGTATTTTGTCGTGAAAAGCATCGATGTAATTCTTCATTTTGTAATATGTTATAGAACGTTTCCTTAGATGTGTAATTTCCGTTTTAGGCTTCTATCATCATTTTTATGGATTGTGAGGGTGAACCTGTACAGGAGCTCAGTGCTATTGCTATGAACAATTGGACATATCAGATTGTTAGTGTCTATCATCAACATGCCAACTGCGATCCCAATGTTGATCAATGGGCGAGAAAACACATTCATGGACTTAATCTGAAATATTTGCAAGACTATGGCTTTTCTTGTGAGAGTGCTCTTCTTATTGACTTTAAACGATGGTTAGCTGCTTTCAATGTTATACGCATCTTTTGTAATAATCCTGGTAAGGAGAGGAAAGTATTTCCCAATCTAATCATTGATGATATTTTGCTCCCGCCTTGGGATAGTAGAGTGAACCAACATTATCATGAAGTCACGAAACGTTTTAAGGATTTGTGTGTTCCTATTTTGTCTATTCGTTGTAGTAGCTACGTTCATAACCAATGCTTCTTTCCTCCTTACCTCAACACTGCCAAAGTCCTGTATGGTTATCATTGCTCGCTGTATGATAGTTACCAGCTGTATCTATTTTATCTCTTTCAAACCATTGATTTATAATGCATGCTTGTTACCGTTATTCAATAAATGTTACTATGAGAAGAGTTGTTGTTTTCATGCAATGGATGGGTTAGATAAAGGGCGATCATGTCTTTCTCAAACGACTGCGGAACATTACATTTTCATAGGCAAAGTTTAAAAGGAGCTGTTCAAGATTATGTGATAAATTTTCATAAAGATGAGACCGACATCGAAGCAGTGGTCGATGATGCTAGCACTCTATTTCTAGAGTTAATGAATACATTCTCTGATAGCATTATCATGGCGCGATTAGTTGCGAAAATTAAGTTTAGTCATTTTGGAAAGGAAGAGGTGGAAAGTCACTCTTTCCATTTTGCTTCTTATTCAATGGAAGTGGTAGATCACCCCCAAGAATTTTTTAAAAGACATATGATAAAAATTGCTGAACGTCTTAACGCATTTAACAATCATGGTAGCAGTCTAGTGATTGAAGCGATTTCAGATATTCACATTCAAATTTCCATAAAGAAAAATTGAAAATGCAGTGGTACTTGATTGTAGCACAACTGGTTTTCGAGCTATGTCTGCTCACTCTCGAAGTATATTCTTTCTGTACATGTGTCTATCATTTAGAAAAGGCTAGCAAATTCATATCTTCAAAAAGACTTGCTATAGACATCAGTAACGGTGAAACTATGTGTTGTGATGTATGTAAGCGAAAGGATGGAAATGAAAAGCGCATCTTCAAGAGATGTAAGCATGCTTTTTTGTCAACGCTGTTTCATACGTAATTGCATTCAACTTTGCAAATGTAACCACTGTGATATTGCTCATTTCGAGTGTCACTTATGCCGCAATAGTTAGTACCTATGCAAATGTGGTAAAGATAGGTTTTAGCAAAGACTAACACGGAAAATGGCGAAACGTAAAAGTCAAAAGTCTTCAAAGTTTTCTTCAGCCATTCAAGCTCTCCGACGAATGAAAGCAAATCAGCGATACAATGCTATACGACATGCTAACGATAAATTCATTCGTGAAATTATTTCTCATGTGAGGAAGTTGAGGACGAAGAAATTAGCGCCAAAACAACGAAAGTTACTTAAGCGATATGCTACGAAATTGCGTTTCATCTCCAATCCTAAAGTCACCCTTCAAAGAAAGAGGAAAACTCTAACACAAAAGGGCGGTTTCCTTTCAGCAATACTTCCAATGATAGCTCCTGCCGTGGGCAACCTATTGGGTAATATCTTTGGCTCTAACCGTTAATTATGCAAATGTTGAATCTCAAAGTAATAAAATGGATTTCAGACTTCAATGTGATAAAGTTCTGACTGTATCAGGTCCATCTCATGCAGGTAAAACTGTTTTCACGCTGAATTTATTGGATAAAAGAAGGGAGTTGTTTAAGGAACCTATCAATCGAGTGATTTGGTGTTATGGTATTTATCAACCGTCGCTGTTTCAGGAATTGCAAAGTCGCAACTTTATTCGTCATGAAGGAATTATTGCAGTGAATAAACTTCAGTCTAATGATGTTGTTGTATTGGATGATTTATTAAAAGAAAGTAAGAATTCAAAAGATGTTACAGATATGTTCACTCGCGCAGCGCACCATAAAAGGTGCTTTATCATCTATATCACACAAAATTTGTTTCCTGATGGAAAAGAAGCTCGTACACGAAACCTGAATACACACTATTATGCTATTTTCAAGAATCCGCGAGATAAAAGTCAATTTGAAATTTTAGCGCGACAAGTTGCACCCAGAGGATCAAAAGCCTTAATTGAAATTTTTCAAGCAGCTACTGAAAAACCACACGGTTACTTATTCATTGACTTTACGCAAGAGTGTCCGGAAGAATTTAGATTTCGAAGTGATATTTTGAAAACTCCCATGATTATCTACAAACTATGAGTTCTTATTCTCGCATGATTGTTATTCCTCAGGATGAATATGTACAATTGACTGCCATGCAGCAAGTAAAGCAACCTCTCGCAAATCAAATGTATAGGAAAGAAATAGATTATCAGCAAAATGTTCACATCAAAGATCCACATCGTGCTGTATTATTACAATCGGAAACTGTTGAGCAATTGAAAAACTTGAAGAATAAGATGCGTGACTCTGTATCGACTGCTACACCTTTAGCATCTCGCGCACATGCCATATCTCTTTTCAACAGTATTGAACCCCATCTCAATGTAAATGATAGAGGAGAAATCATTACAGATGAAAATAAAGTGATTGATGCTTCACGTTATGAAGACTTGATTCAGTATGCGACACGTAGAAAGCGCCGTCAGGGCTATGTTCCACCTGGTTGGACATACTTTCTTAAACTATTGAAAAAGCATAATGTACCAAAATTTGCTTTGAATAATGAGACATTGAAAGAACTTGATTCAACAGTGGCTACTACTCCAATGCTTCAGACGATGAAAATGCCAACAAATTGGTTTAAGACGTCACCCGCTACATCCCCTCCCACACTCACTAAGCAAACAAGAGGAAGAACTCGACGTAGACCTACATCGCCACTAAAAACTAGTAAAAGGAAAACGTAAAACAGCTCCTCCCAGGAAATACATGTTCTCAGACTATTAATATGAAGCAGATGTGTTGCTTGCCATGTAATGAGCCGCCAGAGGTGAATGTCGTTGTCACTTGCACTTGCTGCGCCAGCTCTCATAATGAAACCCCTAAGCAATGTGAACACGATCGCAAAACCGCTAAAGCTAAATGCTGCAGTTGTTGTAAATGTAGAAAGGCAAGAAAACAAAAAGATGAGAAGGAGGAAAAAGAGTCAGTCGTCATCGACTGAACGTTTGAAGTCAATCTATTATGATGTAAAACATCCGGCAGGATTTGCATCTATCAAGAAATTATCAAAAGCGAGTGGTCTTCCACAATCACAAGTGAAACGATGGTTAAAGGGTCAGGCTACCTATACACTCCACAAACAAGCGAAAAAGAAGTACCGCACCCGCCATTATATTGTTCATGACATCGATGAACAGTGGCAAGCAGATTTGTGCGATGTCGCCTCCATTTCAAAACATAACTCGGGCAATAATTTTATTTTAACCGTCATTGATATTTTCTCGCGTTATGCGTGGGCTCAACCTTTAAAAACTAAAGAAGGGAAAGGAGTAGCAAAAGCATTCCAAACAATTTTTCGAGAAGGTCGGATTCCAAAAAGAATTCAGAGTGATCAAGGAAAAGAGTTTGAAAATCATCATGTGAGAAGATTATTTGAGAGGCATGACATTGAGTTGTTTAGTGTAAAGAGTGCTTATAAAGCTGCACTCGTTGAACGTTTTAATCGCACATTAAAAAATCGCTTGTGGCGACATTTTACTACCAACTTGACACAAAATTGGACAAAGGTTCTACAAGATACACTCCATGCCTACAATCACTCTATCCATCGTTCTATTGGACTCAGACCAGTAGATGTAAATGCTGACAATGTAGATAAAGTGCGCGAATCATTCCAACGTAAACGCACTCATGTGAAAAGTGATGTGAAAATTGGCGATAAAGTTCGTATCTCAAAAGTGAAAAGTGTTTTTGCTAAAGGGTACCTTCCGAAATGGACAGAGGAGGTATTTACAGTATCAAGGATTAATCAAAAAGACTCTCCGACCACCTACAAGTTGAAAGATTACGATAATGAAGAAATTGAGGGTAGCTTTTACCGCGATGAGATTGAGGTAGTCACTGAAAGTGAAACATATTTGGTAGAGAAAATCATTCGATGTAAAAAACGGCAAGGTGAAGAATGGTGTCTTGTTAAATGGACTGGTTATCCTTCAAGTATGAACTCTTGGATGCGTCGTGCCGACATCTTTCATCTAAGTGATCGACAGTGATTCATGCAAAGTTGTAACTAACAATGTTTAGGGTTTGAGCTATGAATCCAACTGCCTCATTTTATTCACGACCCTCCTATGTAAGTGGTGGAGGACAAATTTACATCGGCGCTCGCCCGCCAACGTAGAGGTAGCATACTTGGTGCACTGAAATCTGTTGTAGCACCTCTCATATCCAATGTCGGTAGATCTTTAAAACGAAATGTTTTAAGTAATGCCGTTGGCTTTGCTGGTGATGTTGCTAGTGATCTTTCCAGAGGTAGAAGTTTTAAGAGCAGTTTGTTGAATCGTGGGAAGGAACGCGGTTTAAAAACATTGAAGCAGACCTTTGCTGGTGTTACTCAAGGAAAGAAATCACCTAAACGAATGAATAAAGGAAGGAGGAAAACATCGCGGAGCTGGTAAGGTGCGATCTTCAGTCAAAAGGCATTCACGCAAACGTCGTAGAGGCTCTAATCATTCATCTGGCGCTAAACGACGACGCTGCTATAACTTCTAATCATGGAGTGTAAAACTTCCGGTTTTTGTTTGTTCGATCAACAAGCCATACAGACAGATATTCTTAGTTCAAGTATTGTAGATTATCATCCTCGAACAGCTGAGAATGCTGGCCCCATTGAATTTGTTATTCCTGGTGGTAGTGATGACTACATAGATTTGAGTTATGCGATGCTTGATTTGAGGTTTAGAATTCAGCAAGCAGATGGAACTGCTATTGACGATGCACATAAAGTTGGACTGAACAATTTACCATTGACTACATTACTTCGCGATGTTTCTCTAACGATTGGAGAGCAGCAGGTGGAAGGTGGTCAAAGCGATTATCCCTATAAATCATATTTCAATCATGTATCACAGTTTCATCCAGCAGCACAAAAAAGTCATATGGAAGCCATGGGATGGTACAGAGATGAAGCAGGAAAATTTGATGTTGAAACAAACAGTGGCTTTGTAAAGCGATCTGCTATGATTAAAGATAGTAAAGTATGTCAGCTATATGGTCCGCTGAATTTAGACTTCTTTAGACAGTCAAAGTTTTTACTCTGTAATACCAGCATGCGACTCAAGCTGACATTGAATAAGCCTGAATTTGCGCTGAATGCATTTGCTAAAGTTGACAATTTTAGAATTCATGTGGAAGATATTGCACTTTACATTCGTCGAGTAGTACCGAATCCAAGTGTCATTAGAGGCATGCTGAAGGCCTTAACCGCCAAAATGCCATTTACCCCGTTCAGCATACAAAGCTTCTCACCTTTACAATTCCGAAAGATCAAAAGAGTTTCATGAAAGATGGCCTCTTTCCATCGGAAGCACCGAAGCTCCTCATGGTGGCAATGGTTGAAAATGATGCATTTAATGGTAATATAAAGAAGAATCCTTTCAATTTTAAACACAATCAGTTAAGTGAAATTGCTTTACGTGTAAATGGTGTGAGTCATCCTGGTCCACCCTACAAACCAGATTTTTCTTCGGATCAATTTATGCGCAGTTATGTTGATTTTATGGATGTCTTTGGCTTTTACAATACGGATGACACCAACGGACTGACTATGAAAGAGTTTAAGAGTGGATATACTATTTATGCATTTGATTTGACTGCTGACAGCGATATTAGTGCACCCTATCGTCAAGCGAACGTGCCTCATAATATTCGTTTGGATTTGATGTTCAAAAGAACACTACCTGAGACGATCAATGTATTAATTTATGCAGTCTTCGATTCAAATATTGAAATTACAAAGTATCGTGACGTGATTCTTCAGTATAATCGTTAATGAGTTGGTTGACTGCTGACAATATTAAGACTAAAGTGCAGCGTAATGCAGACGAAGCGACGTTGAAATCTTTCGATAATGTCTATTCACTCGATACCTTACCACCTGCAGTAAATAACTATCCCATCTTTATTGTGCTAAACACTCATTCGCAGAATTTAGGCGGTGAGCATTGGAAAGCGATCTTTATTGGAGAAGACCGACGTGGTGAACTATTTGACTCTCTTGCTCAACCTCCAAATATACCAACACAGCAGTGGTTGAGAAAACATACGCGTCAATATCATCGAAATGAACGCATACTACAACATCCACTTTCATCAACGTGTGGTGCTTTTGTACTGTACTTCATCTTAAAACGTTTACATGTATCTCGATTTGCATCTATTATTCAAAACTTTTCATGTAATCCATCCTCTAATGAAAAAATGATTTGTAAGTTCTATCATGATTTGAAATAAAAACATCATGTTGGAAAAATTGTTTTTTATTTTACAATCCGCTGGGTACGTACATACTCAATGAGATAGTCTAGGATCACATTTGCTTGTACAAGAGATTTTAGTCCAGTAATGATCACTTTACTATTATGAAAGATTGCCACATGCACAGGTAACCAACAACTAATGAGAGCTGCAGGAAAAAGTTCGGGTTCATAACACAAATTGTAACTGCTGGTACGAATCTTCAAAAATGATAGACTGTCACTCAATTGAGTAGAGATCACCATATTGTCCACAGTCAGATTCGACATCACACACACTCTCCTCTTCCATATCCGACGTAGTAGTCTTTGTAGGTCTAAGCGCATTGACTGCGCCGATGAATGAGAAAGGGCGCCGAGAATCTGTA